>CM076577.1:363426095-364026095 GCA_034641835.2 Pinus albicaulis
TGGGTTGGTACAATCATGGGTTCCTATCTAGGGCCCACAGGAACCAGGGTGATGGCCATGGATAAGGGGTAGAGCTCATGTTGGATTTTTCCCATGTGCTAAATTTGTATGTGAAAACCACCTTTTTCATTTTGTGGTACATTTCCTATTGGGAGTGGCCAAATCATGATTTTTATTTACTTTTTATTTGCATCAACCTCTGGGGCATCATTCCAGGCCTAACCCAAGGTGTGGAAAAGGGAAGGGGGAAACTAACCCTATGTGGAGCCAAATGGGAAAATAGATGAATGGGATAAAATTAGTGGAAAGGGTGTGATGTGGGTGGCATCAGGAAGTTGGACCACACAACCAAAATTGTTATTTCCCATGAAATGCCAACCCAAAAGCCAAATGGCTTCTAAATGAGATCGTACGGGACTAGGATACAAGGGTAACCACGAAAATGGGAAATGGAGAAATGAATACAAGCCTAACCCACTTTTTCTGTCGAATTCCCCCACCATTCCAAGCCGAAAATTGCCCATGAAAAATATGGAAAATTAATCAACTATACCAATGAAAATATATACCTTTGGGGTCAGGAGACCCATATTCAAACATACATTCATGACAAGTGATTGAGGGACCATATAGTCAGCTCAGGTGGCGGAAAAAATGGAACATCGAGTTATCTGGTGGCTACATGGGGTTGTTGGCTACTAGTTGAGGACCATCTAGGAGAAAATTTTCTCCTATATACACTACCCACAGGTGGTGGGTAACATCTGGCTCCAACTCAGACATGAGCTCTTGGAAAAGTGTGCAAATCTACTCGAACGGGAGGTCATGAAAACACCAAAAATCTCTTGGTTATCGTAGACCTATTACTTATACATACAAAGAATAAGCACACGGGGCAACATGTTTTTATGGTGTCTTATGATCACCCATGATTAGTATTAGGCCATAAAAATCAACAGGAAAGAAACGATATGTAATTTTAATCTAAATGCAACTAATATATTATGAGAAATATCATATGATATTAGTTATAAAGAGAAAATAAACATGCAATTCATCGTACTCTAACATGCATAATATACAGTGTAAAGTGCTAGGTATAATCATAAATCCAATACAACCAACATGTCAATTGATCAATACAAGAATGCATGTTTCCATGATTATTTTTGCAATGGATCCAACAATACAAATGTGAATAATGATATGAGGGGTTACGGAGGCAGGAGGTGGGAAAAAAGTAGACCCATATGATATAGAAAGGAACCTTAGAAGAAGGGAAAGACATCAACTGAGAAGATTGAATTTGATCATCTAACCAGAAGATATAAATGTCAATGATCAATTACATGAATCTTTGATGAAGAGCTATCTCGTGCCTATCACCCTCTAGGTAAGAAGGAGTGAATGTCTCAAACACATTTAGGATGGTATTACTTTGGTCATTGGGAAAACAAGAAGTGGAATAATCATTGTATTTGGGGAAAAACATGATTGTTTTTTTTTGTAGGGGAAAGAAGTTCTTCATCAAATCTAGGGGACTGAACTTCATCACAAACATATATTTCCAAGGTAGGGACATAACATGGGGAGGAAATATCAAACATGAAGAAAAAAAATTTATCGTTTGCATGGATAATGGAATCATCTTCCTCGATTTATTTTAAATAGAGTCATCAGAATTACCCACAATTTTGGAAGCCTCTTCTTTGATTGAATAATCTTGGAACATAAAGAAGAGACCTTTCCGATCACTAGGAATGGCTTCATACGGGCCAACATTATTATTCAGAAGGGGTAGATAATTTTCTTCTTTCGTGAGCTCATTCTTATGGATTTGAGAAACTATGGGATTTTCATTTATATAATCATGTCCAATAAATGGCCCAAAAGTCACTCATAGATTCTTTATTTATTTGAAAATCCTGATCTTCCTCAGAATCATCCCATTCTTCACTATATATTTAATGTTGTTTAGGATGCCATTAATTCTCTTCTTTAAACAGGGAGGACTTTTCCTCCTTCATCCGTTCTCGAAGAATGTTATCTAAGGTATTTACTACACGATTTTGATAGAAATCTTCAAGAAGAATGTCATCGGTAAGACTCTTGTTATATTCACCCTTCATGTTACAAAGTATTTCTGATTGCTCAGAATAGTGGGAGAAAATATTTTTGGATTTATATGTAGCCATTATTTGTTTGGAAGACTCTTCATATTCCATCATCCATTCATGCAATACTTGAAGGCTCTTGGGGTCGAGATATTCTTCATCATCCTTGGAGGACATGGTTTCTAATGCATGAGTCTCCCTTTCGGGACAATCCTCAAGGTATGCATAAATCACTTAATCTTGATGATTTGGATAAGGATCAGGATACTCATCCTCAAGCATAAAAACATATTCAATAACGTCATCTTCTCGAAGGGCCACATCCAAAATTTTACATATGTATTCATAAGATTGGAAACCCGACCCTTCATGCAACAAGAAGTGTGTAGTTAACATTGGAAAAACACGAATGATTTTAGGTTCACATGACTCAATCCAACTGTTATTGGGGGGAATGGATATGAAAAACAATTCCATTTGGTCACAAGGTTGAGTTATATTTTTCTTCGAAAGATACCTCATGAATCTTACCACGTGATTGGATAAATAATGGGGATCCCCATCGAATGTTGGAATATTATTCATAGATTTTGATGAGGGATATATCGGGATCCCTATCATGTCTATGGTGGGAATATATGTGATAAAAATGTCACTGTGCCGTTAATGACATGGGAGTCGCTAGGGTGAATGAAATTTCCTTGACAAATACTTGCTTCACCCTACAAGCATTAACCTTAGAGATCAATGAAGAACTAGGGCTTCGTTCTTCCAATGGAGTTTCCAATAATGATATATCAATATTGTCATATAGATAACACAATGCACGTCTAGTGTCCCCGGCAACGATGCCAAAATGTTACCGCTCAAACTAGCAGGGGTCCTAGAAGGGGATCCTATAGGGCAACGACTAGGTAAAGGGAAACAATGGAGTGATAGCCCATTGTCACCTCAGTTAAGGGTCCCTGATATTTACGAACTTTCACTTATTGGAGGAGACTCAGTAGAGTAAGAATCACGATAATGAATGTATAAATGATAGGATGAAAGGTGATCCTAAAGGCCTATTCACAAGAGAGGATCAAATATATAGCTTTCTTGCTTGGAAATCAAGGTGAAAATCTATCTAGGAAGGGCTAGGATTATTTCAAGGGTTAGGGTTTGAAGATATTCTTTACAAAGGAGACTCTCAGACCTCAAAATCCTTCAGAAAACTTGGTCTCCAAGTTATCTTTGTGAAATTGGCTTCAATAAGTTGCAGGACCACACCATACCAAGTGGGCCCAAAATTAGGTCAAGGGTATGGATTTGATCACCCCAATGATGGGTTTTACCTAATTAGGTAGGAGAAGAGGATCAAAGGAAAAAAAAATATTTGATTTTGATGCAATTATCCAAATGAGTTCACTAGCCAAGGTAAACCTAGGGCAAGAAATGGTCCCTGAGCTAGGGCTTATTATATCTCGAGATCCCACCATCAGAATTGCTTGAAATTTGGAAGGCTTCTAGAGAACACACTAGCACATTTTTGGAGAAAAAATCGAAGTGTTTGGATAACTAATTTGTGAGATAATTGATGCCCTAGGTGACCAATGTAGGTTGGGCCTAGAAAGAAAGATATAAGGTGAGAAAAATATTCCTCAAGGTGATAATCTATAGAGGACCAATGCCTAATCCTTTGGGGGAAATGGAGTCTTGGATATTTCAATGATTAGAATGGATTCACTTAGTCAAGGAGGCCTATAAAAAAATTTCACATGGAAATTAGGGCATGGACAATTGATTCAAGGTCTGCATACTTCAATATGTGATATGTGATGATTTATCAAGACCAAATTTCAAAAAAATGTCTCTATGAACATTCACTTATTCAAACATAGCCCATGACATGATGCAATGCTAATAAAATACAAATTTTCACCATTTCACACAAGAAAAGAAACAACTATCAACCTAGTATAGCGAAAGTCCCCAACAACATGCATGTGACATAAGAAACAGACAAACTAGCATTAAAAGAGCACTTACATGCGAGAACAAGTATATCCAATCATCATCATATTCCAATATAGAAGCTCCAAAACAAAAATGAATAGATACAAACATCAAAATTCATCCATCCATCCAATTTCATCCTAAAAAAAGAATAGAAAAAATATCCCAAGAGATAATGATCAAATCCAAGTGATGATTAGAGAATGAATCGTCTCTCGTCTATTTATACAATATCTAATGAGCTCAATTTAGCTAATTTTGCCTAATTGAGCCCCTAAAATAAAATAATGTGCATAATAACAGTAACTTTTGGTGACAAGCCCACCAAATAGCTCAATAATACATGAATAAGTCTCTCAAGAGGGTCGAATGATCAAGAAAGTGAGTAATTGGCCCTTTCAAGAGGCCTAATGAAGTCCAAAGGGTGTCATAATATAGAAATGGACTCCCATCATAGTGGACAAGGGGGTGGCCCCTTTTTTTCCAAGAAAAAACATGTGGTTCTCCCGAGTGGGTGTGGGGGAACAAGGTCATACTTATGGGTATCCAAATGGATAGGAAGTGCATGTAGACCATCTGTAAGGGCTGGAGTGATGACATAATGCATGCCTCTGTAGTGGAGGGAAATCCTTTAGACCCTGGAACATCTACCAATTGTATGGTGCCTCTGTGGAGCCGATTGGGCATGGTGAACATGGTGCATCATCCTCATCGAAAAGGTGGAATAGGAGCAATCAAAAAACATTTTTGGGGATCCAAAAAATTATCTCGGCTATGGTGGAGTTCCATGGCACTCAACACCCACCCTACAAGTACCAATGTGACCCTCTAGAGGTCTAGGACCCTGTATAGGGAGACCAAGCCCCAAATGGTAATCCATCTACAATCCCACATAAGATCTAATGTGTTCCCTTGCCCTCCAATACAAAAAATCATTTGAATAATCAAGTAAAAGAGCTTACAAGTCATGGAATCAATGGGTCACTTCATGGTAGCATGCCCTTCCATAGTGGGATTTGGTATGTACAAGTATCTCCAAGCTCAATAGGGGGGTTAGCCAAGGACCCTATTAGGTGGTTTCAACCTCTAGAGGGGCTGAATTTTTGCGGTACATACCCCAAATGGTAGGTGTAAAATTATATAATGATGGAACAAAGCAGGGATTAGGGAAAACATCCAAACCACAAGTTAAGGAGCCAAGTTATCTAAAATAAGGGAAACCCACATCTGGGTATATGAGTGTAGGAGGGAGAGAATTGTGGTACATGAGTTACCCCAAACTTTTTTTTTCCACCCTTCTTCATATTCCTTTTTCCTTTCATTGATTTTTCTTCATAACTGCGTAGGTCTCTAGGGGATGAGAGCATGATGTGTAATATGTAGCAGTGAATACCCCCTTAAGGTGAGGCATTTTTTTTCCCACCAGTGGGTTCAGACAAGCATAGGTTCATGTCTAGGGCCCATAGGAACTAGGGTGATGGCCATGGCTAAGGGGTAGAGCTCATGTTTGGATTTTTCCCATGTGCTAAATTTGTATGTCCCAACCATATTTTGCATTTTTTGGTACATTCCATGTTAGGAGTGGCCAAATTATGCATTTTCTTTTCTTTTTAGTTGCATCAACCTCTGAGGCATTGTTCCAATCCCAACCCAAGGTGTGGACAAGGGGAGGGGGAGGATAACCCTATGTGGACGCAGATGGGAAAATAGATTAAAGGGGCTAAAATGATTGGAAAGGGAGTGATGTGGGTGGTATCGATAAGTGGGACCACACAACCAAAATCATGATTTTCCATGTAATTCTAGATCCCACGGGACTAGGATACAGACATAACCATAAAATATGGTAATGGAGACAGGAATACAATCCTAACCCACTTTTTCAAATGAATCCCCCCACCAATCCATGCCCAAAAGTGCCCATGACAAGTAAGTAAAATTACTCATCTATACAAATGAAAAGCCACAGCTTTGGGATCAAGAGGCCCACCTTCAAACATACATTCATGAAAAGTGGTTGAGGGACCACATGGTCGGCTCAGGTGGCGAACAAAATTTCACATCGAGCTATCTGGTGGCTACATGGGGCTGCTGGCTACTCGATAAGGACCATGTTGGAAAAAAATTTCTCCTATATACACTACCCATGGGTGGTGGGTAACAGGGCCTAATGAAAAATCTTATCTCTGTTGCAATTTTGGAAGACCTTGGTTACAATATAATATTTAGCAAAGGAAAGGAATTCTTGAGACACATAGCAACGAGACAGGTGAAGAAAATTTGGGTTCGGGTGAAGAACATGTATAGGATAGATGTGGAAGACCTTGTTTCATTAAGCACTAAGGCATATAAGGTGCAGAGTTGTGATGCCAGTGAACTATGGCACAGAAGACTTGGCCATTTGCATCATGGCACCCTGAATATTTTGCATCAAACAACCACAAGACTTCCCAAAGATGCACTCAAGGAGAAATATGTGTGCGAAGGATATACTTAGTGAAAGTACACAAAATCCACTTTCCATGATTGGGACAACAATGCACATGCATTCCTTGAAATAATCCACTCTGATGTTTGTGGACCTTTCTCGACATCCTCCACTACCAGGCCTAAGTATTTTTTTTATCTTTGTAGATTATTTCTCATGGAAGCATGGGATATTCTTCATGCAGTAGAAATATCAGAGATTCTCCAAGTTTGTTGAATTCAAGGCACTTTCTGAGAAATAAATTGACAAGAAAGTGAACGCTCTCATGAGCGATAATCAAGGTAAGTATGTGTCGAATGAATTTAAAAATTTATGTGCAAAATAAGGCATTTGACGAGAATTGACAGCATTCCACAACCCACAATAGAATGGGGTGGCTGAGAGAAAGAACCATATCATTGTGGGAGTTGTGAGGGCTATGTTGCATGACTAAGGCCTATCACTGCACTTGTGGTCATAGGCATGCAACACAACAGTCTATTTGCAGAATCAGAGTCATCGTTGGATTCTAGGCATGATCACACCAGAGGAGGCTTTCTCGGGGAGAAAGCCAGATGTATCACACTTCATCATTTCTGAATCATATGTTTATTTCCATGTCTCCAAATAATCAAGGAAGATGCTCGAGCCAATAGTAGAGTTGGGGGTATTTTTAGGGTACACAAAAACTCCTCACAACTACCGTGTATACTTGACATCCTTCAGATAGACAGTTGTACGAATGGATGTGAATTTTGATGAGGAGAAAACGATGTGGTGCTCTCTTAAGAGGGAGATTCATATTCCATAAGGTGAGGAGATTTTAGCTCCAAAGGAGGAACCTTAGGAAGTTATGAAGCAGTCACAAATTTAGGATCAGAGAGTGGAGACATCCACTCAAGAAGAACCATCAAGAGAAGGTCGGAAAAAAACCAAGGAAGTTTAGAGATTATTGCATGGTTCTAGAGAGAATGTGGGAGCACCCACCTCACATCGCAGGAAGTGGAGGTCACCTAATCAATACACTAGCTACATGGCTCTAAGGACTGAGTTTGTAGAGATTGAGCCATCCTCTTTTGTGGAAGAAGTATAGAAAATTATATGTGTTGATGCAATGGTGAAGGAATATGATTCCATTGTAAAGAACAATGTTTGGGAAGTAGTCCCAAGACCAACAAATAAATCAGTGGTAGGTTAGATATGGATCTTCAAGGTAAAGCATGTAGCATACGGAAGCATAGAGAAGCACAAGGCCAGATTTGTACCCAAAGGATTCTCTTATGCTGAGTGAATTGACTGTGAGGAGTACTTTTCTCCTTGTTACACGTCATTTTGTCACCATGACATTTGACGGTCAATGTGGATCTATCACCATCCACAATAATGCTTCCTTAGAATTCAAACATTTATATTCCTTAACCAAGTCTTGGAAACTCAGAAAATAGCTCTTAAATACTCTTAAATATGGTCTGCGCACTTTTCGCGGTCACTTCCTGCGCATGCGTGGATATTACTAAGCTTACCTGCGGACTTCTCCACTCTATCTCCTATTAAAACCTGCGCACCCCACTTAAAATAAAGTAAAGTAGAAAAGTAACTTCTAGAAACATATTTGGGCGTATATTCTTCCAACTAAAAGCCTCTGAGTAGCGCTAGTTCGAGTTAAATCCCTCCAATCATGGAAATTAACCCCTTGGATCAAGGAACCCTAATCCCCTCATATGTGGATCACACCCCTCTATTGTTGGATCTGAAACCTCCTCGGTTTCTCCAATAAATTGAGCTGAAACTTCAGGGTTAGTGGGTTCACTTATGATAATATTATGTTGGTCATTCTAGAGCAGAAAGCTTTTTAAACCAAGGAGGAATATTGGGAAGATATACGAGAGGAATTTGTACGACATCAAGGCTTGGTTGTAATATTTCTCTTTATATTCCTGAATAATACATTTGGATAATTTTTCTCATTGTATTGTTTTTAGATACATCAAAAAAATTACAATTCTTAATCTCCTTAACCATTAAGTTAAGCTAGTATTTGGATTATTATATACTGCAGATGCTTTTGATTCTTTGCATGTTTGTGATTGCAGGTTTTTTCTCAACATTAAAGGACTTCTTCGGGACAATAGGGAAGGCCTTCAACAAACATCTCGTTGAAAGGTAAGAGCATTATCCTCTCTTTTATAGTTTTGATAATATGAATTCTAATAGCTTAGGGAAATAGATATTCTTATGTCTGTTTGTTTCTAGTTATCTGTTGGGATACTAGGGAGATCACTCTTATCTGCAAGAGGGATTTATCCTAGTAACAAATTGGTGACCATAATGGGGAACGAGAGTTCTCCTTTGTGTCCTTTTGTGACCTTTAATGCCTTTAGACCTTTTTAAGAATTAAAATTTCTGATTTGAGACCTTTATTTTTTTTTTAACTTAATTTTCTCGGTTTGCGTAGTTTCTGTTCAGACACAGAGCGCAGATCTACACAGTTTTTCTCCAGCAACAGTGTGCATGCGCACTAAAATTTGTTTTCTACCTACGCAACCGAGTAAATTTTTTGAAAATTTTAAGGTTTCTCTTATTTAAGGCCGGGTTTTTTGTTTTTTATGATCCTTTGGCTTGTTTACAGTCTCGTTAAGTACCTGTTAAGTTGATTGTGTGTTTCATATTTTATTTTTTTAGAAATTATTAATTTGATTTCTTTTGGTCATTACACAGAGGTTTGTCTCAGTTTCTTAACCATTTTTGCATCTTTTTTCTTTCTTTTTTGCAAAAAAATTCCTCCCTCATTCATTAAGGGGGGTGGGGGGCTAAATTGTGTTTGAGTGTTAATCACCTTTGAGTATTTTTACTTGTGACCTTTTGATTTTTCACCCAATTTTATTTACTTACACTTTATTGGTTCCTTAGATTACATTAGTGAAGGAAAATAGTCTTGTTATTCTTTTGCTGATTTGGAATCATCTTGTGTTTGAGAATTTTCTTGCATAGATTACATTTCCATAGTTAGAATTCTCATCTTCATATATGAACAAAAAGTGTGCATAGATTACATTTGCATAGTTTTCAAGTCAATTGTGCATATATTACAACTACATAGTTTACATTCTAGAAAATTCAACCGTAAATTTAGATCAGTTTCTTTTATTTCCCTATTGAGGAAAATCACTTATCTTTACAATTTCGATTTTTGAGTTTTTGTTGGTTTGTTGATCTATCAAAAAATAGTCTTTTGCTTAAGGAATTGGTTGTGTGAATCTCTTTTCTTTTGGTGAATCTCATCATATATCCATTTATGTCTATTGTAAAGAGTTATTTCATCAATTGAAAAGATAATGTCTCTCATTGAAAGATAGCCCTGATTTTAATTTACAATTTTTTATGCTTGTTTTAAAACATAAAAATAAAAAATAAAAAATTTCTTGGAATTGATTAGCATTAGTATTTTCTTGCTGAAAATTAGTGCATTAGAGAATTTGTTACATTTTATATTATTTTTCAGTTTTTGCATTGTTGGAAGTGAATGGAACCTCTCTCATTACTTTAGTTAGGATTCATCAAAGTGAAAATATTACACTCGATTGCATTCAGTTTTTTGTCAGGTCATAACACCACTGGTTTCATATCCATTTACCCTTTGAGTAAATAACAACCAAATAATACAACACTAATTATAATTAATCTAGATATTTTTATATTTTCTAGGGCTCATTCCACCAATTTAGATCAAGTTAGTGCTTTGGAACTGGGAAGTAGTTAACTTTCCAAAGAAAATAAACAAACAATAGTATCTTGCGGTAGGGAAAAATTCCAATTGTTGCAATTTTTCTCTAGGAAACTCTTCTTAAAAGAGTCAAGCACGAGGTCATATCAGAACCAGTGGAGTAATCATACCTACTTCATTGGTAAAGATAGAATATTTGCACACTTTACATACGATAAACCTATAATTAACCATTGTTGAGAAGCTTGGGATCACTTGTTAGTAAACCTCATATTTACCATGTCGAGGATCTTTCAAGGGGATTGAGCTTTGATACTCTGCCCTTGCATGTATATCGGGCCACAGACTATTCCCCCAGGTTTGATTGTCTTAGTTTGTAACCTTAATGTCTTAGATTTTTTTCCAAGGTGACGATGGAGGGAAGGTCCCACTGTACCTGGAACATACATTGAATAGACTCACTGGGAATTTTTGGAGAGTAATATTCACTCAATATGGAATAGTGGAGTTACTTTCACCAAACTGTTTCATTAATCAGGTTATCATGGTAACTGGTTCCATCCGATATTTTTTCACATTGATCTCTGCGACGTTGGATTTCATCACCAACTAGTGATTTCGTTGTGAAAACAAACTTTTTGTGTCTGGTTTGACTCCTATATTTGATAGTGCATGTTCACTTGTTTGTTTTTAATTTTTAGAAACTTTAGGTGTGGATTGTGAATTTGAATTGTTAATATTTTTAAATTGCTGATTATATTTACTGAAGTTGAATATAATGACAACAGTTCTGGAATTCACCAACCAAGGAACCCCTGTTAACGAGAATCCTAGTCCTTTTCCTTGCTTTGGAAATGTTGGTCCTCCTCACATGGATAAATTTTCTTTACCTGGATTTACCATAGGTTTACCGGTATGGTTATTTTCAAATTCCTTGGCCTCGAATACTCAAATTGTTCCACCTCAATCGGACGCTTCACCTAAACAGAGTTCACCATATCGACATCACCAACCTCATTTTGACCCTTTACCTTCTTCACCCAACATGTATTCCTCCCTTTCTTCTTATTTTCTTGGTAAAATCCTTCATGCTAGTAACCAGGTGGCTAAGAAGAAAAAGAAAGGGAAGAAGAAGAAGAAGAAATATAATAAAGAAGTAATACTCTTGTAGCAAGGTACTCGTACTTTAGATCTACTCGTGCACTAGTTGCGCAGATGGGGTGGAAGATCCACCGGATGGATGTAAAAACAACATTCCTCAATGGATTTATTGAGGAGGAGGTTTACATCCAACAACCAGAAGGTTTTGAGACCTTTGATTGACATTTGCATGTGTGCAGACTCAAGCGAGCATTGTACGATCTCAACCAAGCACCCTGTGCATGGTACACTAGGATCAACAATTATCTCACCAAGTTGGGCTTCACCAAATGTGAAGTAGATTCAAACCTTTATCATATGTTGATTGAATTTAAATCGTTGGTTATTGTCTTATATGTTGATTATTTGATTTCAATCGATGATGAGAAATTGATTAGATCTTGCAAGATAATTTTAAATGAAGGACATGCGACTCATGCACTACTTCATGGGATTGGAAGTATGACAAGGAGATGGGGAAATATTTGTCTCTCAAGGAAAATATGCAAATGAGATACTAGAGAAATTCCGCATACAGAGTATAAAACCCATGAAAACTACTCTAACAACTAGTTGGAGGAAAGAGGATGCCACTTCATGAGAGTAAGTTGAGACTACCATTTATCAACAACTTGTGGGTTCACTAATGTATCCTGTGAGCACATGACTAGATATGTGTTATTCAGTCAACTAGCTGAGTCAAGCTATGGTTAGGCCAACCAAATTATTTTGGAAGGCGGCTAAGAATGTTCTACGCTACCTTAGAGGCACTACCCAGTTTGGACTATAGTACAAACAGACATAGGGAGTGAAGCTATGTGGCTTTACAGATGTAGATTGGGCGGTGAGTCCATAATAATGTTGGAAATATTGTCATTGATGGAAAAGGAGCACAAAGGAGTAGCACCAAGACAAGGGAGCAGATCAGAATCAGATGGAATTGTTGCAGAAAAAGAAAGTGAAGTGGTAGAGGCTACAAGAGGAGGGTTTAGATAGGAAGTAGTTTTTTTTTTAGAACAGTTAAGGTTTTGTTGTAAGCCACGGGAAAATTAGACAGAAGAGCCATTGATCAGAATATCAGGCCATAGAGAAGAGATCCTCTATAATTATTTTATTATATATGGAGGAATTTGTTTTCTGAATCATGGTTTGCATTGATTGAATGCTTGATTCAGTTTTAACTCGAGTGAAAATCAAGGTTTGGCACAATATATATGTATGCAGATGAATCAGGAAAATTCAAAGGGAAGCTATGAGACTATATGTTTAAGAAGTAAACATTCAATTGAAATTAAATTCTGATAGAAAGTGTATGTTGAGATTGAGCACTGATCACTGAATGGGTCGATGCCCTTGAAATTGTTAAAACAAAACCCTGAAATTTGATATCCAAATTACACTATGTAGAGTAATAAGGTTAGAGGGCGTTCAAAGTTGTGTTATAGTGTAACATTCAATGAAATAGTGGAAAAATAAGAAATCTCTAGTTATCGGCATAACTTATGGAACAGTGGAGCGGAATGAAATGCGAGCACAACAATCGATGGATTTGAAGGATCAACGAACGAAATTGAAAGGTGAAATGTGGAATGTATGAAGAAATGAGTGGATACGATTGAAACAAGTGTTCATAAACAGTGTGAGTGGTTTCACGAACCGACGGTGGTACGTGCATCCAAAGTGGTAAGTGGTAAAAGCTAAAATGAACGCGATAGGCCTCCGGAAGTGACATGTCGCAAAGAAATACCAACTATTTCACGTTAGTTTGGAAGGATAATTTGTCTGGCTTAATTTTATGCGATAGCCGTGCGATCAAAGGAGGCACAGATCTGACGGTGTTGGAATCAGAAGTTGTGCAGAGTTTAACGAAAGGTGTGGACCCGACAGTGAAAAAGGAATGTTTAAAATAGCATAGGTTTAAAACCTTAAACATCGTGTTTGATGGAATGCGACTGTCGTTGGATGGGAAGCAGATAGATTAGGGGAAAATATGCATTGAAAATTGTTGTGGGACCCAACATATATACTTTGGTAATTATTTTTAACAAAAGTATAATTCAAATTATATAGAGAGGATATTCAGCATGGTTTATAACCATAGTTTTTTTTTGAAAGGTGAGATTGACCGTCAGGAAATCTGTGGGCCCGGATATATTGTTATGTTGATACCTTGTGTTTAAACCAAAGTATGGAAGGGAAAGTTATATTGTATTTATGACTTATGTTAAGTTGAGTAATAAACCTTGAGAATGTGTGATGGATGGAGGACCGTCGGATTGAGAGACGGAATGTGATGATCATCCGATCTGACGCAGATTAAATCGACGGTTGAGATTAGAATGGTCAATGGAGTGAATTGATGTGTCTGATCGTCAGTGTACAACTGTGGGTCCAGATAAATATGATGTCGACATTGTTTTAACCAAGGTAAGAATGTTATTTAAGCACGTCGGCATATTGCAAAATCCATAAGTCGGAAGTATAATTAAAAGCTTTAATTATATGGATAAGTATATGGTTTATAACCATAGGTCAAGAGAAGACGGAAAGGTAAGTTGGTAAATGTGGGCCCGAAATTTTATATATTAATATTGTGTTGACACTTTGGGTTTTAACATGTTTTGATTAATGCGGATAAAATATGGGTTTATACCCACAACAGATATAAGGAGATAATTTCCCGCATAAAGGGATTTTGATTTTTTGCATCAAGATATGTGAATGAGAGTTTAAACCTTGGTTTAAGAAAAGGTTTCATTATATTTGGAATGGAAAATTCCTGGGCATAAATGAGATACACATTTGATGTAAGCAAAGTGTGGGTAAATGTAGCACAAAAGGCATAGGTAACGGAAGAAACATGGCAGTTATACAACATAACGGGAATATAACAGAAGAAATTGAAAAGACAGTGACAGCAGCTGAAAGGACAAATGCTCAGCAAGGGTTGAGTGAGATATAATTTTTGTAACTTTAAATGTAAATGAATTAATTATTTTTCCTGTATGTGATGCAAAGGAAATTCTCTGAAGGAAAATAAAAAAAATCTCTCCTGTAATACTGAATTGAGTACATAGTATTGTAACATCATGTAGTGCTGAGCGAGAAAATGAGAAGGTGGAATGCAAAGAGTCATACCTGTTCATTTCATATTCCCATATGGAATGCAAACAACCATGAGGGGATCTCTATAAATGAGGTTATAGTAATATGCTTAAGGAGGTTAGAGAGTTAGCAGCATAAGGGAAGAGAGTGGAAGAAGAAGAAGGAGCAAAAAGAGAAGCTGTAAAGATCTAGAGATGAGATAAGGTAGATATGAAGGTTGGAGGACAGCAGTGAAGAATGAATAGAACAGAGCTAATATCCAGGTAAACCATCATGTGTTTTCATAGTTGTGTGAGGAAGTTGGCACTTCCATATTAAGTTGTAGCTTGATAGATGTCCAATTGTAGCTGGCTGAGGTAGGAGCCTCCTGTAGGCTAGAGCCTACAAAAAATCAGTGGTGAGAGGGAGTTGGAGCTTCCTTGCAAGTTGTAGCTTGCAGAATTGAGGTGGTAACCTCCTGTAGGTTGAAGCCTACAGAAAATCAGTGGTGAGAGGGAGTTGGAGCTTGGCTTTGCATCACAACAATAATAAGATGTGGTTTTCTCCCTTATTGGTTTCCACTTATATCTATTATCCATGTGCATGATGATTATGTGTTGATGTTCTGTAATTTATCTGCTTAATATTTTCTGCACACAAATTAATTTTTTTGTTTCATTGTATATTAAGTAGAACCATGAAATGAAGATGTAAATAAATGTAAAAGAAATTTTAAAAGACCATGAAGTGTTAAACTGATTCACCCCCCCCTCTCAGCTTAACCAAGGGTCCAACAATTGGTATCAAAGCGGGCTCCTTCTGTATCAGTTTAACAACTGGAAGGAGATCCTTGGTCCCCAATATGGCTATTCTAGAAGGATGCTCAACAAATAAAGCCCCTCTGTTTACTGGCACAAACTATGCCTTCTAGAAAATAAGAATGAGGACATACATAATGTCTCTAGGAATAGAAGTTTGGGCTGTTGTGGAATTAGGATATGCCCCAAAGTATTCTGACACAGAGAAAGAATCCAGACAAGATTTTATAGCTAATGCAAAATCCATGAATGCTCTCTTAAATGGTTTTTGTGAGGCAAAATTTATCAAAGTAATGCACAACAAGACTGCCAAAGAAATATGGGATACATTAGAAAGTATCCATGAGGGAGATAAAAAGGTGAAGGTTGCCAATCTGCAAGTCTATAGAGCTCAGTTTGAAAATATAAAAATGAATGAAGAAGAAGATGTTGCCAGCTTCTTCTTAAGGGTTGCGGAAATTGTGAATAACATGAAATCTCTAGGAGAAACCATTAGAGAATGTGTAATTTTACAAAATATATTGAGATCTTTACCATCCAGGTTTAACCCTAAGTTTTCTGCCATAGAAGAAATAATTGACTGGGAAACATTGACCATGAACCAATTAATTGGAAACTTGATAGCTTATGAAATGAGACTTCCACAGAGGAAGTCAAATATGAGGGAGGCAGCCTTTAAGGCAGAAAAGTGCAAAGAATAAAAGGAAGATACATGTTCCTGCTCTAATGAAAAAGAGGCCAAATTTGTCAGATTATTGGATAGAGGCTCAGGAAAGTATAAAGGTAAAATTCCATTTAAATGCTTTAAATGTGGAAGAGTTGGGCACTATGCTTCTAAGTGTCCTCGAAAGAAAACAAAGAATCAGACTCAAGAGACAGAGAAAACCAAAACTAATAATTGGAAGAAAGGGAAGAGATTCAATAGAAAATTATTTTATTCTTAGCAAGATAGCAGTGCTTCTGAAAACTCAGATGAATCCTCAAATGAAGAAGAAACCTCTAAATTTGTGTTGATGGCCAAGGAAGAGTCTGAAGGATTTATTCTAGAAGATAAGTAAGAAGGTGAGATAGATCTTGAGGGGGAGCTAAGAAGTGCCCTGGAGGAAATAGACAGACTTAAACTCAAGTGCAGAAAATAGAAAGACATTATCCTCAAATATGTAAAAGAAGAACCAAATTCAGAAGATATCATTCAATTGAAGATAGAACTTGAAGAAGCTAAGAAAGTGGAAGACACTCTACTAAGGTGAATTAAGGATAAAATTCAGAAGCAAGAGAAATTGGAAGAAGAAGTAGTATGCCTGAGAAAGAAATTAGAAAACTCCCAAAGGGAATTATCAATGAATACTCCACGAATGACAAGCTCTGAACAGTTGGATAAAATTCTAAATGCTCAAATATCTCCTCTCATAAAGGTTGGGATAGGTTACAAAGGAGAAACCAGCAAATCCAAAGTAGAAGATAACCAGAATATCACTTTTGTAAAAGTTGTAAACGATAATGAAGCAGCTCAAAAGATTCCTACAGAAGTAGATGCCAAAAAAAACATGACCTGCAATGAAGTAAACAAAAACAAGAAGGAGCCTCAAATAAAAAATAATGAAATAAAGAAACAATCAGTTGAAAAAGTCTCTTACACTCCTGAATATGAATTGAATAAATTCGGAAATTGTCAAAGGAGATTCTTTCCACCTATGAGATATATCACTTGTTTTGCCTGCCATAAAATGGGACATACTGCAGCATACTGTCAGACAAAGAAAATTGAGTCCAACCAGCAAAGGATGCAGAAAATGGAAATACTACCTCAATCAAACAAATGGAGAGGACAGCCTTTCACCAGGTACACTAATCGTTTCCATGGGTATTGTTTTTTCTGTAAGGGGTTCGGTCATAAAGTCTTGGAGTGCAGAAATTATGGACAAAGACTGATGTATGAAAACTCAAGGAAATTTATGAACAATGGAGGATTCACTCATAATCCATTCATAAATATAATCAAATGCTTTGTCTGCCATCAAATCAGACACAAGTCTCACAAATGTCCTCTCAAATAATGTGGTCCATCTTCTCAGGAAAGGTACCAAACATATAGCAGCATGTAGTGGAAAAAGAAGTTGAATAAGTGTGACCTGGCTCTAATAGCTCAAGAACAAAAAAGCCAATGGTATATGGACAGTGGATGCTCAAAGCATATGATTGGAGATCGAAGAAAATTTGTAACCTTTGATGAAAAGAAATAAGGAAATGTAACATTTGGCAATGATAAAGCAGGGAAAATCAAAGGAAAAGGCTCGGTCAGTTTGAATAATGGAAGAGGAGAGGCTCAAGATGTACTATTTGTGGATGGGCTGAAAGCCAATCTACTAAGTGTCAGTCAAATGTGTGATAAAGGCTATGAGGTCCTTTTCAGAACCCAATATTGTGAAGTAAGATCTAGCACCACAGGAAAGACCTTGATCAAAGGTGTTCAACCATAAAGTAACGTCTATATAGTGAATGAAGAGAATGAAGCATGCCACATAAGTAAACTTGACGAATCATGGTTATGGCATAGAAGATTGGGACACCTAAACTTTGGCCACATCATTAGTCTGAGCAAGAAAAATGTAGTCAGAGATATGCCTGCAATAAAGAAGCCTCCAAATACCATATGTAAATCCTGCCAGCTGGGCAAGCAGACCTGCACATCTTTCAAGGCCAAAGATAAACTATCTACAAGTAGGCCACTTCATATTGTACACATGGACCTGTGTGGACCTTCAAGAACTAATGCACCAGGTGGAGAATCTTATTTCATGCTAATAATAGATGATTTTACCAGATTGATGTGGGTAGCATTTCTCAAATATAAATCTGAAGCACTTGATAAATTCAAGATATTCAAGGCATTGGCAGAAAATCAAACAGGATGCAAGCTAAAATGCATCATATTAGACAGAGGAGGTGAATTCACAGATTATTATTTTTTAGACCTATGCAATGAACATGGGATAAAACAACAGTTTACAATTGCAGGTACACCTCAACATAATGGAGTGGCATAAAGGCAAAACAAGTCAGTACAACAGATTTCCAGAGCTATGATGCAAGAAAGTAACATTCCGCAAACCTATTGGGCAGAAGCAGTACACACATCTATTCATATTCTCAACAAAGCTCATCTAAGACCAAATTTTGATAAGACTCCTTACGAATTATGGCATGGTAAACCAACATCAATCAAGCACCTTAGAGTATTTGGAAGCAAGTGTTTCATAAAAAATAATGATGAAAAACTGGGGAAGTTTGATGCAAGAGCTGATGAAGGAATATTTTTAGGATATGCATCCAAGAGTAAGGGTTACAGGTGTTACAACAAAAGGTTGCAAAAAATTGTGGAAATCATTGACATAAGAGTTAATGATGCAGGAGCATCAAGGCCAATTTTCATTTTCAAATATGTAATAAAGGGGGGGTGTGACATTTTAATTGTTTTATTAATTAATTTGTTATTTTTAAATAAAATAGGAGATAAATTTTAAAAGTGAGGATTTTGTAAATATTCTTTTATTAATTAAAAGGATATGAGAGAAAATAGAATTAGGTAGCAAAATTATGGAGTAGGAATGCTATGTATGGGACTTTGTTGAGTCCACACCTAAAATGTATTTAAATTAGATTTAGTTGAGGATTAGGTGGAGAGATTTTTGGAGTGAATTAAATTCATTATTTATGTATAAATATGAGTGGTTTTTGTGAGGAGAACACACTTGAATAGTTAAAGAGCTGAGATAGTTAAGAGGGGAGTGAGTGAGGAGTGGTTTAAAGGGCAAAGAGCCAAGAGGCCGCCCAATGTAATATCTGGCCACAAAATTTTAATATAGTTAAGGGAGTTGATTTGTATGGCTCTTTTTCACCTTTATTTTTAAATTGAGTTGGATGTCTTCCATGATTTTATTGTAGAAACTTTGAGTATTTTCAGAGTTCTTGAAGCAGTTGCATTTTTATATGCGGGATCTGCTTTCTAGCAGAATTCCTGCACCATTTTTGGTATCAGAGCGGGTGCAAGAGAAGATCAGGCCAACAAAAATTCCTATGTAATTACTGTGTGTGTGTTAATACAGAGATTTCAATTCTGCATTCATGATTTGTTTCTGAATTATATGGTTGTGCATATGGGATTGAATTATACGTTTCTGTGTTAAATGGTATATGGAAATGGCATATGGAAGGTTGTAACTACATTTTCGATTTACACCAAGTTTTAGTGTAGTGGGTTCTTCGCGGCAGGATTGTGGTGAGACACTTCTATTTGGACGGCAACATGACAGTGACCAGTTGTGACCATATATTATATTGTGTGGTATTTTAAACACCGGAGTTTTTTTTCTATTTCACTACACCTTCCCCGTTATCTCTTGACATTTTCCTTGCACAAAAAAAAATTCTGTGTAATTGGTTTCGTGCGAAGTTTCTGGAAACTATCAAGCTACAAGCTGGAATCAGGTAGTGATCAAGTGATATTATTGATGTTATCACTGGTACAAATAAAGGCATTTGGTATGAAATTTTCCGCTAGTAAGAAAATGAAGATGTCGTCGTGATATTGAAAACAAGAAATTAATGAGAAATTGGGAATGTTATCAACTGAATGCTTCGGGCGGAAGGCTTTAATGTTGATTTCCACACGTTGGATGTATGCAGTACTGATTAAATTGCCAATCTGTCACAAAATATTAAACATAAGTATGGTGGATTTGACATTTTGGTTTGAATACAGGAATGGAGTCAATGGATTGTGATTCACTGTGGAGTGAAGCTGCATGTATTGTTGCCAGAATCGACGAAGGTCGTGGGTTGGTGGAAGACGTCATTCTCCAACATGAAATTTACACAGTGGCCTAATGAAGAAGTTGTAACGTTGACGCAACAAACCTGGATTGCGCGATGATTTGTGAATCGATTGGGTGTTCACTAGGGGTGTAGGAAAAAAGGTTGACTGAAGAGTTCGACGCTTGGAGTTTTAGTACTCTGGAGATTTCCACTAGGACCTGAAACACGTGGTTGTTGTTCGATTTTGTCGAATTAAGAAAGCGTTGTTTGAGATGAGAGCTTGCAACTATGCATTGGTGTGAATTGACCATGTTGGAAATCTCAGTGCTATGAGAAGTGAGCATTGGCCAGATCGATGCAAAGTCATGGAGTCTGCTATTTAAATTTAGAGACACGTTCTAAGAATAACAAAGAACACAGATTTGGATGGTTCAGGAATGTTTTTTCATTGGCCTTGGATTCATGTAAATGGTTCAAGTTGTTTTCATGGCGCTTGTGATTGCTTTCTTGACCGTGGCATTGGTCACCAACGATCTTATTAACAGCCGACGTTGTGTGATCAGTTTGCAATTTGGTGAGCAAGACAGCCAGTCTTCGTTGAGCCTGGAAAAATTCAACCGTATGCCCTTCCATGCGTAACGTTAATGGTCCATGCGATTTTTTTTTTAAAAAGAAAACAAGGTTTGAAAGTAAAATAAAATATGTCATCGATTGTTGTTGACTTGATTGTACGCTGTAATGAAATATTCGATGTCAATTTATAGCGTTAGCATGAGTTTGTGTTGCAGCGTTAAGTGCAGAGCTAAAAGTGAACGAGAGCAGGAATTCGAAGAATGCGTAATCTGAAAGAGTGATTGTTGTATGATCATGCTATTAAGTGCATGCAGGGAGAAAGGACATCGATTTGCATAAATTGATGTCGATCTGGTGTCAAAACTTCAAAACTAGAATGTAAGGGAGTTTAAGGGACAGTGCACCTGCAGGTAACACTTTGTTTAAAGTCTGTGACTGGCTGTTGTTTGACTGTAAGATGAATGGAATAGTTGTTGCAAAAATAAATCGATATGAGTGTTAGAACATTGATTTTTTTGCCGTGATATGAATGTTGGGTGTTGCTGTGATAATCGATACGAAGTTCGGGTTGTATCACATAGTGTTAAAACAGATTGAAATGTAATCTTCTAGTGCAGAATCATAACACGGAATTGGTTGCATGGAGATATTCGACAGTACAACATTAATGATTCTGCAAAGCCTGTTTTGACTAGGCAAATTTGGGTCGGAGGTCAGAAATGTTGGGCATAGATGTATTATTGTCTGATGCGATGGTGTGTATTGGTTTGCGTCGAAATCTACGGTGAGTCAAATCTAATGGCTGGTGCTTTGGTTTCAAAAAAAAAATTCGAACTTTTAAATGGTATGAAAGGTCTGCATGGGGTCGAGTGTAAGTAGAGCTTTGGTTGCCGAGATCAATCAAATGAAATATATTAATGGTGAACGAACATTCATATATGTTGGCGCTGGTGTTTTAATTTAAGGTCGAAGGTTTGATATAATACGTGTTGACATTTGGGTTAGTTAACATTCATATGTTATTTCTTAACCAAATCGACCTTTCATATGAATTGTGAATGATAAGCCGTAGGTGGATAGTATTATGTTAAGGTTTGGGTTTTTAATCCAAAGTCTGATACATGCATGTGGATTTCATAAGGTGAGAGCACATTTGTGTTTTAATCCAAATTCGAGTTTAATGCAAAATCGAAGGCTATTTGATTTGAATGGAAAGGGTTCATTAACATGGCTCCAAATATAAAGTGGCTTCCACATATGAAGTTGATTTTTGGGTTTATTATAAGGTTCCAAATCAAATACTTGTAGAAAGAAGCTTCTGCATGTTAAATTGAGATTGCCCAGATTGTGAAAATTGAGGTACATTCTTATTTGGAAAATTGAAGAAAGTGTGTGTTGTGAGTTTGGCGGGGTTGCCAGATTTCAAATTTTATTGGGGCATTAATTTGGAATGCATTTTTATATACATCTAAGAGTGTGAATGTGGGTTTGCAGCCCTTTGGGTTACTATCAAGAAACACATGTATGCTAAGGTGTTGTTTGCAACAAATTGTAGCAAGAGGTTGCCAGGGATTGGTTCCAGGACAAAGAGAAGCCAAGGCAGAAGGAGAAATTGCATTTTGATGAATGAAAAGTGCGAAGGATTTGGCTTAAATGAAGTCCACACGTGAACAGATGCAGTGCACAAAGGAGGGGAAGATGACTGTTGATATTCATTTTCGGAGATCTGATGAAGAGTATGAGCGGGAGAAGTCTGAGATAACAATTCACCTTGAATTGTTAATGAAGTTTTTGCAGGAAAATATGAGAAACCAGACACATGGTTGGACCATGAGAAAGAAGGTGAAGTGGCAGAAGCTTCACGCAAATATGGAAAAACAGGTAAACATACAGTTGATGGAGGAGCTGACGAAGCTCGAGCAGATGTTGAGTTGTGAAGAACTCAAGGAGGCTGAGTTGAAAATGGATGTTTCCATTTGTGGCCCGGAACATGGCGAAATTCTGGGTGAAGAGATCAGTGAGGAAGATCTCATGAACTATTGGGATAGTTCAGAAGCATCTGAAGAGGTAATGGCGAGAGAAACAGATGAGGCCATGAAGCCTTACATATTTTCTCACAGTTCATGTATGTTTGCAGGATGTGCGAAAGACGGTGAACAGTCTGATGGAACTGTCACAAAGGAGAATGAAATTCTTGAGGTAAAGTCTGGTAGAGAATTCCTTTCAGAGAAGGAATGTGTTGGTTGGTTACAACAGGAAGAAATCACAAATGAATTCTTGTTTGGGATAAGACAGCAAGTCAGAGCTGTTATGGAGTAGGAACAAAGTGGAAATGCTGAAGGAAAATTCCAAGGAGGTAAACAAGTGTATTTGTTTAATGGTATTGCTGACAAAATTTTACAATGTAATGATGTTGAACCCAGGAAAATTCAGGAAGATTGCCAGAGGGAGAATGGAAGTAGTGATGAGACAGAAGGGAAATATATAGAAGAACTGAATCATATGAAGGATTCACAACAGCAAAGAGAGATGTCGACTGAAGCATTCAATGAGATCACAAGGTCTTATGTTTTTAAGACTAATGATTTGTATGTGATGACAGGTATATCACAGGGTGTTGAACAAACTTTGAAGTTTATTAAAGAGGAAGAGTTGAATCTGAAATCTGTTCAGAATGATGCTGAGATAGCAAGATCTCAGACAGAGGTGTCTTATGGAAATATTCGGCAGAATATTGAAGCGGGGGAAGAAGGACCATCTGATGATTGGTCAACAGCAAATGAAGGTATGGAAAGTTGTGTAAAATTTCCAAGTTTTATTCCAGTTGAGATTGTTCAGTTATATCGGAAGTTATATCTTCAAAGAATAGATTTGGAAAAGCAGAGAATCTATGTTCAGGGAAAGTTACTGAAAGACACAGAACAGGGAAACATTTTTCAAACAAATGATGTGGAGGAGGGACTAATTGATAGTCTCAAAGAGGAATTGAATCAGCATACTGATGTGCTGATGGATGAGGGAATTTCAGAGCAGCATACTGGAATGTTGCCAGCAGCAGAAGAGGCACTGAAGCCTTATGTTTTTTATTCTAACAATTGTTTTGTGAGTACAGGTTTTATTGCAGATGCTGGAGAAAGTCTATTAGACAGAGAAATTGAACTGATAAGGCGGATGATGATGAAAGTATCCTGGAAGAGGCCAGCAGCAGTAAAACAAAAGAAGAAGTAGCAAGAGAAAGACAACAAAATATTGTGAAAGCATAGCCAGTGGGGCAATGTAGCATAAAGTATGGAGACCTAGAGAAGAACAACAGATAGAAGCAGCGACAAGTGGGAAGTTGCAGCACAAGATATGGAATCCAGGCATACACAGATCTGAACACATGATCAGGCGATCATGATTAATTTCAACCTTGGGAGTCTGATGCAGGAGCATCAAGGCCAATTTTCATTTTCAAATATGTAATAAAGGGGGGTGTGACATTTTAATTGTTTTATTAATTAATTTGTTATTTTTAAATAAAATAGGAGATAAATTATAAAAGTGAGGATTTTGTAAATATTATTTTATTAATTAAAAGGATATGAGAGAAAATAGAATTAGGTAGCAAAATTAGGGAGTAGGAATGCTATGTACGAGACTTTGTTGAGTCCACAGCTAAAATGTATTTAAATTAGATTTAGTTGAGGATTAGGTGGAGAGATTTTTGGAGTGAATTAAATTCATTATTTATGTATAAATATGAGTGGTTTTTGTGAAGAGAACACACTTGAATAGTTAAAGAGATGAGATAGTTAAGAGGGGAGTGAGTGAGGAGTGTTTTAAGGGAAAAGAGCCAAGAGGCCACCCAATGTAATATCTGGCCACAGAATTTTAATATAGTTAAGGGAGTTGATTTGTATGGCTCTTTTTCGCCTTTATTTTTAAATTGAGTTGGATGTCTTCCATGATTTTATTGTAGAAACTTTGATTATTTTCAGAGTTCTTGAAGAAGTTTCATTTTTATATGCGGGATCTGCTTTCTAGCAGAATTCCTGCATCAGTTGACGAAGATCTACCAAACAGTACAAGAAACACAAGCTGCGACAATCCTCCTGAGGATCATGAAGCTGAGAACCAAGATAATGATGAACATAACAAGACAATAGAAGATACTGAATTAAACTCAAAGGGTCCCTCAAGATACACTCAAAAGAACCATCCAAAAGATCAAATCATTGGGGACAAGAGTATGGGAGTCCAGACAAGAAGATAGCTTGCTGAACAAATAGAAGAAGTATACCTAGCCATGCTATCTCAAATAGAGCCAAAGAAGTTCGAAGAAGCCAGCAAAGACAAAAACTGGGTAAATGCTATGAATGAAGAACTAGACCAAATTGAGAAGAACAATACCTGGGAGTTAATTCCAAGACCCACTGGGAAAAATGTCATTGGCACAAAATGGATATTCAAGAATAAGATGAATGAACAAGGGCAGGTAATCAGAAATAAAGCCATACTTGTATGCAAGGGGTATTCTCAAATTGAAGGACTTGACTATGATGAAACCTTTTGCCCCTGTAGCCAGAATGGAAGCAATCATAATGTTTTTGGCCGTTGCATGCTATCATGATTTCAGGGTATACCAAATGGATGTGAAGTCTCCCTTCCTGAATGGAGACTTAGAGGAAGAAGTCTACATGGAACAACCTGAAGGATTCTCATTAACATATAAACATGACTATGTGTGCAGATTAAATAAAGCCTTATATGGTCTGAAACAAGATCCTCGTGCATGGTATTCAAGGCTAGACAAATACTTGCAAAAACAAGGGTTCAATAAAGGAGGAGTAGACAACAATTTGTACATAAAGGCTAATGAAAATGAACTCTTAATTTTAGTAGTGTATGTAGATGACATCATGTTTGGTAGCAACAAAGATGAGTTAGAAAAAGGATTTGCTGAAGAAATGCAATCAGAATTTGAGATGTCTATGATTGGAGATCTCACCTTCTATTTAGGACTTCAAATTCAACAAAAGAACATAGGAATATTCATTTTTCAAGAAAAATACTTAAGAGAAATGTTGAAAAGGTTTCAAATGGAAGACTGCAAACCTGTGTCAACTCCCATGATCACTCAATGCAAACTTTGTGCTAATGATGGATCTGCAGATGTAGATCAAAAACTTTACAGATCCATGATATGAAGTCTTCTATACCTAATTTCTTCTATACCAGACATTATGTTGGTAGTAGGTCTTGTGGCAAGATATCAAGCAACACCAAAACAAAATCACTTACTTGCAATCAAGAGAATATTTAGATATCTGCAAGGAACCGCACATTATGGCCTATGGTATCCAAAAGGAAAAATCTTCACATTGAAAGCATACACAGATGCAGATTGGGCCAGCTGTGTGGATGACAGGAAAAGCACAAGTGGATGTGCATTTTATTTGGGAAAAATTCTGGTGGCATGGCTAAGCAAGAAGCAAACTTCTATCTCTCTATCTACAACAGAAGCATAATACATAGCAGCAACAACATGTTGCACACAAGTAATGTGGATGAAACAAACTCTCCAAGACATGAAGGTAATCATTGATGAACTCATTTCTATCAAATGTGACAATACAAGTGCAATAATTATATCAAAAAATCTTGTACTTCATTCAAAAACAAAGCACATCCCAATAAAGTACCACTTCCTCAGAGAACAAGTAGCACATAAATTGGTGAAGTTGGAATACGTACCAACAAAGGAACAAACAACAGACATATTCACAAAACCTCTTGCTAAATAACCATTCGAATATCTAAGAGAAAAACTAGGGGTAGATGTTACTCTCTGATATGATTGAAAAAAAAAACAAAATAATAATAATAAGGGCTACATACAAGAAACAGGATCAGTGCAGAAGACAAGCGATAGTCAATATCAGAAAAGAAAGCATCATTCCAGGGGGAGAGCAGTCAATAAATTGTCATAAAAGAGATAGAACAATGGAGCAGTGCATGGAACAGGTCCTCAAGATCAGAGGAAATGAAAATATCGAAACTACATTGGGAAATGTGCAACCCTTTGTCATTAATGTCAAAGGGGGAGGAAAAGAAAGCAAAAGAAGAAAGGGTCCTCTGAAAAGCAAGCAGAGGAAGTCCTGGAGGAAGCATTGGAGTATTTCCATCAATTCCAAAGGGGGAGACTGTTGGAAATATTGTCATTGATGGAAAAGGAGCACAAAGGAGCAACACCAAGACAAGGGAGCAGATCAGAATCAGATGGAATTGTTGCAGAGAAAGAAATTGAAGTGGTAGAGTCTACAAGAGGAGGGTTTAGACAGGAAGTAGTTTTTTTTTTTAGAACAGTTAGGGTTTTGATGTAAGCTACGGGAAAATTAGATAGAAGAGCCATTGATTAGAATATTAGGCCAGAGAGAAGAGATCCTTTATAATTATTTTATTATACATGGAGGAATTTTTTTCTGAATCATGGTGTGCATTGATTGAATGCTTGATTAAGTTTTAACTCGAGTGAAAATCAGGGTTTGGCACAATATATATGTATGCAAATGAATCAGGAAAATTCAAAGGGAAGTTATGAGACTGTGTGTTTAAGAAGTAAAAATTCAATTGAAATTAAATTCTGATAGAAAGTGTATGTCGAGATTGAGCACCGATCACGGAATGGGTCGATGCCCTTGAAATTGTTAAAACGAAACCCTACAATTTGATATCCAAATCACACTGTGTAGAGTAATAATGTTAGAGGGTGTTCGAAGCTGTGTTATAGTGTAACATTCAATGAAATAGTGGCAGAAGCAAAAATCTCTGGTTATCGGCATAACTTATGGAACAGTGGAGCAGAATGAAATGAGAGCACAACAATCGATGGATCTGAACAATCAACGAACGAAATCGAAAGGCGAAATGTGGAATGTATGAAGAAATGAGTGGATACGATTGAAGCAAGTGTTCATTAATAGTGTGAGTGGTTTCACAAACTAACGGTGGTATTCGCGTGCATCCAATGTGGTAAGTGGTAAAAGCTGAAATGAACGCGATAGACCTCCGGAAGTGACACGTCGCAAAGCAATACCGCCTATTTCACGTTAGTTTGGAAGGATAAGTTGCCAGGCTTAATTTTATGCAATAGCCATCCGATCAAAGGAGGAAAATATTTGACGATGTTGGCATCAGAAGTTGTGCAGAGGTTAAAGAAAGGTGTCGACCTGATAGTTAAAAAGGAATGTTTAAAATAGCATAGGTTTAAAACCTTAAACATCGTGTTTGATGGAATGCGACTGCTGTTGGTTGGGAAGCGGATAGATCACAGGCAAAGATGCATTGACAATTGTTGTGGGACCCAACATATATACGTTGGTAATTATTTTTAACCAAAGTATAATTCAAATAATATAGAGAGGATATTCAACATGGTTTATAACCATAGTTTTTTTTTGAAAGGTGAGATTAACTGTCAGGAAATCTATGGGCCCGGATATATTGTTATGTTGATACCTTTTGTTTAAACCAAAGTATGGAAGGGAAACTTATATTGTATTTATGACTTATGTTAAGTCAGGTAATAAACCTTGAGAATGTGTGATGGATGGAGGACCATCGGATTGAGAGACAAAATGTGATGATCATCCGATCTAACACAGATTAAATTGACAGTTGAGATTAGAATGGTCAACGGAGTGAACTGACGTGTCTGATCGTCAGTGTAAAACTGTGGGTCCAGATAAATATGATGTCGAAATTGTTTTAACCGAGGTAATAATTCTATTTAAGCACGTTGACATATTGCAAAATCCATAATTCAGAAGTATAATTAAAAGCTTTAATTATATGGATAAGTATATGGTTTATAACCATAGGTCAAGAGAAGACGGAAAGGTAAGTTGGTAAATGTGGGCCCGAAAGTTTATATATTAATATTGTGTTGACACTTTGGGTTTTAACATGTTTTGATTAATGTGGATAAAATATGGGTTTATACCCATAGCAGATATAAGGAGATAATTTCCCGCATAAAGGGATTTTGATTTTTCCCATCAAGATATGTGAATGAGAGTTTAAACCTTGGTTTAAGAAAAGGATTCATTATATTTGGAATGGAAAATTCCTAGAAATAAATGAGATACACATTTGATGTATGAAAAGTGTGGGTAAATGCAGCACAAAAGGCATAGGTAACGGAAGAAATAGGGCAGTTATACAACAGAACGGGAATATAACAACAGAAATTGAAAAGACAGTGACAGCAGCTAAAAGGACAAATGCTCAACAAGGGTTGAGTGAGATATAATTGTTGTAACTGTAAAAGTAAATGAATTAATTATTTTTACTGTATGTGATGCAAAGGCAAGTCTCCGAAGGAAAATAAAAAAAAACCTCCCCTGTAATACTGAATTGAGTACATAGTATTGTAACATCATGTAGTGCTGAGCGAGAAAATGAGAAGGTGGAATGTAAAGAGTCATACATATTCATTTCATATTCCCATATGGAATGCAAACAAATATGAGGGGATCTCAATAAATGAGGTTATAGTAATATGCTTAAGGAGGTTAGAGAGTGAGCAACATAAGGGAAGAGAGTGGAAGAAGAAGAAGGAGCAAAAAGAGAAGTTGTAAAGATCCAGAGATGAGATAAGGTAGATATGAAGGTTGGAGGACAGCAGTGAAGAAGGAATAGAATAGAGATAATATCCAGGTAAACCAGCATGTGTTTTCATATTTGTGTGAGGAAGTTGGCACTTCCATATTAAGTTGTAGCTTGATAGATGTCCAATTGTAGCTCGCTGAGGTAGGAGCCTCCTGTAGGCTAGAGCCTACAGAAAATTAGTGGTGAGAGGGAGTTGGAGCTTCCTTGCATGTTTTAGCTTGCAGAATTGAGGTGGTAGCCTACTGTAGGTTAAAGCCTACAGAAAATCAGTGGTGAGAGGGAGTTGGAGCTTGCCTTTGCATCACAACAATAATAAGATGTGGTTTTCTCCCTTATGGGTTTCCACTTATATTTGTTGTCCATGTGCATGATGATTATGTGTTGATGTTCTATAATTTATCTACTTAATACTTGCTGCACACATATTAATGTTGTTTTTTCATTATATATTAAGTAGAACCATGAAATGAAGATGTAAATAAATGTAAAATAAAGTTTAAAATACCATGAAGTGTTAAATTGGTTCACCCACCCCCCCCCAGCTTAACGAAGGGTCCAACACATAATAAAACAACACATTAAGAGGAATTTTCAATATTAGGTCTGCAGTTGTTTCTTGGTACAACAGGAAGCAAATATTTGTTGCACTCAACTCAATAAAAGAAAAAAACATGGTTGCCAGTCAAGAAACATGTGAAGCAATATGGATGAGAAAGATTATTGTGGGACAGTTTGGTCAAATGATGAATCCTAATGTGATCTACTTTGATAATTAGGGTTGCATCAAGATCTCTGAAAATCTTATATTTCATGATTGATCCAAGCATATAGATATTTGGTATCACCATCTACAAGATTGTGTGCAAAGGTGTTGTTGGAATACATTCCTATAGAGGAACAAGATGCAAATATTTTGACAAAGGCCTTGTCAAGAGGAAAATTAGTGTTCCATAGAGGAAGGTTAGGGGCGACAAGTAATACCTTTCTTACTGAGAGGGAGTGTTGGAAAATGCAGCAAGAAAATCTCACTTTGACTTTGCCTTGGTCAAACTAGAGAAAATTTGAATTTCTATTTCAGCAGAAATCTTGGAGGTAGTTAACTGAGGTGACATGGCACTTGTCACTCAGTTAACTCAATTAATTTGAGTTGAGGAAGCTTGATTTTATTTCAGTATGTTTGATTTCTAATTTGTAGCAATACATTTCAGTTAAATTGAGTTATTATCAGTTAAACTAGTTCTAATTGTTGGAGGAACTAGTGGAAGGTAAAGTTGTGCACTGTGACTTCAGTCACACTCAGTGATCATTTAGTTAAATCATAAATCAGCCCAATATAATTGATGCATGCAGAAAAATTGAGTTACCCAATTGAGATGGAGATTCTAAGGTAGTGTACTTTCATTTGTATACTATTCCAATGTGTACAGGTGGTGCATGCAATCAGAGGATCGTCCTAAATGAATTGTGCGATTCAATTAAGGAAATTTCCTAATTAATAGGGGCCTAATTCCTCAAGGAACAACACAAGGAAATAAGAGCCTGGAGAGCTTGAAAATTGGCTAAGTGTTGGCCAGATTCAGTCAGTCATGCAGAGGGATAGACTATACACTTGCAGGTTGTGCTCAGGCTTGAGCAAGCATATTTATTCATCTCTATTCTTTGGTTTATGCAATACAGATAGGAAGGGGTTTTTAGTAGTTGCTTTCCCCTAGATAAATCTTGGTGTTTGTGGGATGTTTCCTTTTTCATCTCTATGATTTGTGTTCTAGATCGTGAATTGAATTTCGTGGATGAGTAGAGTAGCTTTGAGTCTTATGATTTAGTAAATTTCATGAGTAGTTTCGAATCTACACATAATTTCTACACTCCCTTAAACAACCAAAATGATAAAATAAGTAGGAAAACAATAATTTGACTTAGATATTGAGCCGAGAACCACATATCAAATATTGATAACATGAAGAGAAGATTTAGAAGACTGAACTGAACAGGACAAAGGAAAAAATAAGAAAACCATGCAGCAAGATAACTCATGTCCAATACCAAAAATAACAGCTCATAGTTCTTTAAAAGAAAAATTATAGCAGTAAAGTGATGAACAAGTAAGGATGAGTGAAACAGATTGTGAAAGAGCAACATAGTGTTCAAGAGTGTGTGTGAGAGTTGTTGGTGCAACATGATGCATGATAGTGGTATGCATCAAGGGTGAAACATAGATTGTTGCTGGTGTGATTTGTTCAGTAATAACAGATTTTTGAAGGTGGTAGTGCTTTATATCATTAATCAGAGATTGTTAAAGGTGTTTGCATCAGTAATCATAGATTGCTAAATGTGTTTGTATGGTGGTTTTTGTGAGCATTTGCAGTGAGAAAAAATTACTTGTTTATGAGGTAAGAGGTCTACTGGTTCTAGTTTGAAAATGAATGAAATATGAATCAACAAGGCTAGCAAGTGGTAGTTTGCAGATCATGGTTTGGAGCTTCTTCCACTAGGTACTAGTAAATGGTTTGGGGAAAGAGTCCCTTTCAGGAGAGACACGTAAATAAGCAGGGGCAAGAGTCCATTCCAGTGAGTACTGGTAAACGATTAGGGGTAGCAGTCCGTTTCAATGGTAGCTGATAAACAAGCAGGGATATAAGTTCCTTTCAGTAGCAGTTGATAAACCTACAAGTGGTAGCTTGTGGGGCATTGATGTAATAGAGTTGAAACTTGTAATAAAAGGAATATTGATGTCTTGTGTTTATGTTGCTCATGTGCTTATGATATTATGTTTCTCATGATTGAGTTGTGTTTTTGATCCATGAACTATTGTTAAATTGATTGAAAAGTATAATTTGGGAAAATTTGTATGATTTTTTCGCATTATTGATTCACACCACCCCCCCCACCCTCTCATTAGTGTCCTGGTTACTTCTGGTTTCCAATAGAGGAGGGCATGATCTCGCTAGGATTCCCATGCAGTTCATTATGGATTTTATTGTGCTCTTATATTAGCTTGCATCAGGACAAGGATATGACTTATACACCAATTGATGAAACATCTAGTAAAAGCAAGGGAAATGGGTAGTGATAGGATGGAGAAGCCAAGAATGGCAGCTAATGTTTGACGCATATTCTCATTGTAGGTGGTAGATAGAGCTTAAGCTATGGAAATTATTTAATGAACGATCATGGTTGGTGTTCTCTTCATTATGCATTCAAAATGAATGTTAATGATGATCAAGCTACTAGTAGTACAAGTATGTGGACAAAGGATGTAACCTTCCTTTAAAATCAATTCTTTTTATCACCTATGCTATGAGGCTTCTAGTTGAGCCATTTATTTGGGAAAGGAATGTGGTGCCCTTTATTATTTTCATCTACTCTCACACAGTTCCTAGGTTGAGCTTCTAGTTGAGCTATTTATTTGGGAAAGGAATGTAGTGCCTTCTATTATTTTCATCTACTCTCACACAGTTCCTAGGTTGAGCTTTTGGGATAGGGGTTTGCAATTTTAATTGCATGTAGAATATACAACTTAGAATCTTATGTTCCTTAGCAAGTCCCTTGAAGTATTTTATTAATGTGGGGAACAACGTGTAATTGGGGAATCAATGGCCAATGCACAAGGTTGTGAGGGCACAAATTTAAGATAGTTGAAGGAGAAAGTGTAGCAGTTGAAAACTAACATCCTTGAATTACAAATGAGGTATAATTAGATGGTTTCAAGCCTCACAATGACAATGAAAATGATAATTGATCACAAAACACTAATTCGGCAAATTGAGGACAAGATTGTCAAGCTATGCCAACAAATCGAATTTCCAAATGACTCTGAGTCATAAGCATTATGGCTCCCATTTCTCTAGAAAATCAATAATTCACTCAATGTTAGGCATTCATGTTCTTAATATACCAATCCCTATTTAAGATAGAGAGAGGGTTCACGGAGTCCCAACACCCTTACTTTTGAAATATAAGGTGTTTACAAAATCTTGCAAACTTCTAGATATTTTTTAGTAAGTCTATACTACTAGATACTATAATAATACAACCTATTTAGACTCATGCCCAAGCACATATTTTAATATAAAAACAATTTCTTATTATAGTTTAAAAAAAAAACAAACAAATAATTATGTGAATCATATAATTATTTAAAAATTTGACACCTCTAACATTAAATTTTATTATTAAAATTTTAATTTTCATTATGTATTAAGATAGTAATATATAATTATTCTGAGTTATTTAATTTAATTTTTTATATTAATTGTGCTTTTGTTGAACGAAAAAAATTTATTTCAAAAAGTGTAAACATTTCTCAAATTTCGTACTATAAAATATATAATAATATCATATTTTATTAAAATATTATTATTATATATTAATTAATAATAAAGAAATTTAAAACATTAAAGACACATTTGTTGATTGAGTGAATAACCTACATTGAAATCAATATATTAATTTCAATCCATATGCATTGGATGAAATTGATAAGTAAAAATAGAATAGAAATAGAAACAGAAATTGGTGTTGAAAATAAATTAATTTGGAAATAGAAACTTATTAAAAAAATATTAAAATACAAATCAGCATAGAAAATGGATAAGTTAAGGTATTGATTTCAATGTAATTTTTTATTATTTATTTATCAATTTTTAATAAATTAAATAGAAATATAAATTGATTATAACATTGATATTCATATGTACATAAAAATAAAATAGAAATTGACATATTCACTTTATAAGCATCCATTTAATATTATTATTTTATTTTGATTCAAAATGTTAGTCATATATCTTAAAATATACTTTTAAATGGGCATACACCTAAATCAACATATTGATACATATAAAAATGTACTATATAATTTTGTTAGAAAAAAAAAATCAGGCTAACCTATATTATACATGTAAATGCCACAATTATTTAAAATTTTGGCATTTATAACATTTAATTTAAAATATTTGAATATCATTTTTTAAAACTTGGTTTACATGTTTCTATTATGTAATTAAAATCTTATATAATAATTATTATGTTAAAAATATGTTTTACAACCTAAAATATATTATAATAGTGATGTATAAAAAGAAATTGTGTCTACATTATGCATAATATTTAAACCAAAATAATAATAACAATACCATATTTCATCTTTCTTTCTCATACACCCAAATTTATACTACAATTATTTAATTTTAAATTTATATAAAATTATTTTATCTTTTTATATTAATTGTGAATTTGGTAAATAATAAAAGAAATTATATTTCTATATATATAAGAAATTATATATATATATATTAATTTTAAATTTTTAAAACATGTCAAGTCTTTTTTTTGTAAGTTTGGTAGTACCAATCATCATGTCCAAATACATCACCCCGATCGAGGAAGGGAATTGAACCTGTGATGAGTGCTATAACAGCCCGCCTCATCACCGTTTAACCAAGACCCCACAAACAAAACATGTCAAGTCTTATTAGCATAACCAATTGAGGATAAGCCTCGCTAGCAAGGTGACCTGGGATAAAACCTCACGCGAGTGATTGTGTATATGCTAGCGGAGAGACATGCTAAAAAATCCAGTTAGTTTAGGGCTGGTGTGGCCCTCGCCAAGTGCGATCCCCGGGTGACACTGACAGATTAGATGCTCCTGCGTGGCGATTTCTCAAGCCACATGTCAAGTCTGGAAGATCACAAACAACTTGACGAACAAAAAAAAACTCTTATAATTTAATATCATATTTTATTAAAATTTCGTTCTTTTATATATACATTTATATAAAGGTCCATTATTTCAATCATAACACTAAAAGCTAAATGAACACATTGATTTTAATCTACATGTATCATACATTGAAATCTGTGTTAGAAATTGACATAGAGATAAAAATACAACTACAAATTGGTACAAAAATAGAAATGCAAATTGACATTGAAATTGATTCAGAAATTGAAATAGCTCCAAGGATTAGCTCATCTTTATAGTTAAAGTACCTTTGCTATTAAGAGATCATGGGTTCAATTATTTTGTCACCCTAGGGGTTAGCCAATAGGAAATTATTCCTTTGGGTGGATCTTTCTGGTACAAATATTTTGTGGACGTGGCAGTCACCAATATTCAAGGTTCATGAACCACTTAAAAAAATATATGAAATAAAAATTAACATAAAAATTAAAATAGAAGTCACCAATATTCAAGGTTCATGAACCACTTAAAAATATATATATGAAATAAAAATTAACATAAAAAATAAAATAGAAATGGACATGTAAACTAAAATCAATACATTGACTTTAGTATACATTTTTTTATTATCAATTATTGATAAATGCCCACTAAAATCCATACAATAGAAATTAAATAAAAATAGAAATAGAAATGAACATAGAAATTGCAATAAAAATTGACATTGAAATTGACATATAAATTGAAATAAAAATTGACATGTCTATTGAAATCAATGCATGCATGCATTGATTCAATATTGTTACTTTACTTTTATTCAATTTATTCCTAGTGTGACTTTTGAAATATATTTTTGAATAATAATCTATGTTTTAACGAAATGGAGAAACAAAGTAAAATTAAAATGATCAAATTTGTTTATTTACAAATTGTGTAATTATACTAAAAAACTAAGAATTGAAGAAGATAGATTGACATTGATCCTTCTCAATCATAAGTCTATATACTTACAAATTAAGAAAGAGTGAATTTCAAATGATCAAATTAATCCTAGACATAAACATAGTGTTGATCATCTACAAATTTTGCATGATTGCCCATGATTAAAGCTAGATCCATCTTAATCCAAATATATCAAGCTCCATGAGAGATTAAATCTCTCAAGGTGCAAACCTTTACTCAAATTTTGCATCCTAAAAAAGGTTGACATCTCAAGAGATCTTATTTCTCTCAACACATAATATATGTGTGATTAAGATAGATTTAAACTAGTATTTATATTGTTTATTTATATTTATTTATTTGAGACATTGTTATAAGAATATGAAGATGTTAAAAAAATGAAGAGTAATTTAAATAACAAATATTTTTATAATATATTATTTAATTTTTAATTGATTGTTTTTTTTATTTTATGTTTATTTTATTCCTTTAATAAACATAGAAAAAAGTTATGATTGTTTTTTTAAATAGTGAATTAAAACTCAATTCAAAGTCTCTCACAAGTAATAATATTTTTTTTTTAAAGTAATGATACTCACTTTCTAACTCTTGTGATTTGGAAAGACCCACTCATAATTTACTAAGATCTATGATATACTTTTGAACTTAGGAAAAATCCATATTATGTTAAATTTCCTACTTAGCAACATTAACATTATGGGTCATAAAATGGTTACAATAAGGCCTTTATGATGATAATAATGATTTTAGAGGATCCTAAAAGGCCTAAAATTTGAAGTCCATGAATCTCAGTAAACCTAGTATCAATTCGAAGAGCTCGTCACAAGGAATCCAATAGCGTGAACAACACCTCAATCTGAGTTTGAATGGCAAATTTATGGTCAGTTAAAGTTTAAGTGGAAACTGAGCAAAAGTCAAAGTCAAGCAAGCATGGTGACATCAGCAGTCCATATTGTTGATGTTAGTACAGTGATGTAGCAACCTGAGAGTGTGTTATGTATCACCTATTTTTAGTATTTTTGGACCACCAAATGGACCAATTAAAAAGTGCCACATGGCACCGCTAAGACGCACCATGTGGCACCACCAGAGAACGCCACATGGCACCGTATAATGAATCAATGATGACATTGGATCCCAGTGATGCTGACGTAGGCAAGTGACTGGTATTTTGTGCCCCAATAGTATGGGGCCACATGGTCCAATAAAATGGTGCCACATGGCACCCAACGAGCGCCCAGGTTGGCCCCCAACTGACCCAACTTGGCAGAGGTTTCATAATTAACGAATGGGTTTTGTTGTTATAAAAAAATTATACATTATATAGATTGGCAGTTATATTAAATTAAAATGGTGGTTTTAATGTTATATATATTGAACAAATTTTTAATTTAAATGAAGGACGATTATTTTAAACGTTTATTATAACGTTTAACACAAAAATGGTATATTCGCGAGGTTTGACCACTAGACCTTCCCAAACCACAGTGCCCTATACATGATCATGCCAACCAAAATACCAGTCGACAGGACTCTATTAAGTTTGGTGGAACAACACTTATAAATTGACCCTTTTTCATTTGACGGGGGAGATTCGAGGATGGGTGGAGTGAACAACGAAGGCCAGCAAAACTTAGACAGGGTTGGAACCCTGCAAGCACAGAACTAGTTGGGTGCACAATATGATGAGGGTATATTTTTAGGGAATATTCCTCAAAATATTAGCAAGGAATCTGCTATGGAATTTGAAGATTCTCTTGGGGGTCCAAATTTGATGGTGGCAGAATCTAGTTGAGTTTATACTCATTTTACTCAGAATTTTGCAAGGATTTCATTAGTGCATTCAAATTTGGGATTTGAACATCCCATTTTAAAGTCATCCTTACAAATGGAGGTATAATGATGTAATTTTCCATGTACTCATTTTCATTTTTGTTGAGGTAAATGAAGAGGCCTCCCCACTATTGAAGCAAGGCCTAGAGACGTAGTCCACACTGGATGAACTATGTTATCAAACATTGCATGCATTGTATTTAGGGTATCATTTATGTTGATTCTTCTTTAAGTGTTTGCTTATATGGTTTTTACATGCTCTTTCATGAAATTATGAAAACATCTATGAAGAAAGGATCCTAGATCATGTTGGTATCAGAGTGGTCTTCTTGCTGATGTGAATTGCGAGTAAAGATGATAACCCAAGGAAAAATTAAGTATTTTTACCTAGAGATTGGAGGTGCAACACAAAGAAGGAAAATGGAAGATGATTATGCCTGTACAGAGAATGAACAAGATTTTCATAAAGCTTTATACAACATTGTAAATAAGGTAGATAAATTGTCTGCAGATTATGAGAAGATATTGTTAAAGGAAAATAAGAAGAAAGAGAAAGCAAAGGACAATGCTTTAGTAAATTAGGGAAATGGAGGAGAACCTACTGAACCTCCATCTCCGTCTTCAAGTGAAACAATTCTACTTCTTCTTCGTATTCTCGTAATTATAATAATCAATGTAGAAATGCTTCTAAAAAGCCCCTTTTTTAAGTTGGATGTAAAACTCGATTTTCCCATGTTTAACGGAGAATCTAATGCATAAAAGCTAAAAAAATGGATCAGGCATATTGAAGTATATTGTCGAATACAACAGATTGAGCAAGATGAGGCATAGATCCAATTAGCATCTCTTCGACTAGGAGGCACTGTTCTTGTATGGTGGGAAAACAAATTTCAGAAGGGTAGCAAGCATAGGGGTAAAATCCCTTCTTCTTGGTCTAAATTTGTTTCTACTTTGAGAGGGAAATTTTATCCATTGGGATATCGATAGAAAGCCATGATGGAATGGCAACATTTAAGGCAGGGTGAAGGTTAAAATTTTCAAAGTTTCATAGAAAAATTTAGGAAGTAGGCATTGGCATTGGGTATTTCATTAGACTCACCAGATACTTTGATGAAATATATTGGTGCTTTACATAGTTATATTTGGCATTCATTTTTGTTGTTTTAACCCACTACTCTCGATACAGCTAGTGTGAAATCCATTCACCTTGAAAACAGGGAAAGCGTGGACAAGACGACCATGCAAAGAAGATAGCAATAACAAATAAAAAGGAATAAAACCCCTATTTCATTCATTGTAAGAAATAATGGCATGATGAGGAGAATTGTTGGAAAATTCACATAGAATTGAAGCCTAAGAAGTATGGTGGCAAAGGGAAGCAGAAAATTGTTGCTACAATGCAACATGACCTAGGTTTTGATTCAGGTAATGAGATGAAGATCACAACTATTGGGATTTCTTGTGTTGGACCAACTAACATGAGTTTTGATTCAGGTGATGAAATGAATATCATAGTTGTTGGTATTTCAGGTGTTGGAACAATGATGGGAAGAACATAAAAGAATACATGGCTCCAAGAACTTGATGAGATCAACTAGAGAATTCAAGCATAGAATGTTGAATTGAGAAGACTAATACAAGAAGCAGAAGAGAAGAAGTATGGATTGCAACTTTAGTTACAAGCCACATAAGAGGCCTTGGAAAATTCGAAGATTAGTGAAGGCTTAGTGAAGCCATCATCACCCACTTCATAATTGACAACTGAGGTAAATAGTGTTAGTGATTCTTCAGTTTCATGTTCTCATTATGATGATGATTTTGGTGCATTTGAAAAGCACACTACAAGCATTGGTTCAAAGCTAATGAAGAAGATAGGATATGAAGGAGAATGCCTAGAAATTAATGGTAAGGGCATTTTGAATCCCATACAAGTGGTATAGGTACCTTGATATGCAAGATTAGGCTATGTTAGAGAGGAAGTTGAAAGACACTCTAGACCCACAGAGATATGAGAGTCTTCAAGCGACAAGTCTAAGACATTGCAATGTGTTGCAAACACATCACAACCTTCCAATGATAGTGAGAATTTCATGTTGATTTTTGTAGCACCGGATGTGCTCTAACCTCAATATTTTGTAGAGAAGCTAAGACAAATGCATTCTACAATACCCAAAAATAGTTTTTGGAAAATTCCACCAAGAGAGGATTTAATTAAAATAATTAATTATTTCTAATGGATTCCTAGGTGAATCTTCTAGATGAAGACGAGGATCGAGTCCACGCTAATCTTAGCCCTTGATTGTGTTTTAATATTGGCCATTTATATTTCAACAAGATATTATAAGAAGGAGATCAATGGAAATTTGTAGAACACATCGAATGAGATATCTAGAGATAAAATTCTCAAGAGAGCAGCGCAACAGTTTCTTGAGAATGATTGAGAAGATTTCTTGGAGTGAGGGGCGGGGATAGTTGGTCGAAGAAATTTTTCCTGATCCAGTGAACACATTACAGAGGAGGAATCGAGAGTTTCAGAGAGGTTTCATAGTGCCATGCTGGGAAACGTACAACTATGTTGAGGTAGGGTAGAGCCTCTGAGGAGATCCACAGATTTGTTGGGGAATAGTCGAGATCTAGTGCCAGGAGTCGAGGTGTGAGATTGGAGGGTCAGAGATTCGATTTTCTAGTCAGCAAGAAATCATCTGGAAGGGTGACATAGTTCCTGGAAGTTTCGATTCAGTGACAACGTAGAGAAAATGTGGGGAAAACCATCTAAAGCCCAGATCAGAGTCGGATCGCCAATGACAATGTGAGATAATTTCTCACTACCTCTTTGCTAGTTTATTTTTTGTATTAGATTTCTATTTTGGGCATCCAAATATTTGTATTCAGAAAACAACTGCATAATAATTAAAACCCTCAGTTGTTACACCGGTTTTCCCACATTGGGTTTTTCTGGGGACATTATCCAAAAACAACGGTGTTCATTGTGTGTGTTTATTTCTTTCCTGATCAGTATTTTTCTTTCATAGTATTTTTATGTTGTGAAGGTTGTAGTATAATTTATTCTGATGTTTTATATGTAACACCATGAAAAACTTGATTAAGAATTAACAAGTAGAAGAAATAATATCAGTTGTTGCAGTAGGGATTCTGATTGAGGAATTTTCACATGGTATCGAAGCACAGTGTGAAGTAGGAAGAGCCTAGCATAGAGCAGAAGAGGTATTTCGAAAAGAATGCATAGGAATTAGATCGAAACCCTAGAAGGGCTACGCAGTCTATAGATAGGAGGGAAAAATGTCATGGACAATTCTTTCTCTGAGTGAGTCAACGGAGAAGAATATTTTCCAGATCGAGATTTTTCAAAGGTAGAGGGATCAGTGTAGCATCTTCAGCGCTGAGCAGATCTTCAGCTAGGACACGATTTTTTGTAGCAGTTGTTGGGAATAAAAAACATCGAAAGAGGAAAGAAGAGCATAAACTGAGGGAATTTATTCCTCGAAGAATTCCTAGCCAAGGAATTTGATTTCTCACTGCAGAGCAGCAATAGACGGGAGCATATCTACTCACTCTAGGAGGGAGTGCGTAGAGCCAGTTAGCAACTGCACAGAGGAGAGAGGAGGCAGTTTGAATTTTTTTTGGCATGATGGCATCAGCTGGGTTGAGGGATCAAGATTGGTTGGATCGTGCATACAACTAAGTGATCTGAAAGGCTAGGATCACCTGCCTTCTAGACGAGTATGATCTCAAGATGTATGTCAGTTCAGTGGTAGATGTACCCACTAACTCAGATCAACTAAAATCCTATAAGAAGGAAATGCAAAAAGCCAAGAGAATTATCCTTGATGGAGTGAGGGATCATGTAGTTTCTCACATTGCAGGCAAGGATATGGCCAAAGAAATTTGGGATGCATTGGCCACGTTATATCAAGGATCTTCTGAGCAGCAGAAGGTGTACTTGGATGAGAAGTTGAGGCTGACCAAGATGTAGAAGGGTGAGCGTGTATATCCCTTCCTAACAAGACTTCATGATACCCAAGATCAACTGACTTCTGTGGGATCAACACCTCAACCTACAGAATTTGTACGGATGGAATATAGTATTTCTTTTTAGGAATGGAAAGTCTTTTTCTAGAGTATCTTGGGCAGAGAGAAGGGGCAGAGAGAATTTTCCTGATTGGGAGAGAGTTTGGGATGATCTACAACAAGATGGGATGAGGCATGATTTGGTGACGAGCACCATAAGTGCCAACAGCAGCAGTGGGGTGAAGATCAAAAAGGAAGAGGAGAATGCAGCCCTCGCATCAACGGGGCAGCAAAAGCATCACAGGCGAAAGAAGGATATTTAGAAGATCAAGTGCTTCCAATATGGTGATATGGGTCACTTTAATTCTCAATGTACTCTTTGGAAGAAGGAAAAAGAAGAGAAGAAATATCAACAAGTTGTCCTCCATATTAGAGGAGGAGTTTTCCTTGATTTCCCATGTACCCCTAGGGGAGAGGTGGGGTGATTTGGTTTTGTAGCCCGAGAGAGCTACATATGGGCTATATCCTTGAGGAATCCACCTCTTGGATCAATACCTTGGTATGGGAGATAACAAAAACAGTAGCAGGATGGACCAGTGATAGTTGGTGCAGTCATATGTCAAAGTGACAGATGTAGTAGTTAGCAGTGTTAGGAACTAAGCGGCGCAAAAAAGAGTTGGAAGTAGTGTAGATTCAGCAGTAGCATAGAGGATTCAGTGACAGTGTAGAGGCTAGCAACAGTCATAACTCAGGTGAAAGATGAAATCTAAACACAATTGGTTCAGTTTATGGACATCTCTTAGTTGTAGCAGCAGCAAATAAAAGGAGTTGTGGATGTTGCAGTGGAAGTAGCAACAGAGTTGCAGTGCAAATGTAGTAGTTGGAAACAGTATGCATGGTCAAAAGAAGCACAAATGAAGTGTAACAAGAGATGGTATAGGATCAAAGTGATGCTTTAGGAGGTTTCATTACTAGAGCACATTCCTCGCTAAGGAGTGTTGATTTTTGTAGCATGGAATGTGCTCTAGCCTCAAGATTTTGTAGAGAGGCGAAGACACATGCATTCTACCATACCTAGAAATAATTTTGGTAAATTGCATCCAAAGGGGATTTAATTAAAATAATTAATTATTTTTAATGGATTCCTAAGTCTAAACTTAGAAAAAGGAATTGATTAGATCGGGTGTGAATCTTCTAGATGAAGACGATGATCGAGTCCAAGTTAATATTATCCCTTTATTATGTTTTAATCTTGATCATTGATAATTAAACGAGATATTATAAGAAGGAGCTCAATGGGAATTTTTAGAACACATCGAATGAGAGATCTAGAGATCGAATTATCAAGATAACATCGCATCAGTTGTCAGAGGGTGATCATGAAGATTTCTTGTAGTGATGGGAAGGTATATTTAGCCAAAGGAAGTTTTCCTGATCCGGTGAATACATTGCAAAGGAGGCCTTGAGATGTTCAAAGAGGTTGCTCAGTGCCATGTTGGGAAGTGTAGAGCTACGTTGAGGCAACGTAGAGCCTATGAGGAGATCCACAGATTTGTTGGGGAACAGTCGAGATCTAGTGTCGGGAGCCGAGGTGTGAGATCATAGGGACAGATATTCGAGTTTCCAGACAGCACACGATCAACTAGAAGGGTGACAAAGTTCCTAGAAGTTGTTACATAGTGACAACACATTGACTGCACAGAGGCAGTGTGGGGAAAGCCATCTAGAGCCCAGATCAGAGTTGGATCGCTAGTGACAGTGTGTGCTAATTTCTCACTACCTCTTTGCCAGTTTATTCTTTGTATTATATTTCTAGTTGGGCATCTAAATATTTGTATTAAAAAAACTACTGCATAATAATTAAAACCCTCAGCTGCTACACTAGTTTTCCCACATTGGATTTTTCTGGGGAAATTGTCCAAAAACAACGGTGTTCATTGTGTGTGTTTATTTCTTTCCTACTCAATATTTTGTTTCCGCGGTATTTTTTTGTTGTGAAGGATGTATTAGAATTTATTTCGATGTTTACTGTGTAACACCATAAATAAATTGATGAAGAATTAACAAGTAGAAGAAATAATATCATTTTCTTCAGTAGGGATTTCAATTAAGGAATTTTCACATTTCAAAGGAAGAGCTAAGTCAAGTTTTCTTCACCATATCCACACCAAATACAATCATTAAAGGAAGGATATGTCACCTAGGAATGAGACACAAAATAAGGTTAAGAAAATATGGAGGAAGAAAAACCATTGCATACATTGCAACAAAGGTGGACATCAGAAATCCACACGTTGGAAGCTCCATCTAGAGCTATGTCGAAAGGAGGACCGAGAGCATATGAAAGCACATGTGAAGGAACCAACCAATGAAGCAATTCAACAAGGAAGCCAACTACAGGAAGAAAACCCATTAACCTGGTTAGGTAAGAGATGGGTAGCCTTTTTAAGTAGTTGAGTATGGCCACTATTGTAAATCACATGTTGCTTTTTTAAGACCCCATAGATGGGATAAAAATTGTAAAATGGATGAAGTGTGTAACATCACTTATGAATGAAACATATTGATATTTTGCAATTTAGTTGGATAGCAAAGGGTGTGGGTTTTGTTGTAAAACTTGACCATGACCGTTCTATAAACTCTTGGAAATTGTGGTCATGCTTGGAATTTTGTAAGATGTACATGCATTGGTAGTTATATATTTTCATATGGAAATAGGTGTTGGCTTCATAATTATGGATTTGAAGTAAAATGGTGAAGGATAGGAAAGTGTGGCTTATCACAGACATTTGTTATGCAGATCATAGTACATCAGATTGCAGTTCCTATTTATAATTTTGGAGGACCAAAAGTCTTTTAGTGGTAAGGAATGATCCAGGAGGATCCCAAAAGGCCCAAAATTTTTAGATCTCGTGACAAGGAATCCATTGGCGCAAATGGAACCTCAATTCAAGTTTGTATGAAAAAGTTATGGTCAATCAAAGTTTCAATCAAAATTGGGCAAAAGACAAATTTAAGTAGGCATGGTGACATAAAAATTTTGTATTGTTGATGTCAACAAGGTGACGTGAAATCCTGAGGGTGTGCCACACATCACCTATTTTTGGCATTTTTATACCACCTAATGGACCAATTAAAAAGTGCCACATGGCACCCCTAAGAAGAACCATGTGGCATGACAAGAGAACACCACATGGCACCATACAATGAATCAGCGTTGAAGTTGGATCCCGGTGGCACTGATATAGGTGTTTGACTGGCGTTTTGTGGCCTAATAGTATGGGGCCATGTGTCCCAATCAAATGGCACCACATGACACCCAGCGGGCAGCTAGCTTGGCTGCCAATCGACCCAACTTGGAAAATGTTTCACGGTTAACGGACAGGTTTTGTTGTTATAATAAAACTATACATTATATAGATCGACGGTTGTATTAAATTAAAATAGTGATTTTATAATGTTATATATAGCTTATGGTTTTTTAATGTAAACGACAAACAATTTATTTGAAGTGTTTTTTTTTTAAATTTTAACACCAAAATAGTATGGTCACGGGGTTTGACTCCTAGACCTACCCAAACCACAATGTCGTGTACATGGTCATGCTAACCAAACCACCAATTGGCAGGACTTTGTTAATTCCATTGGCACGACACTTATAAATTGACCCTTTTCATTCGATGACAAGTGGAACTCGGGTAGAGTCAAAACCTTGCAAGTGCGAAACGAGGAGGGCACATGGTATGAGGAGGGTATATTCCCAGGGATTATAATCCCTAGAATATTCCTCAAATAATTCCTAAGGAATCTTCTGTGGAATCTGAATATTCTCCAGGGGGTTCAAAGTTGATGGTGGCAGAATATAGTTGAGTTTATACTCATTTTACTCAGAATTTCAAAGGACTTCACTAGTGTAGTTAGATTTGGAATTTGAGAAGCCCAATTTTAAGTAATCCTAAAAAATGGAGGTATAATGATGTATTTTTCCAAGTAATCATTTTCATTTTTGTTGAGATGGATGAAGATGTCTTCCCACTATTGAAGTAGGCCCTGGAGACGTAGTCCACATTGGATGGACTCCATAATCATACATTGTGCGCATTATCTTTGTGGTATCCTTTATGTTTCTTCTTCTTTAAGTGTTTTCATATATGGTTTTTACATGCTCTTTCATGCAATTCTAAAAGCATCTATGAAGAGAAGATCCTAAATCAAATAAGTAAGTTTGGGTGGCTAAGTTATGTTATTTTTAGTAAGTAGAGCATGTATATCAAGAAAGGTGCTTAATTGCATGCACACTTGCACTCACTCAAGTTGGGGAACAAACTCACCAAAGCCTTTTTAAAATTCCTAACCATTATAGAGGTAAGAGACTTTGTCACTACCCTCAAAACCTCTCTAGACTAAACAATGAAATGAGAAGAGATTGATCACTATCCCATGGTTTTCAGTCCTAGTGCATTTCCCCATAACAATAAGAAGTTACCTTGAAATGTATTGGTGTGGTGCCTGATAAGATTTTTAAAGAAAAATAATAGGATTATGACTTAGCCCTAACCCTAGATGAACTAGTTGTAACCCTTCATGAGATGGAAAACAACCATTCCCATAAGCCAAAGTTTTCATGGGGGTGCTAACAATGGTATTATCTAATTTATCAAATTCCAGGGACCTTGATTTCATAACCAATTAACAACATATTAGTTTGATCAACATCCCATATAATATTTTGTTAAATGCCTCGTGTTGTTGTTGAAGCACACATTAACATTAGAGAAATTTTGAGGTCTAAAATGGACCTCCTTAGGAATATTATAAAATAATAATGGAGATAATAAAAGAAAATTATATTACATCATCAAATTTTAGATGCAAAAAATAAAATAAAATAAATATTTTTTCAACTTGTATTTTCAACTCATCTTCCTACACTTTTACTCAACTTTTGAGCGAGAGCAGTCATTGGATGCATAATTTAATTCATAATCTAAGGAGTACCAATGGTACATACTTTTGATGAACCCTACTACACAAAAAATGATAAATACATGAAAAACATGATTGCAATCATGTTTTTAATGTATTTATCATTTTTCATGTAGCAGGGTCCATCGAATTTATGCAACATGGGTACTGTTTGGATGAGGAATTAAATTCTGCATCCAAAGAGTGCTACCGCTCAAAGTTTGAATAAAATCGTAGGGAGATGAGTTGAAAATACGAGTTGAATATATATATCTATATCTATATCTATATCTATATCTATATCTATCTATCTGTGTGTGTGTGTGTGTGTGTGTGTGTGTGTGTACTTTTTTTTTTTTTTTACTTTTTTACTACAAAAATGGTGAATCATCCCCCATGGTTGACAACATCATCTTGAATCCTTTTGGTTCTTATAAAGTTTATTTTGGTTGTACATTTTTTTTTGAGACTCATTTTTTACCTCAAAATTTCTCTAATGGATCATCTATCATGAGAAGACAAGATTCATTCAAGAGTGATACATTCTTAACAATGTCATTTTTGTTTGGAAGGGCATGGAATGGGTTCATTATGCTAGCTTGGAGGCTTAGTTCATCAAAATTTACTTTGAAAGCCTTATTTCTGGGTTGAGTGGCTCTTAGGGTTCAGACCAAATTTTATTAACAATATAGAAACCCTTTTCACCAACAACTTAACATGTGTCTCAATCAATAGGTGCAAGATAAAGGAGATAGAGATAGGGTTATTTAGATGCATTTCATTTCACAAGGATTTTTTCTAGCTCCCTCATTATATGTTATGGTTGCTAAATATTTAAGCTATAAACTCAACTCTCAAGTGACTCTAAAACACATTTAGGGGACTTCTGTTGCTTTAGTCTAATGGGGACCATCTTGTTAATGGCCATTTCACTCGTAATTATTTCTTGGCCATCAATGAAAACCATATACCTTGGAAAAATACCATGGATTGCATTAATGTATCTCATGTTGCTTTTGGTTCCAACATTAAAAGGGACAAAACATAGAGTTATCGATAGAGTTGATAGCCAAGTCCTTGGTGGTTCAACTCCCTAAATTGGTCTTGACTTCAAATACCCCAAATTTTCAAGTTTATTGACATTCTCTTTGCCTTTCAAGCATCCCCCCATGAGCTTTAGGAGGAGGTGGTTCAAAGTATGGACAAAAAGAAACAAAAAGTGATGATGAAACCTCTCAAGTTGGTTGCCAAATTTCACATTTTAACTGAGCATTGTTGGTCATGCATGTTTATTACTCTTCATGTTGATACCCTTTATTGACTTGCATTTCAACCAGTCGGGAAGAATTAACAAATCCTTTGGAAGATACATTTGTTTAATTTTTTTTGCTCAAAATTTTAAATGCCCTAACTTGACCTTAAATCATATCCTAGCTAAATTTTCCTCTACCTTAATCCTAGGTTTGTTTTTTACTTGAGGTTGACCCTGGATCCCACCACTTAGGAATGTCTTATGAGTTTTGTGAAGTAGATGTTTATTTGCAATTTTTTTTCTAATGTTGAATAGATTGAAACATATTATTTTCTTGCATGTGATGGTGAAGTTATAAAGTTTTGTGAAATTATGCAATTATGGTCATTACTCATTATAAGGTTTATTACATTTCACAAGCATAAGAAAGGAATACATGGCTTCACTTCCTTCCACATTGTTGTTTACCTTAAAAATTTGTGTCATGGAAATATTTATCGCTCCCAAATAATAATTTTTCCAAACCTTTACCGTATTAGATATCTATCTCATCATAATCTAGTGTGATGTGACTTACTAGGAATTGTGATCTCTACTTGGAAAGCACCCTTTGATACTCCACAATGCATATTATACTTCTATGATAAGTTGTACTAAAGCCTAAGGATCATTATTCATGTTCATATTGCTCATCATTACCTTGGTAATCTTTGGGCCTTGATCCACTTCAGTGAAAATTTCAGAGGCTAAATTTCACCCATGAGCTATTTTTCCATGCTTATTCACTAAAAAAAAATTCATTAATTTCCATTTTTTCTAGAAATGATTTTCTCAAATTCTATAGGAAAAAATTACTTTATCTTAGAAATCAACCAATTTTTATAGAAACTATATAAATCCTTACAAAAAAAAATTACAAAAAAATTGTCAACATTTTATAGTTTACATATTAAAGACTAGTAATATTCACCAAGGATTTTACACATATTCCTAAAAATTTCCTTGATCCTATTTCCTATTATAAATATAATTAAATTTTAACATATACCCTTTCATACTCGATATTATTGTTATTATAATGCCCCTTTTTCCCTTGACTTTATACATTTTGAGTCGTTGCGATAAAAATATTGTTTATTTGAATAAATTAAGGCCCTTGACCTCACTCACACACTCATGGTAAATAAGACAAGTATACTCCATGTATTCTCATGTCTTATTCTTTGTGGCCTTGTATCAAATGGCTTTAATTTTATTATTATTACAAATACCTTAGTTGGGTTTTGTACTTTTATTAGAGGGATTTGATGTCGTTATTACAAAGACACTTGTTTGGTTTTATATCAAAAAATTGAATCCTTAAACCTTAGTTACATCCCATAGCATACACCCAAAACCTAGACTTGTCACTCAATGACAAATTCTTCCCCAGCACCTAGACTTGTCAATCAAACACAAATGCTTCACATGTCAAACTCAAATATCAAAACTAAACCCTAGCTTCCTAATTCACTATATATTAAGGATATAATGAAAATATATTTCATATACACAATATTAGGTCATTTTCATGATGCATGTGGGATAATCCTCTATTAAGAGAACAAAAAATTATAGCCTTGGTGATTTCCAAACACTTAATGCATTTCCAAAATCCAAGTTCCAATGTGGAAGATCCTACACTTGCTTGTTCGTTAGAGAGTAACACACTAAGCTAGAAAGCAACTTAAATTACGGTTGGAAAAACTACAATACAAGTGACATGTTCCACAAAAATATAATGTTACAAGTACACATGTGACTCACCATACCACCAAAAATTTATATGGATTCATGCCCATTCAAACTAATTTACAACATATGCTTCACTCCAATCCTTTATGGCTTTGTTCAACCATTACATTAATCTCATAGGATTGTTGATAATTTGATATAAGCTCATTAATAATTGATGCATTAGCAATTCTCTATTGTTAGGTCCCTATAATATTAGTGTATCCCCCATGTTTCTATTATTGTGCCCCACAAAATCTCCTTATTGTTAATTTTGAGCCCTTACATTGGTATTGTTATGTAGGTCCTAACTATATTTTGACCCTTTTGACTACTATATATACCAAGGAGGTCTTGTCATTTGAATCATCAAAGAATTTTCCATTTATGTGATGTAAATTGAAGTCCCCTCCTAGAAGTGGCTTATTATACAGCCATTGATCTATATTTTCTTATGTTTCTAAACTATTTTGATTTGGATACATAAAATTTGGTTCTAGAGCTTTGGATCCTAGGGTGTTTCTACTTTAAAAGGGTCATCGTGGATTTTTTGTAATAATTTTTCTATTTTTTTTTTGAAGCTTTACACCGAGAAAATTGATACCACGTGAAGAAGAAATCTTGATGAACATCTAGTTGCAATTGTATACCTTGTTTCACTATATTTTCAAATATGTGGTCCAAGGAATTTAGGGTTTCGACATGCTCTAGAATTCATTCTTAAAAAAGTGTTTCGGGGAAAATCGTCATAAATTTCTCTTCATGCATCGGATTTGAATTTCATAAAAAGTGACTGAAATTGCATGGACTTTAGTGTTTCTTGCATCAATTTTAGGGCTGAGGTTAAAACAGTGACATGTGGCACACCATACAAGTTCAATATACTGAACTAGTCCATAATTAGGTCATCGTGAGAGATTTGGAATAACTTCATATTTAAGAATCTAATCTTGATCTAACTGGTGGGGTTAGAAAGAAGATAGGTAGGGATATGATAGGATGCAATTTTAGACATTGGGAGGCTAAAATCACAAATATACAATAGTTTCAAGGTCAACCTTATCAACAAGTTCAAAATCGATCTCTTAAAAGGTCGGTATTTTTAAGTTTGCATAATTTTTGTTTGAAAAATCAATTTGAAGTGATTCAAAAGGCATAGTGAAGCATAAATATCATTAATTGATTCCAAAATTCTTTAAAAAAAAAAAAAAAAAATCTACACCCATCAAGCCCTCAAAAAGCTCCATTATGATGCTTGAAGAAGAAGAAATGCAACATGATATATCAAAATTATGGAACTAAGTGAAACAATTTTTTCTATCACAAAGAGCCACCAAAAATGAAGTGGAAGTTAAGATTGATGTTATAGAATAAAAAATGGAAGGATCAAATCAGACATAAAAATAAACCTAGAAGGTTTGAAAGAAAGTTTGACAAAGTTGTTACAAGAAATGCTTCCTAGTGGTGACAAGTTAACTCATGATGAGAAAAAAAGGAATGTGAATCATGATTTTAGAGACTCTAACTTTGGGTTGAAGACCAACCATATTCCAAATATCAATATGAGGAATTTTGATGGCAAGGATCTGGTAACATGGATTTTATAGATGGAGCAGCTCTTTGATCTACACGATGTGTAACACATAAAAAAGGTACGCATTGCATATTTATATTTAGAATCCAATCATTTTTCATGGTATCAATGGATTTGTTCTCAAAAATCAATTGTCACCTGGAAAATTTTATGAAGGATTTGATCGAACATTATGAAGATACAAAGAGCAATGCCTTCTTTATCAAATTGATAAATATGAAACAAAAGGGTTTAGTTACAGAGCACATTGATGACTTCCAAAGAGTGAATATAAGGTAATTGATATTCTATAGGAGAATTTGATTGATGTCTTCCTATGGACTTTCAAGAATAACATCAAACATGAGGTTCACCTTTGGGAAGCTAAGTCAATGGAGAATACATTCAAGGTGGAATCATGGGTTGGTACAATCATGGGTTCCTATCTAGGGCCCACAGGAACCAGGGTGATGGCCATGGATAAGGGGTAGAGCTCATGTTGGATTTTTCCCATGTGCTAAATTTGTATGTGAAAACCACCTTTTTCATTTTGTGGTACATTTCCTATTGGGAGTGGCCAAATCATGCTTTTTATTTACTTTTTATTTGCATCAACCTCTGGGGCATCATTCCAGGCCTAACCCAAGGTGTGGAAAAGGGAAGGGGGAAACTAACCCTATGTGGAGCCAAATGGGAAAATAGATGAATGGGATAAAATTAGTGGAAAGGGTGTGATGTGGGTGGCATCAGGAAGTTGGACCACACAACCAAAATTGTTATTTCCCATGAAATGCCAACCCAAAAGCCAAATGGCTTCTAAATGAGATCGTACGGGACTAGGATACAAGGGTAACCACGAAAATGGGAAATGGAGAAATGAATACAAGCCTAACCCACTTTTTCTGTCGAATTCCCCCACCATTCCAAGCCGAAAATTGCCCATGAAAAATATGGAAAATTAATCAACTATACCAATGAAAATATATACCTTTGGGGTCAGGAGACCCATATTCAAACATACATTCATGACAAGTGATTGAGGGACCATATAGTCAGCTCAGGTGGCGGAAAAAATGGAACATCGAGTTATCTGGTGGCTACATGGGGTTGTTGGCTACTAGTTGAGGACCATCTAGGAGAAAATTTTCTCCTATATACACTACCCACAGGTGGTGGGTAACATCTGGCTCCAACTCAGACATGAGCTCTTGGAAAAGTGTGCAAATCTACTCGAACGGGAGGTCATGAGAACACCAAAAATCTCTTGGTTATCGTAGACCTATTACCTATACATACAAAGAATAAGCACATGGGGCAACATGTTTTTATGGTGTCTTATGATCACCCATGATTAGTATTAGGCCGTAAAAATCAACAGGAAAGAAACGATATGTAATTTTAATCTAAATGCAACTAATATATTATGAGAAATATCATATGATATTAGTTATAAAGAGAAAATAAACATGCAATTCATCGTACTCTAACATGCATAATATACAGTGTAAAGTGCTAGGTATAATCATAAATCCAATACAACCAACATGTCAATTGATCAATACAAGAATGCATGTTTCCATGATTATTTTTGCAATGGATCCAACAATACAAATGTGAATAATGATATGAGGGGTTACGGAGGCAGGAGGTGGGAAAAAAGTAGACCCATATGATATAGAAAGGAACCTTAGAAGAAGGGAAAGACATCAACTGAGAAGATTGAATTTGATCATCTAACCAGAAGATATAAATGTCAATGATCAATTACATGAATCTTTGATGAAGAGCTATCTCGTGCCTATCACCCTCTAGGTAAGAAGGAGTGAATGTCTCAAACACATTTAGGATGGTATTACTTTGGTCATTGGGAAAACAAGAAGTGGAATAATCATTGTATTTGGGGAAAAACATGATTGTTTTTTTTTGTAGGGGAAAGAAGTTCTTCATCAAATCTAGGGGACTGAACTTCATCACAAACATATATTTCCAAGGTAGGGACATAACATGGGGAGGAAATATCAAACATGAAGAAAAAAAATTTATCGTTTGCATGGATAATGGAATCATCTTCCTCGATTTATTTTAAATAGAGTCATCAGAATTACCCACAATTTTGGAAGCCTCTTCTTTGATTGAATAATCTTGGAACATAAAGAAGAGACCTTTCCGATCACTAGGAATGGCTTCATACGGGCCAACATTATTATTCAGAAGGGGTAGATAATTTTCTTCTTTCGTGAGCTCATTCTTATGGATTTGAGAAACTATGGGATTTTCATTTATATAATCATGTCCAATAAATGGCCCAAAAGTCACTCATAGATTCTTTATTTATTTGAAAATCCTGATCTTCCTCAGAATCATCCCATTCTTCACTATATATTTAATGTTGTTTAGGATGCCATTAATTCTCTTCTTTAAATAGGGAGGACTTTTCCTCCTTCATCTGTTCTCGAAGAATGTTATCTAAGGTATTTACTACATGATTTTGATAGAAATCTTCAAGAAGAATGTCATCGGTAAGACTCTTGTTATATTCACCCTTCATGTTACGAAGTATTTCTGATTGCTCAGAATAGTGGGAGAAAATATTTGTGGATTTATATGTAGCCATTATTTTTTTGGAAGACTCTTCATATTCCATCATCCATTCTTGCAATACTTGAAGGCTCTAGGGGTCAAGATATTCTTCATCATCCTTGGAGGACATGGTTTCTAATGCATGAGTCTCCCTTTCGGGACAATCCTCAAGGTATGCATAAATCACTTAATCTTGATGATTTGGATAAGGATAAGGATACTCATCCTCAAGCATAAAAACATATTCAATAACGTCATCTTCTCGAAGGGCCACATCCAAAATTTTACATATGTATTCATAAGATTGGAAACCCGACCCTTCATGCAACAAGAAGTGTGTAGTTAACATTGGAAAAACACGAATGATTTTAGGTTCACATGACTCAATCCAACTGTTATTGGGGGGAATGGATATGAAAAACAATTCCATTTGGTCACAAGGTTGAGTTATATTTTTCTTCGAAAGATACCTCATGAATCTTACCACGTGATTGGATAAATAATGGGGATCCCCATCGAATGTTGGAATATTATTCATAGATTTTGATGAGGGATATATCGGGATCCCTATCATGTCTATGGTGGGAATATATGTGATAAAAATGTCACTGTGCCGTTAATGACATGGGAGTCGCTAGGGTGAATGAAATTTCCTTGACAAATACTTGCTTCACCCTACAAGCATTAACCTTAGAGATCAATGAAGAACTAGGGCTTCGTTCTTCCAATGGAGTTTCCAATAATGATATATCAATATTGTCATATAGATAACACAATGCACGTCTAGTGTCCCCGGCAACGATGCCAAAATGTTACCGCTCAAACTAGCAGGGGTCCTAGAAGGGGATCCTATAGGGCAACGACTAGGTAAAGGGAAACAATGGAGTGATAGCCCATTGTCACCTCAGTTAAGGGTCCCTGATATTTACGAACTTTCACTTATTGGAGGAGACTCAGTAGAGTAAGAATCACGATAATGAATGTATAAATGATAGGATGAAAGGTGATCCTAAAGGCCTATTCACAAGAGAGGCTCAAATATATAGCTTTATTGCTTGGAAATCAAGGTGAAAATCTATCTAGGAAGGGCTAGGATTATTTCAAGGGTTAGGGTTTGAAGATATTCTTTACAAAGGAGACTCTCAGACCTCAAAATCCTTCAGAAAACTTGGTCTCCAAGTTATCTTTGTGAAATTGGCTTCAATAAGTTGCAGGACCACACCATACCAAGTGGGCCCAAAATTAGGTCAAGGGTATGGATTTGATCACCCCAATGATGGGTTTTACCTAATTAGGTAGGAGAAGAGGATCAAAGGAAAAAAAAATATTTGATTTTGATGCAATTATCCAAATGAGTTCACTAGCCAAGGTAAACCTAGGGCAAGAAATGGTCCCTGAGCTAGGGCTTATTATATCTCGAGATCCCACCATCAGAATTGCTTGAAATTTGGAAGGCTTCTAGAGAACACACTAGCACATTTTTGGAGAAAAAATCGAAGTGTTTGGATCACTAATTTGTGAGATAATTGATGCCCTAGGTGACCAATGTAGGTTGGGCCTAGAAAGAAAGATATAAGGTGAGAAAAATATTCCTCAAGGTGATAACCTATAGAGGACCAATGCCTAATCCTTTGGGGGAAATGGAGTCTTAGATATTTCAATGATTAGAATGGATTCACTTAGTCAAGGAGGCCTATAAAACAATTTCACATGGAAATTAGGGCATGGACAATTGATTCAAGGTCTGCATACTTCAATATGTGATATGTGATAATTTATCAAGACCAAATTTCAAAAAAATGTCTCTATGAACATTCACTTATTCAAACATAGCCCATGACATGATGCAATGCTAATAAAATACAAATTTTCACCATTTCACACAAGAAAAGCAACAACTATCAACCTAGTATAGCGAAAGTCCCCAACAACATGCATGTGACATAAGAAACAGACAAACTAGCATTAAAAGAGCACTTACATGCGAGAACAAGTATATCCAATCATCATCATATTCCAATATAGAAGCTCCAAAACAAAAATGAATAGATACAAACATCAAAATTCATCCATCCATCCAATTTCATCCTAAAAAAAGAATAGAAAAAATATCCCAAGAGATAATGATCAAATCCAAGTGATGATTAGAGAATGAATCGTCTCTCGTCTATTTATACAATATCTAATGAGCTCAATTTAGCTAATTTTGCCTAATTGAGCCCCTAAAATAAAATAATGTGCATAATAACAGTAACTTTTGGTGACAAGCCCACCAAATAGCTCAATAATACATGAATAAGTCTCTCAAGAGGGTCGAATGATCAAGAAAGTGAGTAATTGGCCCTTTCAAGAGGCCTAATGAAGTCCAAAGGGTGTCATAATATAGAAATGGACTCCCATCATAGTGGACAAGGGGGTGGCCCCTTTTTTTCCAAGAAAAAACATGTGGTTCTCCCGAGTGGGTGTGGGGGAACAAGGTCATACTTATGGGTATCCAAATGGATAGGAAGTGCATGTAGACCATCTGTAAGGGCTGGAGTGATGACATAATGCATGCCTCTGTAGTGGAGGGAAATCCTTTAGACCCTGGAACATCTACCAATTGTATGGTGCCTCTGTGGAGCCGATTGGGCATGGTGAACATGGTGCATCATCCTCATCGAAAAGGTGGAATAGGAGCAATCAAAAAACATTTTTGGGGATCCAAAAAATTATCTCGGCTATGGTGGAGTTCCATGGCACTCAACACCCACCCTACAAGTACCAATGTGACCCTCTAGAGGTCTAGGACCCTGTATAGGGAGACCAAGCCCCAAATGGTAATCCATCTACAATCCCACATAAGATCTAATGTGTTCCCTTGCCCTCCAATACAAAAAATCATTTGAATAATCAAGTAAAAGAGCTTACAAGTCATGGAATCAATGGGTCACTTCATGGTAGCATGCCCTTCCATAGTGGGATTTGGTATGTACAAGTATCTCCAAGCTCAATAGGGGGGTTAGCCAAGGACCCTATTAGGTGGTTTCAACCTCTAGAGGGGCTGAATTTTTGCGGTACATACCCCAAATGGTAGGTGTAAAATTATATAATGATGGAACAAAGCAGGGATTAGGGAAAACATCCAAACCACAAGTTAAGGAGCCAAGTTATCTAAAATAAGGGAAACCCACATCTGGGTATATGAGTGTAGGAGGGAGAGAATTGTGGTACATGAGTTACCCCAAACTTTTTTTTTCCACCCTTCTTCATATTCCTTTTTCCTTTCATTGATTTTTCTTCATAACTGCGTAGGTCTCTAGGGGATGAGAGCATGATGTGTAATATGTAGCAGTGAATACCCCCTTAAGGTGAGGCATTTTTTTTCCCACCAGTGGGTTCAGACAAGCATAGGTTCATGTCTAGGGCCCATAGGAACTAGGGTGATGGCCATGGCTAAGGGGTAGAGCTCATGTTTGGATTTTTCCCATGTGCTAAATTTGTATGTCCCAACCATATTTTGCATTTTTTGGTACATTCCATGTTAGGAGTGGCCAAATTATGCATTTTCTTTTCTTTTTAGTTGCATCAACCTCTGAGGCATTGTTCCAATCCCAACCCAAGGTGTGGACAAGGGGAGGGGGAGGATAACCCTATGTGGACGCAGATGGGAAAATAGATTAAAGGGGCTAAAATGATTGGAAAGGGAGTGATGTGGGTGGTATCGATAAGTGGGACCACACAACCAAAATCATGATTTTCCATGTAATTCTAGATCCCACGGGACTAGGATACAGACATAACCATAAAATATGGTAATGGAGACAGGAATACAATCCTAACCCACTTTTTCAAATGAATCCCCCCACCAATCCATGCCCAAAAGTGCCCATGACAAGTAAGTAAAATTACTCATCTATACAAATGAAAAGCCACAGCTTTGGGATCAAGAGGCCCACCTTCAAACATACATTCATGAAAAGTGGTTGAGGGACCACATGGTCGGCTCAGGTGGCGAACAAAATTTCACATCGAGCTATCTGGTGGCTACATGGGGCTACTGGCTACTGGATAAGGACCATGTTGGAAAAAAATTTCTCCTATATACACTACCCACGGGTGGTGGGTAATAGGGCCTAATGAAAAATCTCGTCTCTGTTGCAATTTTGGAAGACCTTGGTTACAATATAATATTTAGCAAAGGAAAGGAATTCTTGAGACACATAGCAACGAGACAGGTGAAGAAAATTTGGGTTCGGGTGAAGAACATGTATAGGATAGATGTGGAAGACCTTGTTTCATTAAGCACTAAGGCATATAAGGTGCAGAGTTGTGATGCCAGTGAACTATGGCACAGAAGACTTGGCCATTTGCATCATGGCACCCTGAATATTTTGCATCAAACAACCACAAGACTTCCCAAAGATGCACTCAAGGAGAAATATGTGTGCGAAGGATATACTTAGTGAAAGTACACAAAATCCACTTTCCATGATTGGGACAACAATGCACATGCATTCCTTGAAATAATCCACTCTGATGTTTGTGGACCTTTCTCGACATCCTCCACTACCAGGCCTAAGTATTTTTTTTATCTTTGTAGATTATTTCTCATGGAAGCATGGGATATTCTTCATGCAGTAGAAATATCAGAGATTCTCCAAGTTTGTTGAATTCAAGGCACTTTCTGAGAAATAAATTGACAAGAAAGTGAACGCTCTCATGAGCGATAATCAAGGTAAGTATGTGTCGAATGAATTTAAAAATTTATGTGCAAAATAAGGCATTTGACGAGAATTGACAGCATTCCACAACCCACAATAGAATGGGGTGGCTGAGAGAAAGAACCATATCATTGTGGGAGTTGTGAGGGCTATGTTGCATGACTAAGGCCTATCACTGCACTTGTGGTCATAGGCATGCAACACAACAGTCTATTTGCAGAATCAGAGTCATCGTTGGATTCTAGGCATGATCACACCAGAGGAGGCTTTCTCGGGGAGAAAGCCAAATGTATCGCACTTCATCATTTCTGAATCATATGTTTATTTCCATGTCTCCAAATAATCAAGGAAGATGCTCGAGCCAATAGTAGAGTTGGTGGTATTTTTAGGGTACACAAAAACTCCTCACAACTACCGTGTATACTTGACATCCTTCAGATAGACAGTTGTACGAATGGATGTGAATTTTGATGAGGAGAAAACGATGTGGTGCTCTCTTAAGAGGGAGATTCATATTCCATAAGGTGAGGAGATTTTAGCTCCAAAGGAGGAACCTTAGGAAGTTATGAAGCAGTCACAAATTTAGGATCAGAGAGTGGAGACATCCACTCAAGAAGAACCATCAAGAGAAGGTCGGAAAAAAACCAAGGAAGTTTAGAGATTATTGCATGGTTCTAGAGAGAATGTGGGAGCACCCACCTCACATCGCAGGAAGTGGAGGTCACCTAATCAATACACTAGCTACATGGCTCTAAGGACTGAGTTTGTAGAGATTGAGCCATCCTCTTTTGTGGAAGAAGTATAGAAAATTATATGTGTTGATGCAATGGTGAAGGAATATGATTCCATTGTAAAGAACAATGTTTGGGAAGTAGTCCCAAGACCAACAAATAAATCAGTGGTAGGTTAGATATGGATCTTCAAGGTAAAGCATGTAGCATACGGAAGCATAGAGAAGCACAAGGCCAGATTTGTACCCAAAGGATTCTCTTATGCTGAGTGAATTGACTGTGAGGAGTACTTTTCTCCTTGTTACACGTCATTTTGTCACCATGACATTTGACGGTCAATGTGGATCTATCACCATCCACAATAATGCTTCCTTAGAATTCAAACATTTATATTCCTTAACCAAGTCTTGGAAACTCAGAAAATAGCTCTTAAATACTCTTAAATATGGTCTGCGCACTTTTCGCGGTCACTTCCTGCGCATGCGTGGATATTACTAAGCTTACCTGCGGACTTCTCCACTCTATCTCCTATTAAAACCTGCGCACCCCACTTAAAATAAAGTAAAGTAGAAAAGTAACTTCTAGAAACATATTTGGGCGTATATTCTTCCAACTAAAAGCCTCTGAGTAGCGCCAGTTTGAGTTAAATCCCTCCAATCATGGAAATTAACCCCTTGGATCAAGGAACCCTAATCCCCTCATATGTGGATCACACCCCTCTATTATTGAATCTGAAACCTCCTCGGTTTCTCCAATAAATTGAGCTGAAACTTCAGGGTTAGTGGGTTCACTTATGATAATATTATGTTGGTCATTCTAGAGCAGAAAGCTTTTTAAACCAAGGAGGAATATTGGGAAGATATACGAGAGGAATTTGTACGACATCAAGGCTTGGTTGTAATATTTCTCTTTATATTCCTGAATAATACATTTGGATAATTTTTCTCATTGTATTGTTTTTAGATACATCAAAAAAATTACAATTCTTAATCTCCTTAACCATTAAGTTAAGCTAGTATTTGGATTATTATATACTGCAGATGCTTTTGATTCTTTGCATGTTTGTGATTGCAGGTTTTTTCTCAACATTAAAGGACTTCTTCGGGACAATAGGGAAGGCCTTCAACAAACATCTCGTTGAAAGGTAAGAGCATTATCCTCTCTTTTATAGTTTTGATAATATGAATTCTAATAGCTTAGGGAAATAGATATTCTTATGTCTGTTTGTTTCTAGTTATCTGTTGGGATACTAGGGAGATCACTCTTATCTGCAAGAGGGATTTATCCTAGTAACAAATTGGTGACCATAATGGGGAACGAGAGTTCTCCTTTGTGTCCTTTTGTGACCTTTAATGCCTTTAGACCTTTTTAAGAATTAAAATTTCTGATTTGAGACCTTTATTTTTTTTTTAACTTAATTTTCTCGGTTTGCGTAGTTTCTGTTCAGACACAGAGCGCAGATCTACACAGTTTTTCTCCAGCAACAGTGTGCATGCGCACTAAAATTTGTTTTCTACCTACGCAACCGAGTAAATTTTTTGAAAATTTTAAGGTTTCTCTTATTTAAGGCCGGGTTTTTTGTTTTTTATGATCCTTTGGCTTGTTTACAGTCTCGTTAAGTACCTGTTAAGTTGATTGTGTGTTTCATATTTTATTTTTTTAGAAATTATTAATTTGATTTCTTTTGGTCATTACACAGAGGTTTGTCTCAGTTTCTTAACCATTTTTGCATCTTTTTTCTTTCTTTTTTGCAAAAAAATTCCTCCCTCATTCATTAAGGGGGGTGGGGGGCTAAATTGTGTTTGAGTGTTAATCACCTTTGAGTATTTTTACTTGTGACCTTTTGATTTTTCACCCAATTTTATTTACTTACACTTTATTGGTTCCTTAGATTACATTAGTGAAGGAAAATAGTCTTGTTATTCTTTTGCTGATTTGGAATCATCTTGTGTTTGAGAATTTTCTTGCATAGATTACATTTCCATAGTTAGAATTCTCATCTTCATATATGAACAAAAAGTGTGCATAGATTACATTTGCATAGTTTTCAAGTCAATTGTGCATATATTACAACTACATAGTTTACATTCTAGAAAATTCAACCGTAGATTTAGATCAGTTTCTTTTATTTCCCTATTGAGGAAAATCACTTATCTTTACAATTTCGGTTTTTGAGTTTTTGTTGGTTTGTTGATCTATCAAAAAAGAGTCTTTTGCTTAAGGAATTGGTTGTGTGAATCTCTTTTCTTTTGGTGAATCTCATCATATATCCATTTATGTCTATTGTAAAGATTTATTTCATCAATTGAAAAGATAATGTCTCTCATTGAAAGATAGCCCTGATTTTAATTTACAATTTTTTATGCTTGTTTTAAAACATAAAAATAAAAAATAAAAAATTTCTTGGAATTGATTAGCATTAGTATTTTCTTGCTGAAAATTAGTGCATTAGAGAATTTGTTACATTTTATATTATTTTTCAGTTTTTGCATTGTTGGAAGTGAATGGAACCTCTCTCATTACTTTAGTTAGGATTCATCAAAGTGAAAATATTACACTCGATTGCATTCAGTTTTTTGTCAGGTCATAACACCACTGGTTTCATATCCATTTACCCTTTGAGTAAATAACAACCAAATAATACAACACTAATTATAATTAATCTAGATATTTTTATATTTTCTAGGGCTCATTCCACCAATTTAGATCAAGTTAGTGCTTTGGAACTGGGAAGTAGTTAACTTTCCAAAGAAAATAAACAAACAATAGTATCTTGCGGTAGGGAAAAATTCCAATTGTTGCAATTTTTCTCTAGGAAACTCTTCTTAAAAGAGTCAAGCACGAGGTCATATCAGAACCAGTGGAGTAATCATACCTACTTCATTGGTAAAGATAGAATATTTGCACACTTTACATACGATAAACCTATAATTAACCATTGTTGAGAAGCTTGGGATCACTTGTTAGTAAACCTCATATTTACCATGTCGAGGATCTTTCAAGGGGATTGAGCTTTGATACTCTGCCCTTGCATGTATATCGGGCCACAGACTATTCCCCCAGGTTTGATTGTCTTAGTTTGTAACCTTAATGTCTTAGATTTTTTTCCAAGGTGACGATGGAGGGAAGGTCCCACTGTACCTGGAACATACATTGAATAGACTCACTGGGAATTTTTGGAGAGTAATATTCACTCAATATGGAATAGTGGAGTTACTTTCACCAAACTGTTTCATTAATCAGGTTATCATGGTAACTGGTTCCATCCGATATTTTTTCACATTGATCTCTGCGACGTTGGATTTCATCACCAACTAGTGATTTCGTTGTGAAAACAAACTTTTTGTGTCTGGTTTGACTCCTATATTTGATAGTGCATGTTCACTTGTTTGTTTTTAATTTTTAGAAACTTTAGGTGTGGATTGTGAATTTGAATTGTTAATATTTTTAAATTGCTGATTATATTTACTGAAGTTGAATATAATGACAACAGTTCTGGAATTCACCAACCAAGGAACCCCTGTTAACGAGAATCCTAGTCCTTTTCCTTGCTTTGGAAATGTTGGTCCTCCTCACATGGATAAATTTTCTTTACCTGGATTTACCATAGGTTTACCGGTATGGTTATTTTCAAATTCCTTGGCCTCGAATACTCAAATTGTTCCACCTCAATCGGACGCTTCACCTAAACAGAGTTCACCATATCGACATCACCAACCTCATTTTGACCCTTTACCTTCTTCACCCAACATGTATTCCTCCCTTTCTTCTTATTTTCTTGGTAAAATCCTTCATGCTAGTAACCAGGTGGCTAAGAAGAAAAAGAAAGGGAAGAAGAAGAAGAAGAAATATAATAAAGAAGTAATACTCTTGTAGCAAGGTACTCGTACTTTAGATCTACTCGTGCACTAGTTGCGCAGATGGGGTGGAAGATCCACCGGATGGATGTAAAAACAACATTCCTCAATGGATTTATTGAGGAGGAGGTTTACATCCAACAACCAGAAGGTTTTGAGACCTTTGATTGACATTTGCATGTGTGCAGACTCAAGCGAGCATTGTACGATCTCAACCAAGCACCCTGTGCATGGTACACTAGGATCAACAATTATCTCACCAAGTTGGGCTTCACCAAATGTGAAGTAGATTCAAACCTTTATCATATGTTGATTGAATTTAAATCGTTGGTTATTGTCTTATATGTTGATTATTTGATTTCAATCGATGATGAGAAATTGATTAGATCTTGCAAGATAATTTTAAATGAAGGACATGCGACTCATGCACTACTTCATGGGATTGGAAGTATGACAAGGAGATGGGGAAATATTTGTCTCTCAAGGAAAATATGCAAATGAGATACTAGAGAAATTCCGCATACAGAGTATAAAACCCATGAAAACTACTCTAACAACTAGTTGGAGGAAAGAGGATGCCACTTCATGAGAGTAAGTTGAGACTACCATTTATCAACAACTTGTGGGTTCACTAATGTATCCTGTGAGCACATGACTAGATATGTGTTATTCAGTCAACTAGCTGAGTCAAGCTATGGTTAGGCCAACCAAATTATTTTGGAAGGCGGCTAAGAATGTTCTACGCTACCTTAGAGGCACTACCCAGTTTGGACTATAGTACAAACAGACATAGGGAGTGAAGCTATGTGGCTTTACAGATGTAGATTGGGCGGTGAGTCCATAATAATGTTGGAAATATTGTCATTGATGGAAAAGGAGCACAAAGGAGTAGCACCAAGACAAGGGAGCAGATCAGAATCAGATGGAATTGTTGCAGAAAAAGAAAGTGAAGTGGTAGAGGCTACAAGAGGAGGGTTTAGATAGGAAGTAGTTTTTTTTTTAGAACAGTTAAGGTTTTGTTGTAAGCCACGGGAAAATTAGACAGAAGAGCCATTGATCAGAATATCAGGCCATAGAGAAGAGATCCTCTATAATTATTTTATTATATATGGAGGAATTTGTTTTCTGAATCATGGTTTGCATTGATTGAATGCTTGATTCAGTTTTAACTCGAGTGAAAATCAAGGTTTGGCACAATATATATGTATGCAGATGAATCAGGAAAATTCAAAGGGAAGCTATGAGACTATATGTTTAAGAAGTAAACATTCAATTGAAATTAAATTCTGATAGAAAGTGTATGTTGAGATTGAGCACTGATCACTGAATGGGTCGATGCCCTTGAAATTGTTAAAACAAAACCCTGAAATTTGATATCCAAATTACACTATGTAGAGTAATAAGGTTAGAGGGCGTTCAAAGTTGTGTTATAGTGTAACATTCAATGAAATAGTGGCAAAAGAAGAAATCTCTAGTTATCGGCATAACTTATGGAACAGTGGAGCGGAATGAAATGCGAGCATAGCAATCGATGGATTTGAAGGATCAACGAATGAAATTGAAAGGCGAAATGTGGAATGTATGAAGAAATGAGTGGATACGATTGAAGCAAGTGTTCATAAACAGTGTGAGTGGTTTCACGAACCGACGGTGGTACGTGCATCCAAAGTGGTAAGTGGTAAAAGCTAAAATGAACGCGATAGGCCTCCGGAAGTGACATGTCGCAAAGAAATACCAACTATTTCACGTTAGTTTGGAAGGATAATTTGTCTGGCTTAATTTTATGCGATAGCCGTGCGATCAAAGGAGGCACAGATCTGACGGTGTTGGAATCAGAAGTTGTGCAGAGTTTAACGAAAGGTGTGGACCCGACAGTGAAAAAGGAATGTTTAAAATAGCATAGGTTTAAAACCTTAAACATCGTGTTTGATGGAATGCGACTGTCGTTGGATGGGAAGCAGATAGATTAGGGGAAAATATGCATTGAAAATTGTTGTGGGACCCAACATATATACTTTGGTAATTATTTTTAACAAAAGTATAATTCAAATTATATAGAGAGGATATTCAGCATGGTTTATAACCATAGTTTTTTTTTGAAAGGTGAGATTGACCGTCAGGAAATCTGTGGGCCCGGATATATTGTTATGTTGATACCTTGTGTTTAAACCAAAGTATGGAAGGGAAAGTTATATTGTATTTATGACTTATGTTAAGTTGAGTAATAAACCTTGAGAATGTGTGATGGATGGAGGACCGTCGGATTGAGAGACGGAATGTGATGATCATCCGATCTGACGCAGATTAAATCGACGGTTGAGATTAGAATGGTCAATGGAGTGAATTGATGTGTCTGATCGTCAGTGTACAACTGTGGGTCCAGATAAATATGATGTCGACATTGTTTTAACCAAGGTAAGAATGTTATTTAAGCACGTCGGCATATTGCAAAATCCATAAGTCGGAAGTATAATTAAAAGCTTTAATTATATGGATAAGTATATGGTTTATAACCATAGGTCAAGAGAAGACGGAAAGGTAAGTTGGTAAATGTGGGCCCGAAATTTTATATATTAATATTGTGTTGACACTTTGGGTTTTAACATGTTTTGATTAATGCGGATAAAATATGGGTTTATACCCACAACAGATATAAGGAGATAATTTCCCGCATAAAGGGATTTTGATTTTTTGCATCAAGATATGTGAATGAGAGTTTAAACCTTGGTTTAAGAAAAGGTTTCATTATATTTGGAATGGAAAATTCCTGGGCATAAATTAGATACGCATTTGATGTAAGCAAAGTGTGGGTAAATGCAGCACAAAAGGCATAGGTAACGGAAGAAACATGGTAGTTATACAACAGAACGGGAATATAACAGAAGAAATTGAAAAGACAGTGACAGCAGCTGAAAGGACAAATGCTCAGCAAGGGCTGAGTGAGATATAATTTTTGTAACTTTAAATGTAAATGAATTAATTATTTTTCCTGTATGTGATGCAAAGGAAATTCTCTGAAGGAAAATAAAAAAAATCTCTCCTGTAATACTGAATTGAGTACATAGTATTGTAACATCATGTAGTGCTGAGCGAGAAAATGAGAAGGTGGAATGCAAAGAGTCATACCTGTTCATTTCATATTCCCATATGGAATGCAAACAACCATGAGGGGATCTCTATAAATGAGGTTATAGTAATATGCTTAAGGAGGTTAGAGAGTTAGCAGCATAAGGGAAGAGAGTGGAAGAAGAAGAAGGAGCAAAAAGAGAAGCTGTAAAGATCTAGAGATGAGATAAGGTAGATATGAAGGTTGGAGGACAGCAGTGAAGAATGAATAGAACAGAGCTAATATCCAGGTAAACCATCATGTGTTTTCATAGTTGTGTGAGGAAGTTGGCACTTCCATATTAAGTTGTAGCTTGATAGATGTCCAATTGTAGCTGGCTGAGGTAGGAGCCTCCTGTAGGCTAGAGCCTACAAAAAATCAGTGGTGAGAGGGAGTTGGAGCTTCCTTGCAAGTTGTAGCTTGCAGAATTGAGGTGGTAACCTCCTGTAGGTTGAAGCCTACAGAAAATCAGTGGTGAGAGGGAGTTGGAGCTTGGCTTTGCATCACAACAATAATAAGATGTGGTTTTCTCCCTTATTGGTTTCCACTTATATCTATTATCCATGTGCATGATGATTATGTGTTGATGTTCTGTAATTTATCTGCTTAATATTTTCTGCACACAAATTAATTTTTTTGTTTCATTGTATATTAAGTAGAACCATGAAATGAAGATGTAAATAAATGTAAAAGAAATTTTAAAAGACCATGAAGTGTTAAACTGATTCACCCCCCCCTCTCAGCTTAACCAAGGGTCCAACAATTGGTATCAAAGCGGGCTCCTTCTGTATCAGTTTAACAACTGGAAGGAGATCCTTGGTCCCCAATATGGCTATTCTAGAAGGATGCTCAACAAATAAAGCCCCTCTGTTTACTGGCACAAACTATGCCTTCTAGAAAATAAGAATGAGGACATACATAATGTCTCTAGGAATAGAAGTTTGGGCTGTTGTGGAATTAGGATATGCCCCAAAGTATTCTGACACAGAGAAAGAATCCAGACAAGATTTTATAGCTAATGCAAAATCCATGAATGCTCTCTTAAATGGTTTTTGTGAGGCAAAATTTATCAAAGTAATGCACAACAAGACTGCCAAAGAAATATGGGATACATTAGAAAGTATCCATGAGGGAGATAAAAAGGTGAAGGTTGCCAATCTGCAAGTCTATAGAGCTCAGTTTGAAAATATAAAAATGAATGAAGAAGAAGATGTTGCCAGCTTCTTCTTAAGGGTTGCGGAAATTGTGAATAACATGAAATCTCTAGGAGAAACCATTAGAGAATGTGTAATTTTACAAAATATATTGAGATCTTTACCATCCAGGTTTAACCCTAAGTTTTCTGCCATAGAAGAAATAATTGACTGGGAAACATTGACCATGAACCAATTAATTGGAAACTTGATAGCTTATGAAATGAGACTTCCACAGAGGAAGTCAAATATGAGGGAGGCAGCCTTTAAGGCAGAAAAGTGCAAAGAATAAAAGGAAGATACATGCTCCTGCTCTAATGAAAAAGAGGCCAAATTTGTCAGATTATTGGATAGAGGCTCAGGAAAGTATAAAGGTAAAATTCCATTTAAATGCTTTAAATGTGGAAGAGTTGGGCACTATGCTTCTAAGTGTCCTCGAAAGAAAACAAAGAATCAGACTCAAGAGACAGAGAAAACCAAAACTAATAATTGGAAGAAAGGGAAGAGATTCAATAGAAAATTATTTTATTCTTAGCAAGATAGCAGTGCTTCTGAAAACTCAGATGAATCCTCAAATGAAGAAGAAACCTCTAAATTTGTGTTGATGGCCAAGGAAGAGTCTGAAGGATTTATTCTAGAAGATAAGTAAGAAGGTGAGATAGATCTTGAGGGGGAGCTAAGAAGTGCCCTGGAGGAAATAGACAGACTTAAACTCAAGTGCAGAAAATAGAAAGACATTATCCTCAAATATGTAAAAGAAGAACCAAATTCAGAAGATATCATTCAATTGAAGATAGAACTTGAAGAAGCTAAGAAAGTGGAAGACACTCTACTAAGGTGAATTAAGGATAAAATTCAGAAGCAAGAGAAATTGGAAGAAGAAGTAGTATGCCTGAGAAAGAAATTAGAAAACTCCCAAAGGGAATTATCAATGAATACTCCACGAATGACAAGCTCTGAACAGTTGGATAAAATTCTAAATGCTCAAATATCTCCTCTCATAAAGGTTGGGATAGGTTACAAAGGAGAAACCAGCAAATCCAAAGTAGAAGATAACCAGAATATCACTTTTGTAAAAGTTGTAAACGATAATGAAGCAGCTCAAAAGATTCCTACAGAAGTAGATGCCAAAAAAAACATGACCTGCAATGAAGTAAACAAAAACAAGAAGGAGCCTCAAATAAAAAATAATGAAATAAAGAAACAATCAGTTGAAAAAGTCTCTTACACTCCTGAATATGAATTGAATAAATTCGGAAATTGTCAAAGGAGATTCTTTCCACCTATGAGATATATCACTTGTTTTGCCTGCCATAAAATGGGACATACTGCAGCATACTGTCAGACAAAGAAAATTGAGTCCAACCAGCAAAGGATGCAGAAAATGGAAATACTACCTCAATCAAACAAATGGAGAGGACAGCCTTTCACCAGGTACACTAATCGTTTCCATGGGTATTGTTTTTTCTGTAAGGGGTTCGGTCATAAAGTCTTGGAGTGCAGAAATTATGGACAAAGACTGATGTATGAAAACTCAAGGAAATTTATGAACAATGGAGGATTCACTCATAATCCATTCATAAATATAATCAAATGCTTTGTCTGCCATCAAATCAGACACAAGTCTCACAAATGTCCTCTCAAATAATGTGGTCCATCTTCTCAGGAAAGGTACCAAACATATAGCAGCATGTAGTGGAAAAAGAAGTTGAATAAGTGTGACCTGGCTCTAATAGCTCAAGAACAAAAAAGCCAATGGTATATGGACAGTGGATGCTCAAAGCATATGATTGGAGATCGAAGAAAATTTGTAACCTTTGATGAAAAGAAATCAGGAAATGTACCATTTGGCAATGATAAAGCAGGGAAAATGAAAGGAAAAGGCTCAGTCAGTTTGAATAATGGAAGAGGAGAGGCTCAAGATGTACTATTTGTGGATGGGCTGAAAGCCAATCTGCTAAGTGTCAGTCAAATGTGTGATAAAGGCTATGAGGTCCTTTTCAGAACCCAATATTGTGAAGTAAGATCTAGCACCACAGGAAAGACCTTGATCAAAGGTGTTCAAACATAAAGTAACGTCTATATAGTGAATGAAGAGAATGAAGCATGCCACATAAGTAAACTTGACGAATCATGGTTATGGCATAGAAGATTGGGACACCTAAACTTTGGCCACATCATTAGTCTGAGCAAGAAAAATGTAGTCAGAGATATGCCTGCAATAAAGAAGCCTCCAAATACCATATGTAAATCCTGCCAGCTGGGCAAGCAGACCTGCACATCTTTCAAGGCCAAAGATAAACTATCTACAAGTAGGCCACTTCATATTGTACACATGGACCTGTGTGGACCTTCAAGAACTAATGCACCAGGTGGAGAATCTTATTTCATGCTAATAATAGATGATTTTACCAGATTGATGTGGGTAGCATTTCTCAAATATAAATCTGAAGCACTTGATAAATTCAAGATATTCAAGGCATTGGCAGAAAATCAAACAGGATGCAAGCTAAAATGCATCATATTAGACAGAGGAGGTGAATTCACAGATTATTATTTTTTAGACCTATGCAATGAACATGGGATAAAACAACAGTTTACAATTGCAGGTACACCTCAACATAATGGAGTGGCATAAAGGCAAAACAAGTCAGTACAACAGATTTCCAGAGCTATGATGCAAGAAAGTAACATTCCGCAAACCTATTGGGCAGAAGCAGTACACAAAGTTGTTCATATTCTCAACAAAGCTCATCTAAGACCAAATTGTGATAAGACTCCTTACGAATTATGGCATGGTAAACCAACATCAATCAAGCACCTTAGAGTATTTGGAAGCAAGTGTTTCATAAAAAATAATGATGAAAAACTGGGGAAGTTTGATGCAAGAGCTGATGAAGGAATATTTTTAGGATATGCATCCAAGAGTAAGGGTTACAGGTGTTACAACAAAAGGTTGCAAAAAATTGTGGAAATCATTGACATAAGAGTTAATGATGCAGGAGCATCAAGGCCAATTTTCATTTTCAAATATGTAATAAAGGGGGGGTGTGACATTTTAATTGTTTTATTAATTAATTTGTTATTTTTAAATAAAATAGGAGATAAATTTTAAAAGTGAGGATTTTGTAAATATTCTTTTATTAATTAAAAGGATATGAGAGAAAATAGAATTAGGTAGCAAAATTATGGAGTAGGAATGCTATGTATGGGACTTTGTTGAGTCCACACCTAAAATGTATTTAAATTAGATTTAGTTGAGGATTAGGTGGAGAGATTTTTGGAGTGAATTAAATTCATTATTTATGTATAAATATGAGTGGTTTTTGTGAGGAGAACACACTTGAATAGTTGAAGAGCTGAGATAGTTAAGAGGGGAGTGAGTGAGGAGTGGTTTAAAGGGCAAAGAGCCAAGAGGCCGCCCAATGTAATATCTGGCCACAGAATTTTAATATAGTTAAGGGAGTTGATTTGTATGGCTCTTTTTCACCTTTATTTTTAAATTGAGTTGGATGTCTTCCATGATTTTATTGTAGAAACTTTGAGTATTTTCAGAGTTCTTGAAGCAGTTGCATTTTTATATGCGGGATCTGCTTTATAGCAGAATTCCTGCATCATTTTTGGTATCAGAGTGGGTGCAAGAGAAGATCAGGCCAACAAAAATTCCTATGTAATTAATGTGTGTGTGTTAATACAGAGATTTCAATTCTGCATTCATGATTTGTTTCTGAATTATATGGTTGTGCATATGGGATTGAATTATACGTTTCTGTGTTAAATGGTATATGGAAATGGCATATGGAAGGTTGTAACTACTTTTTTGATTTACACCAAGTTTTAGTGCAGTGGGTTCTTCGCGGCAGGATTGTGGTGAGACACTTCTATTTGGACGGCAACATGACAGTGACCAGTTGTGACCATATATCATATTGTGTGGTCTTTTAAACACCAGAGTTTTTTTTCTATTTCGCTACACCTTCCCCGTTATCTCTTGACATTTTCCTTGCACAAAAAAAAATTCTATGTAATTGGTTTCGTGCGAAGTTTCTGGAAACTATCAAGCTACAAGCTGGAATCAGGTAGTGATCAAGTGATATTATTGATGTTATCACTGGTGCAAATAAAGGCATTTGGTATGAAATTTTCCGCTAGTTAGAAAATGAAGACGTCGTCGTGATATTGACAACAAGAAATTAATGAGAAATTGGGAATGTTATCAACTGAATGCTTCGGGCGGAAGGCTTTAATGTTGATTTCCACACGTTGGATGTATGCAGTACTGATTAAATTTCCAATCTGTCACAAAATATTAAACATAAGTATGGTGGATTTGACATTTTGGTTTGAATGCAGGAATGGAGTCAATGGATTGTGATTCACTGTGGAGTGAAGCTGCATGTATTGTTGCCAGAATCGACGAAGGTCGTGGGTTGGTGGAAGACGTCATTCTCCAACATGAAATTTACACAGTGGCCTAATGAAGAAGTTGTAACGTTGACGCAACAAACCTGGATTGCGCGATGATGTGTGAATCAATTGGGTGTTCACTAGTGGTGTAGGAAAAAAGGTTGACTGAAGAGTTCGACGCTTGGAGTTTTAGTACTCTGGAGATTTCCACTAGGACCTGAAACACGTGGTTGTTGTTCGATTTTGTCGAATTAAGAAAGCGTTGTTTGAGATGAGAGTTTGCAGCTATGCATTGGTGTGAATTGACCATGTTGGAAATCTCGGTGCTATGAGAAGTGAGCATTGGCCAGATCGATGCAAAGTCATGGAGTCTGCTATTTAAATTTAGAGACACTTTCTAAGAATAACAAAGAACACAGATTTGGATGGTTCAGGAATGTTTTTTCATTGGCCTTGGATTCATGTAAATGGTTCAAGTTGTTTTCGTGGTGCTTGTGATTGCTTTCTTGACCGTGGCATTGGTCACCGACGATCTTATTAACAGCCGACGTTGTGTGATCAGTCTGCAATTTGGTGAGCAAGACAGCCAGTCTTCGTTGAGCCTGGAAAAAGTCAGCCGTATGCCCTTCCATGCGTAACGTTAATGGTCCATGCGAATTTTTTTTTAAAAAGAAAACAAGGTTTGAAAGTAAAATAAAATATGTCATCGATTTTTGTTGACTTGATTGTACGCTGTAATGAAATAGTCGATGTCAATTTATAGCGTTAGCATGAGTTTGTGTTGCAGCGTTAAGTGCAGAGCTGAAAGTGAACGAGAGCAGGAATTCAGAGAATGCGTAATCTGAAAGAGTGATTGTTGTATGATCATGCTATTAAGTGCATGCAGGGAGAAAGGACATCGATTTGCATAAATTGATGTCGATCTGGTGTCAAAACTTCAAAACTAGAATGCAAGGGAGTTTAAGGGACAGCGCACCTGCAGGTAACACTTTGTTTAAAGTCTGTGACTGGCTGTTGTTTGACTGTAAGATGAATGGAATATTTGTTGCAAAAATAAATCGATATGAGTGTTAGAACATTGATTTTTTTGCCGTGATATGAATGTTGGGTGTTGCTGTGATAATCGATATCAAGTTCGGGTTGTATCACATCGTGTTAAAACAGATTGAAATGTAATCTTCTAGTGCGGAATCATAACACGGAATTGGTTGCATGGAGATATTCGACAGTACAACATTAATGATTCTGCAAAGCCTGTTTTGACTGGGCAAATTTGGGTCGGAGGTCAGAAATGTTGGGCATAGATGTATTATTGTCTGATGCGATGGTGTGTATTGGTTTGCGTCGAAATCTATGGTGAGTCAAATCTAATGGCTGGTGCTTTGGTTTTAAAAAAAAAAGTCGAACTTTTAAATGGTATGAAAGGTCTGCATGGGGTCGAGTGTAAGTAGAGCTTTGGTTGCCGAGATCAATCAAATGAAATATATTAATGGTGAACGAACATTCATATATGTTGGCGCTGGTGTTTTAATTTAAGGTCGAAGGTTTGATATAATATGTGTTGACATTTGGGTTAGTTAACATTCATATGTTATTTCTTAACCAAATCGACCTTTCATATGAATTGTGAATGATAAGCCGTAGGTGGATAGTATTATGTTAAGGTTTGGGTTTTTAATCCAAAGTATGATACATGCATGTGCATTTCATAAGGTGAGAGCACATTTGTGTTTTAATCCAAATTCGAGTTTAATGAAAAATCGAAGGCTATTTGATTAGAATGGAAAGGGTTCATTAACATGGCTCCAAATATAAAGTGGCTTCCACATATGAAGTTGATTGTTGGGTTTATTATAAGGTTCCAAATCAAATACTTGTAGAAAGAAGCTTCTGCATGTTAAATTGAGATTGCCCAGATTGTGAAAATTGAGGTAATTTCTTATTTGGAAAATTGAAGAAAGTGTGTGTTGTGAGTTTGGCGGGGTTGCCAGATTTCAAATTTTATTGGGGCATTAATTTGGAATGCATTTTTATATACATCTAAGAGTGTGAATGTGGGTTTGCAGCCCTTTGGGTTACTATCAAGAAACACATGTATGCTAAGGTGTTGTTTGCAACAAATTGTAGCAAGAGGTTGCCAGGGATTGGTTCCAGGACAAAGAGAAGCCAAGGTAGAAGGATAAATTGCATTTTGATGAATGACAAGTGCGAAGGATTTGGCTTAAATGAAGTCCACACGTGAACAGATGCAGTGCACAAAGGAGGGGAAGATGACTGTTGATATTCATTTTCGGAGATCTGATGAAGAGTATGAGCGGGAGAAGGCTGAGATAACAATTCACGTTGAATTGTTAATGAAGTTTTTGCAGGAAAATATGAGAAACCAGACACATGGTTGGACCATGAGAAAGAAGGTGAAGTGGCAGAAGCTTCACGCAAAGATGGAAAAACAGGTAAACATACAGTTGATGGAGGAGTTGACGAAGCTCGAGCAGATGTTGAGTTGTGAAGAAATCAAAGAGGCTGAGTTGAAAATGGATGTTTCCATTTGTGGCCCGGAACATGGAGAAATTCTGGGTGAAGATATCAGTGAGGAAGATCTCATGAACTATTGGGATAGTTCAGAAGCATCTGAAGAGGTAATGGCGAGAGAAACAGATGAGGCCATGAAGCCTTACATATTTTCTCACAGTTCATGTATGTTTGCAGGATGTGCGAAAGACGGTGAACAGTCTGATGGAACTGTCACAAAGGAGAATGAAATTCTTGAGGTAAAGTCTGGTAGAGAATTCCTTTCAGAGAAGGAATGTGTTGGTTGGTTACAACAGGAAGAAATCACAAATGAATTCTTGTTTGGGATAAGACAGCAAGTCAGAGCTGTTATGGAGCAGGAACAAAGTGGAAATGCTGAAGGAAAATTCCAAGGAGGTAAACAAGTGTATTTGTTTAATGGTATTGCTGACAAAATTTTACAATGTAATGATGTTGAACCCAGGAAAATTCAGGAAGATTGCCAGAGGGAGAATGGAAGTAGTGATGAGACAGAAGGGAAATATATAGAAGAACTGAATCATATGAAGGATTCACAACAGCAAAGAGAGATGTCGACTGAAGCATTCAATGAGATCACAAGGTCTTATGTTTTTAAGACTAATGATTTGTATGTGATGACAGGTATATCACAGGGTGTTGAACAAACTTTGAAGTTTATTAAAGAGGAAGAGTTGAATCTGAAATCTGTTCAGAATGATGCTGAGATAGCAAGATCTCAGACAGAGGTGTCTTATGGAAATATTCGGCAGAATATTGAAGCGGGGGAAGAAGGACCATCTGATGATTGGTCAACAGCAAATGAAGGTATGGAAAGTTGTGTAAAATTTCCAAGTTTTATTCCAGTTGAGATTGTTCAGTTATATCGGAAGTTATATCTTCAAAGAATAGATTTGGAAAAGCAGAGAATCTATGTTCAGGGAAAGTTACTGAAAGACACAGAACAGGGAAACATTTTTCAAACAAATGATGTGGAGGAGGGACTAATTGATAGTCTCAAAGAGGAATTGAATCAGCATACTGATGTGCTGATGGATGAGGGAATTTCAGAGCAGCATACTGGAATGTTGCCAGCAGCAGAAGAGGCACTGAAGCCTTATGTTTTTTATTCTAACAATTGTTTTGTGAGTACAGGTTTTATTGCAGATGCTGGAGAAAGTCTATTAGACAGAGAAATTGAACTGATAAGGCGGATGATGATGAAAGTATCCTGGAAGAGGCCAGCAGCAGTAAAACAAAAGAAGAAGTAGCAAGAGAAAGACAACAAAATATTGTGAAAGCATAGCCAGTGGGGCAATGTAGCATAAAGTATGGAGACCTAGAGAAGAACAACAGATAGAAGCAGCGACAAGTGGGAAGTTGCAGCACAAGATATGGAATCCAGGCATACACAGATCTGAACACATGATCAGGCGATCATGATTAATTTCAACCTTGGGAGTCTGATGCAGGAGCATCAAGGCCAATTTTCATTTTCAAATATGTAATAAAGGGGGGTGTGACATTTTAATTGTTTTATTAATTAATTTGTTATTTTTAAATAAAATAGGAGATAAATTATAAAAGTGAGGATTTTGTAAATATTCTTTTATTAATTAAAAGGATATGAGAGAAAATAGAATTAGGTAGCAAAATTAGGGAGTAGGAATGATATGTACGGGACTTTGTTGAGTCCACAGCTAAAATGTATTTAAATTAGATTTAGTTGAGGATTAGGTGGAGATATTTTTGGAGTGAATTAAATTCATTATTTATGTATAAATATGAGTGGTTTTTGTGAGGAGAACACACTTGAATAGTTAAAGAGCTGAGATAGTTAAGAGGGGAGTGAGTGAGGAGTGTTTTAAAGGGAAAAGAGCCAAGAGGCCGCCCAATGTAATATCTGGCCACAGAATTTTAATATAGTTAAGGGAGTTGATTTGTATGGCTCTTTTTCGCCTTTATTTTTAAATTGAGTTGGATGTCTTCCATGATTTTATTGTAGAAACTTTGATTATTTTCAGAGTTATTGAAGAAGTTTCATTTTTATATGCGGGATCTGCTTTCTAGCAGAATTCCTGCATCAGCTGACGAAGATCTACCAAACAGTACAAGAAACACAAGCTGCGACAATCCTCCTGAGGATCATGAAACTGAGAACCAAGATAATGATGAACATAACAAGACAATAGAAGATACTGAATTAAACTCAAAGGGTCCCTCAAGATACACTCAAAAGAACCATCCAAAAGATCAAATCATTAGGGACAAGAGTATGGGAGTCCAGACAAGAAGATAGCTTGGTGAACAAATAGAAGAAGTATACCTAGCCATGCTATCTCAAATAGAGCCAAAGAAGTTCGAAGAAGCCAGCAAAGACAAAAACTGGGTAAATGCTATGAATGAAGAACTAGACCAAATTGAGAAGAACAATACCTGGGAGTTAATTCCAAGACCCACTGGGAAAAATGTCATTGGCACAAAATGGATATTCAAGAATAAGATGAATGAACAAGGGCAGGTAATCAGAAATAAAGCCATACTTGTATGCAAGGGATATTCTAAAATTGAAGGACTTGACTATGATGAAACCTTTTGCCCCTATAGCCAGAATGGAAGCAATCATAATGTTTTTGGCCTTTGCATGTATCATGATTTCAGGGTATACCAAATGGATGTGAAGTCTCCCTTCCTGAATGGAGACTTAGAGGAAGAAGTCTACATGGAACAACCTGAAGGATTCTCATTAACATATAAACATGACTATGTGTGCAGATTAAATAAAGCCTTATATGGTCTGAAACAAGATCCTCGTGCATGGTATTCAAGGCTAGACAAATACTTGCAAAAACAAGGGTTCAATAAAGGAGGAGTAGACAACAATTTGTACATAAAGGCTAATGAAAATGAACTCTTAATTTTAGTAGTGTATGTAGATGACATCATGTTTGGTAGCAACAAAGATGAGTTAGAAAAAGGATTTGCTGAAGAAATGCAATCAGAATTTGAGATGTCTATGATTGGAGATCTCACCTTCTATTTAGGACTTCAAATTCAACAAAAGAACATAGGAATATTCATTTTTCAAGAAAAATACTTAAGAGAAATGTTGAAAAGGTTTCAAATGGTAGACTGCAAACCTGTGTCAACTCCCATGATCACTGGATGCAAACTTTGTGCTAATGATGGATCTGCAGATGTAGATCAAAAACTTTACAGATCCATGATAGGAAGTCTGCTATACCTAATTTCTTCTATACCAGACATTATGTTGGTAGTAGGTCTTGTGGCAAGATATCAAGCAACACCAAAACAAAATCACTTACTTGCAATCAAGAGAATATTTAGATATCTGCAAGGAACCGCACATTATGGCCTATGGTATCCAAAAGAAAAAATCTTCACATTGAAAGCATACACAGATGCAGATTGGGCTAGCTGTGTGGATGACGGGAAAAGCACAAGTGGATGTGCATTTTATTTGGGAAAAATTCTGGTGGCATGGCTAAGCAAGAAGCAAACTTCTATCTCTCTATCTACAGCAGAAGCATAATACATAGCAGCAACAACATGTTGCACACAAGTAATGTGGATGAAACAAACTCTCCAAGACATGAAGGTAATCATTGATGAACCCATTTCTATCAAATGTGACAATACAAGTGCAATAATTATATCAAAAAATCTTGTACTTCATTCAAAAACAAAGCACATCCCAATAAAGTACCACTTCCTCAGAGAACAAGTAGCACAGAAATTGGTGAAGTTGGAATACGTACCAACAAAGGAACAAACAACAGACATATTCACAAAACCTCTTGCTAAATAACCATTCGAATATCTAAGAGAAAAACTAGGGGTAGATGTTACTCTCTGATATGATTGAAAAAAAAAACAAAATAATAATAATAAGGGCTACATACAAGAAACAGGATCAGTGCAGAAGACAAGCGATAGTCAATATCAGAAAAGAAAGCATCATTCCAGGGGGAGAGCAGTCAATAAATTGTCATAAAAGAGATAGAACAATGGAGCAGTGCATGGAACAGGTCCTCAAGATCAGAGGAAATGAAAATATCGAAACTACATTGGGAAATGTGCAACCCTTTGTCATTAATGTCAAAGGGGGAGGAAAAGAAAGCAAAAGAAGAAAGGGTCCTCTGAAAAGCAAGCAGAGGAAGTCCTGGAGGAAGCATTGGAGTATTTCCATCAATTCCAAAGGGGGAGACTGTTGGAAATATTTTCATTGATGGAAAAGGAGCACAAAGGAGCAACACCAAGACAAGGGAGCAGATCAGAATCAGATGGAATTGTTGCAGAGAAAGAAATTGAAGTGGTAGAGGCTACAAGAGGAGGGTTTAGACAGGAAGTAGTTTTTTTTTTTAGAACAGTTAGGGTTTTGATGTAAGCTACGGGAAAATTAGATAGAAGAGCCATTGATTAGAATATCGGGCCAGAGAGAAGAGATCCTTTATAATTATTTTATTATACATGGAGGAATTTTTTTCTGAATCATGGTGTGCATTGATTGAATGCTTGATTCAGTTTTAACTCGAGTGAAAATCAGGGTTTGGCACAATATATATGTATGCAGATGAATCAGGAAAATTCAAAGGGAAGTTATGAGACTGTGTGTTTAAGAAGTAAAAATTCAATTGAAATTAAATTCTGATAGAAAGTGTATGTCGAGATTGAGCACCGATCACGGAATGGGTCGATGCCCTTGAAATTGTTAAAACGAAACCCTGCAATTTGATATCCAAATCACACTGTGTAGAGTAATAATGTTAGAGGGTGTTCGAAGCTGTGTTATAGTGTAACATTCAATGAAATAGTGGCAGAAGCAACAATCTCTGGTTATCGGCATAACTTATGGAACAGTGGAGCAGAATGAAATGAGAGCACAACAACCGATGGATCTGAAGGATCAACGAACGAAATCGAAAGGCAAAATGTGGAATGTATGAAGAAATGAGTGGATACGATTGAAGCAAGTGTTCATTAATAGTGTGAGTGGTTTCACAAACCGATGGTGGTATTCGCGTGCATCCAATGTGGTAAGTGGTAAAAGCTGAAATGAACGCGATAGACCTCCGGAAGTGACACGTCGCAAAGCAATACCACCTATTTCACGTTAGTTTGGAAGGATAAGTTGCCAGGCTTAATTTTATGCGATAGCCATCCCATCAAAGGAGGAAAATATTTGACGATGTTGGCATCAGAAGTTGTGCAGAGGTTAAAGAAAGGTGTTGACCTGATAGTTAAAAAGGAATGTTTAAAATAGCATAGGTTTAAAACCTTAAACATCATGTTTGATGGAATGCGACTGCTGTTGGATGGGAAGTGGATAGATCACAGGCAAAGATGCATTGACAATTGTTGTGGGACCCAACATATATACGTTGGTAATTATTTTTAACCAAAGTATAATTCAAATTATATAGAGAGGATATTCAACATGGTTTATAACCATAGTTTTTTTTTGAAAGGTGAGATTGACTGTCAGGAAATCTATGGGCCCGGATATATTGTTATGTTGATACCTTTTGTTTAAACCAAAGTATGGAAGGGAAACTTATATTGTATTTATGACTTATGTTAAGTCAGGTAATAAACCTTGAGAATGTGTGATGGATGGAGGACTATCGGATTGAGAGACAAAATGTGATGATCATCCGATCTGACACAGATTAAATTGACAGTTGAGATTAGAATGGTCAACGGAGTGAACTGACGTGTCTGATCGTCAGTGTAAAACTGTGGGTCCAGATAAATATGATGTCGAAATTGTTTTAACCGAGGTAATAATGCTATTTAAGCACGTTGACATATTGCAAAATCCATAAGTCAGAAGTATAATTAAAAGCTTTAATTATATGGATAAGTATATGGTTTATAACCATAGGTCAAGAGAAGACGGAAAGGTAAGTTGGTAAATGTGGGCCCGAAAGTTTATATATTAATATTGTGTTGACACTTTGGGTTTTAACATGTTTTGATTAATGTGGATAAAATATGGGTTTATACCCATAGCAGATATAAGGAGATAATTTCCCGCATAAAGGGATTTTGATTTTTCCCATCAAGATATGTGAATGAGAGTTTAAACCTTGGTTTAAGAAAAGGATTCATTATATTTGGAATGGAAAATTCCTATAAATATATGAGATACACATTTGATGTATGAAAAGTGTGGGTAAATGCAGCACAAAAGGCATAGGTAACGGAAGAAATAGGGCAGTTATACAACAGAACAGGAATATAACAGTAGAAATTGAAAAGACAGTGACAGCAGCTAAAAGGACAAATGCTCAACAAGGGCTGAGTGAGATATAATTGTTGTAACTGTAAAAGTAAATGAATTAAATATTTTTACTGTATGTGATGCAAAGGCAAGTCTCCGAAGGAAAATAAAAAAAAACCTCCCCTGTAATACTGAATTGAGTACATAGTATTGTAACATCATGTAGTGCTGAGCGAGAAAATGAGAAGGTGGAATGTAAAGAGTCATACATATTCATTTCATATTCCCATATGGAATGCAAACAAATATGAGGGGATCTCAATAAATGAGGTTATAGTAATATGCTTAAGGAGGTTAGAGAGTGAGCAACATAAGGGAAGAGAGTGGAAGAAGAAGAAGGAGCAAAAAGAGAAGTTGTAAAGATCCAGAGATGAGATAAGGTAGATATGAAGGTTGGAGGACAGCAGTGAAGAAGGAATAGAATAGAGATAATATCCAGGTAAACCAGCATGTGTTTTCATATTTGTGTGAGGAAGTTGGCACTTCCATATTAAGTTGTAGCTTGATAGATGTCCAATTGTAGCTCGCTGAGGTAGGAGCCTCCTGTAGGCTAGAGCCTACAGAAAATTAGTGGTGAGAGGGAGTTGGAGCTTCCTTGCATGTTTTAGCTTGCAGAATTGAGGTGGTAGCCTACTGTAGGTTAAAGCCTACAGAAAATCAGTGGTGAGAGGGAGTTGGAGCTTGCCTTTGCATCACAACAATAATAAGATGTGGTTTTCTCCCTTATGGGTTTCCACTTATATTTGTTGTCCATGTGCATGATGATTATGTGTTGATGTTCTATAATTTATCTACTTAATACTTGCTGCAGGCATATTAATGTTGTTTTTTCATTATATATTAAGTAGAACCATGAAATGAAGATGTAAATAAATGTAAAATAAAGTTTAAAATACCATGAAGTGTTAAACTGGTTCACCCACCCCCCCCCAGCTTAACGAAGGGTCCAACACATAATAAAACAACACATTAAGAGGAATTTTCAATATTAGGTCTGCAGTTGTTTCTTGGTACAACAGGAAGCAAATATTTGTTGCACTCAACTCAATAAAAGAAAAAAACATGGTTGCCAGTCAAGAAACATGTGAAGAAATATGGATGAGAAAGATTATTGTGGGACAATTTGGTCAAATGATGAATCCTAATGTGATCTACTTTGATAATTAGGGTTGCATCAAGATCTCTGAAAATCTTATATTTCATGATTGATCCAAGCATATAGATATTTGGTATCACCATCTACAAGATTGTGTGCAAAGGTGTTGTTGGAATACATTCCTATAGAGGAACAAGATGCAAATATTTTGACAAAGGCCTTGTCAAGAGGAAAATTAGTGTTCCATAGAGGAAGGTTAGGGGCGACAAGTAATACCTTTCTTACTGAGAGGGAGTGTTGGAAAATGCAGCAAGAAAATCTCACTTTGACTTTGCCTTGGTCAAACTAGAGAAAATTTGAATTTCTATTTCAGCAGAAATCTTGGAGGTAGTTAACTGAGGTGACATGGCACTTGTCACTCAGTTAACTCAATTAATTTGAGTTGAGGAAGCTTGATTTTATTTCAGTATGTTTGATTTCTAATTTGTAGCAATACATTTCAGTTAAATTGAGTTATTATCAGTTAAACTAGTTCTAATTGTTGGAGGAACTAGTGGAAGGTAAAGTTGTGCACTGTGACTTCAGTCACACTCAGTGATCATTTAGTTAAATCATAAATCAGCCCAATATAATTGATGCATGCAGAAAAATCGAGTTACCCAATTGAGATGGAGATTCTAAGGTAGTGTACTTTCATTTGTATAATATTCCAATGTGTACAGGTGGTGCATGCAATCAGAGGATCGTCCTAAAGGAATTGTGCGATTCACTTAAGGAAATTTCCTAATTAATAGGGGCCTAATTCCTCAAGGAACAACACAAGGAAATAAGAGCCTGGAGAGCTTGAAAATTGGCTAAGTGTTGGCCAGATTCAGTCAGTCATGCAGAGGGATAGACTATACACTTGCAGGTTGTGCTCAGGCTTGAGCAAGCATATTTATTCATCTCTATTATTTGGTTTATGCAATACAGATAGGAAGGGGTTTTTAGTAGTTGCTTTCCCCTAGATAAATCTCGGTGTTTGTGGGATGTTTCCTTTTTCATCTCTATGATTTGTGTTCTAGATCGTGAATTGAATTTCGTGGATGAGTAGAGTAGCTTTGAGTCTTATGATTTAGTAAATTTCATGAGCAGTTTCGAATCTACACATAATTTCTACACTCCCTTAAACAACCAAAATGATAAAATAAGTAGGAAAACAATAATTTGACTTAGATATTGAGCTGAGAACCACATATCAAATATTGATAACATGAAGAGAAGATTTAGAAGACTGAACTGAACGGGACAAAGGAAAAAATAAGAAAACCATGCAGCAAGATAACTCATGTCCAATACCAAAAATAACAGCTCATAGTTCTTTAAAAGAAAAATTATAGCAGTAAAGTGATGAACAAGTAAGGATGTGTGAAACAGATTGTGAATGAGCAACATAGTGTTCAAGAGTGTGTGTGAGAGTTGTTGGTGCAACATGATGCATGATAGTGGTATGCATCAAGGGTGAAACATAGATTGTTGCTGGTGTGATTTGTTCAGTAATAACAGATTTTTGAAGGTGGTAGTGGTTTATATCATTAATCAGAGATTGTTAAAGGTGTTTGCATCAGTAATCATAGATTGCTAAATGTGTTTGTATGGTGGTTTTTGTGAGCATTTGCAGTGAGAAAAAATTACTTGTTTATGAGGTAAGAGGTCTACTGGTTCTAGTTTGAAAATGAATGAAATATGAATCAACAAGGCCAGCAAGTGGTAGTTTGCAGATCATGGTTTGGAGCTTCTTCCACTAGGTACTAGTAAATGGCTGGGGGAAAGAGTCCCTTTCAGGAGAGACAAGTAAATGAGCAGGGGCAAGAGTCCATTCCAGTGAGTACTGGTAAACGATCAGGGGTAGCAGTCCGTTTCAATGGTAGCTGATAAACAAGCAGGGATATAAGTTCCTTTCAGTAGCAATTGATAAACCTACAAGTGGTAGCTTGTGGGGCATTGATGTAATAGAGTTGAAACTTGTAATAAAAGGAATATTGATGTCTTGTGTTTATGCTGCTCATGTGCTTATGATATTATGTTTCTCATGATTGAGTTGTGTTGTTGATCCATGAACTATTGTTAAATTGATTGAAAAGTATAATTTGGGAAAATTTGTATGATTTTGTCGCATTATTGATTCACACCACCCCCCCCCACCCTCTCATTAGTGTCCTGGTTACTTCTGGTTTCCAATAGAGGAGGGCATGATCTCGCTAGGATTCCCATGCAGTTCATTATGGATTTTATTGTGCTCTTATATTAGCTTGCATCAGGACAAGGATATGACTTATACCCCAATTGATGAAACATCTAGTAAAAGCAAGGGAAATGGGTAGTGATAGGATGGAGAAGCCAAGAATGGCAGCTAATGTTTGACGCATATTCTCATTGTAGGTGGTAGATAGAGCTTAAGCTATGGAAATTATTTAATGAATGATCATGGTTGGTGTTCTCTTCATTATGCATTCAAAATGAATGTTAATGATGATCAAGCTACTAGTAGTACAAGTATGTGGACAAAGGATGTAACCTTCCTTTAAAATCAATTCTTTTTATCACCTATGCTATGAGGCTTCTAGTTGAGCCATTTATTTGGGAAATGAATGTGGTGCCCTTTATTATTTTCATCTACTCTCACACAGTTCCTAGGTTGAGCTTCTAGTTGAGCTATTTATTTGGGAAAGGAATGTAGTGCCTTCTATTATTTTCATCTACTCTCACACAGTTCCTAGGTTGAGCTTTTGGGATAGGGGTTTGCAATTTTAATTGCATGTAGAATATACAACTTAGAATCTTATGTTCCTTAGCAAGTCCCTTGAAGTATTTCATTAATGTGGGGAACAACGTGTAATTGGGGAATCAATGGCCAATGCACAAGGTTGTGAGGGCACAAATTTAAGATAGTTGAAGGAGAAAGTGTAGCAGTTGAAAACTAACATCCTTGAATTACAAATGAGGTATAATTAGATGGTTTCAAGCCTCACAATGACAATGAAAATGATAATTGATCACAAAACACTAATTCGGCAAATTGAGGACAAGATTGTCAAGCTATGCCAACAAATCGAATTTCCAAATGACTCTGAGTCATAAGCATTATGGCTCCCATTTCTCTAGAAAATCAATAATTCACTCAATGTTAGGCATTCATGTTCTTAATATACCAATCCCTATTTAAGATAGAGAGAGGGTTCACAGAGTCCCAACACCCTTACTTTTGAAATATAAGGTGTTTACAAAATCTTGCAAACTTCTAGATATTTTTTAGTAAGTCTATACTACTAGATACTATAATAATACAACCTACTTAGACTCATGCCCAAGCACATATTTTAATATAAAAACAATTTATTGTTATAGTTTTAAAAAAAAAACAAACAAATAATTATGTGAATCATATAATTATTTAAAAATTTGACACCTCGAACATTAAATTTTATTATTAAAATTTTAATTTTCATTATGTATTAAGATAGTAATATATAATTATTCTGAGTTATTTAATTTAATTTTTTATATTAATTGTGCTTTTGTTGAACGAAAAAAATTAATTTCAAAAAGTGTAAACATTTCTCAAATTTCGTACTATAAAATATATAATAATATCATATTTTATTAAAATATTATTATTATATATTAATTAATAATAAAGAAATTTAAAACATTAAAGACACATTTGATTGAGTGAATAACCTACATTGAAATCAATATATTAATTTCAATCCATATGCATTGGATGAAATTGATAAGTAAAAATAGAATAGAAATAGAAACAGAAATTGGTGTTGAAAATAAATTAATTTGGAAATAGAAACTTATTAAAAAAATATTAAAATACAAATCAGCATAGAAAATGGATAAGTTAAGGTATCGATTTCAATGTAATTTTTTATTATTTATTTATCAATTTTTAATAAATTAAATAGAAATATAAATTGGTTATAACATTGATATTCAAATGTACATAAAAATAAAATAGAAATTGACATATTCACTTTATAAGCATCCATTTAATATTATTATTTTATTTCGATTCAAAATGTTAGTCATATATCTTAAAATATACTTTTAAATGGCATACACCTAAATCAACATATTGATACATATAAAAATGTACTATATAATTTTGTTAGAAAAAAAAAATCAGGCTAACCTATATTATACATGTAAATGCCACAATTATTTAAAATTTTGGCATTTATAACATTTAATTTAAAATATTTGAATATCATTTTTTAAAACTTGGTTCACATGTTTCTATTATGTAATTAAAATCTTATATAATAATTATTATGTTAAAAAGATGTTTTACAACCTAAAATATATTATAATAGTGATGTATAAAAAGAAATTGTGTCTACATTATGCATAATATTTAAACCAAAATAATAATAACAATACCATATTTCATCTTTGTTTCTCATACACCCAAATTTATACTACAATTATTTAATTTTAAATTTATATAAAATTATTTTATCTTTTTATATTAATTGTGAATTTGGTAAATAATAAAAGAAATTATATTTCTATATATATAAGAAATTATATATATATATATTAATTTTAAATTTTTAAAACATGTCAAGTCTTTTTTTTGTAAGTTTGGTAGTACCAATCATCATGTCCAAATACATCACCCCGATCGAGGAAGGGAATTGAACCTGTGATGAGTGCTATAACAGCCCGCCTCATCACCGTTTAACCAAGACCCCACAAACAAAACATGTCAAGTCTTATTAGCATAACCAATTGAGGATAAGCCTCGCTAGCAAGGTGACCTGGGATAAAACCTCACGCAAGTGATTGTGTATATGCTAGGGGAGAGACATGCAAAAAAATCCAGTTAGTTTAGGGCTGGTGTGGCCCTCGCCAAGTGCGATCCCCGGGTGACACTGACAGATTAGATGCTCCTGCGTGGCGATTTCTCAAGCCACATGTCAAGTCTGGAAGATCACAAACAACTTGACGAACAAAAAAAAACTCTTATAATTTAATATCATATTTTATTAAAATTTCGTTCTTTTATATATACATTTATATAAAGGTCCATTAATTCAATCATAACACTAAAAGCTAAATGAACACATTGATTTTAATCTACATGTATCATACATTGAAATCTGTGTTAGAAATTGACATAGAGATAAAAATACAACTACAAATTGGTACAAAAATAGAAATGCAAATTGACATTGAAATTGATTCAGAAATTGAAATAGCTCCAAGGATTAGCTCATCTTTATAGTTAAAGTACCTTTGCTAGTAAGAGATCATGGGTTCAATTATTTTGTCACCCTAGGGGTTAGCCAATAGGAAATTATTCCTTTGGGTGGATCTGTCTGGTACAAATATTTTGTGGACGTGGCAGTCACCAATATTCAAGGTTCATGAACCACTTAAAAAAATATATGAAATAAAAATTAACATAAAAATTAAAATAGAAGTCACCAATATTCAAGGTTCATGAACCACTTAAAATATATATATGAAATAAAAATTAACATAAAAAATAAAATAGAAATGGACATGTAAACTAAAATCAATACATTGACTTTAGTATACATTTTTTTTTATCAATTATTGATAAATGCCCACTAAAATCCATACAATAGAAATTAAATAAAAATAGAAATAGAAATGAACATAGAAATTGCAATAAAAATTGACATTGAAATTGACATATAAATTGAAATAAAAATTGACATGTCTATTGAAATCAATGCATGCATGCATTGATTCAATATTGTTACTTTACTTTTATTCAATTTATTCCTAGTGTGACTTTTGAAATATATTTTTGAATAATAATCTATGTTTTAACGAAATGGAGAAACAAAGTAAAATTAAAATGATCAAATTTGTTTATTTACAAATTGTGTAATTATACTAAAAAACTAAGAATTGAAGAAGATAGATTGACATTGATCCTTCTCAATCATAAGTCTATATACTTACAAATTAAGAAAGAGTGAATTTCAAATGATCAAATTAATCCTAGACATAAACATAGTGTTGATCATCTACAAATTTTGCATGATTGCCCATGATTAAAGCTAGATCCATCTTAATCCAAATATATCAAGCTCCATGAGAGATTAAATCTCTCAAGCTGCAAACCTTTACTCAAATTTTGCATCCTAAAAAAGGTTGACATCTCAAGAGATCTTATTTCTCTCAACACATAATATATGTGTGATTAAGATAGATTTAAACTAGTATTTATATTGTTTATTTATATTGATATATTTAAGACATTGTTATAAGAATATGAAGATGTTAAAAAAATAAGAGTAATTTAAATAACAAATGTTTTTATAATATATTATTTAATTTTTAATTGATTGTTTTTTTTATTTTATGTTTATTTTATTCCTTTAATATACATAGAAAAAAGTTATGATTGTTTTTTTAAATAGTGAATTAAAACTCAATTCAAAGTCTCTCACAAGTAATAATATATTTTTTTTAAAGTAATGATAATCACTTTCTAACTCTTGTGATTTGGAAAGACCCACTCATAATTTACTAAGATCTATGATATACTTTTGAACTTAGGAAAAATCCATATTATGTTAAATTTCCTACTTAGCAACATTAACATTATGGGTCATAAAATGGTTACAATAAGGCCTTTATGATGATAATAATGATTTTAGAGGATCCTAAAAGGCCTAAAATTTGAAGTCCATGAATCTCAGTAAACCTAGTATCAATTCGAAGAGCTCGTCACAAGGAATCCAATAGCGTGAACAACACCTCAATCTGAGTTTGAATGGCAAATTTATGGTCAGTTAAAGTTTAAGTGGAAACTGAGCAAAAGTCAAAGTCAAGCAAGCATGGTGACATCAGCAGTCCATATTGTTGATGTTAGTACAGTGATGTAGCAACCTGAGAGTGTGTTATGTATCACCTATTTTTAGTATTTTTGGACCACCAAATGGACCAATTAAAAAGTGCCACATGGCACCGCTAAGACGCACCATGTGGCACCACCAGAGAACGCCACATGGCACCGTATAATGAATCAATGATGACATTGGATCCCAGTGATGCTGACGTAGGCAAGTGACTGGTATTTTGTGCCCCAATAGTATGGGGCCACATGGTCCAATAAAATGGTGCCACATGGCACCCAACGAGCGCCCAGGTTGGCCCCAACTGACCCAACTTGGCAGAGGTTTCATAATTAACGAATGGGTTTTGTTGTTATAAAAAAATTATACATTATATATATTGGCAGTTATATTAAATTAAAATGGTGGTTTTAATGTTATATATATTGAACAACTTTTTAATTTAAATGAAGGACGATTATTTTAAACGTTTATTATAACGTTTAACACAAAAATGGTATATTCGCGGGGTTTGACCACTAGACCTTCCCAAACCACAGTTCCCTATACATGATCATGCCAACCAAAATACCAGTCGACATGACTCTATTAAGTTTGGTGCAACAACACTTATAAATTGACCCTTTTTCATTTGACGGGGGAGATTCGAGGATGGGTGGAGTGAACAACGAAGGCCAGCAAAACTTAGACAGGGTTGGAACCCTGCAAGCACAGAACTAGCTGGGTGCACAATACGATGAGGGTATATTTTTAGGGAATATTCCTCAAAATATTAGCAAGGAATCTGCTATGGAATTTGAAGATTCTCTTGGGGGTCCAGATTTGATGGTGGCAGAATCTAGTTGAGTTTATACTCATTTTACTCAGAATTTTGCAAGGATTTCATTAGTGCATTCAAATTTGGGATTTGAACATCCCATTTTAAAGTCATCCTTACAAATGGAGGTATAATGATGTAATTTTCCATGTACTTATTTTCATTTTTGTTGAGGTAAATGAAGAGGCCTCCCCACTATTGAAGCAAGGCCTAGAGACGTAGTCCACACTGGATGAATTATGTAATCAAACATTGCATGCATTGTATTTAGGGTATCATTTATGTTGATTCTTCTTTAAGTGTTTGCTTATATGGTTTTTACATGCTCTTTCATGAAATTCTAAAAACATCTATGAAGAAAGGATCCTAGATCATGTTGGTATCAGAGTGGTCTTCTTGCTGATGTGAATTGCGAGTAAAGATGATAACCCAAGGGAAAATTAAGTATTTTTACCTAGAGATTGGAGGTGCAACACAAAGAAGGAAAATGGAAGATGATTATGCCTGTACAGAGAATGAACAAGATTTTCATAAAGCTTTATACAACATTGTAAATAAGGTAGATAAATTGTCTGCAGATTATGAGAAGATATTGTTAAAGGAAAATAAGAAGAAAGAGAAAGCAAAGGACAATGCTTTAGTAAATTAGGGAAATGGAGGAGAACCTACTGAACCTCCATCTCCGTCTTCAAGTGAAACAATTCTACTTCTTCTTCGTATTCTCGTAATTATAATAATCAATGTAGAAATGCTTCTAAAAAGCCTTTTTTTTAACTTGGATGTAAAATTCGATTTTCCCATGTTTAACGGAGAATATAATGCATAAAAGCTAAAAAAATGGATCAGGCATATTGAAGTATATTGTCGAATACTACAGATTGAACAAGATGAGGCATAGATCCAATTAGCATCTCTTCGACTAGGAGGCACTGTTCTTGTATGGTGGGAAAACAAATTTCAGAAGGGTAGCAAGCATAGGGGTAAAATCCTTTCTTCTTGGTCTAAATTTGTTTCTACTTTGAGAGGGAAATTTTATCCATTGGGATATCGACAGAAAGCCATGATGGAATGGCAACATTTAAGGCAGGGTGAAGGTTAAAATTTTCAAAGTTTCATAGAAAAATTTAGGAAGTAGGCATTGGCATTGGGTATTTCATTAGACTCACCAGATACTTTAATGAAATATATTGGTGCTTTACATAGTTATATTTGGCATTCATTTTTGTTGTTTTAACCCACTACTCTCGATACAGCTAGTGTGAAATCCATTCACCTTGAAAACAGGGAAAGCATGGACAAGACGACCATGCAAAGAAGATAGCAATAACAAATAAAAAGGAATAAAACCCCTATTTCATTCATTGTAAGAAATAATGGCATGATGAGGAGAATTGTTGGAAAATTCACATAGAATTGAAGCCTAAGAAGTATGGTGGCAAAGGAAGCAGAAAATTGTTGCTACAGTGCAACATGACCTAGGTTTTGATTCAGGTAATGAGATGAAGATCACAACTATTGGGATTTCTTGTGTTGGACCAACTAACATGAGTTTTGATTCAAGTGATGAAATGAATATCATACTTGTTGGTATTTCAGGTGTTGGAACAATGATGGGAATAACATAAAAGAATACATGGCTCCAAGAACTTGATGAGATCAACTAGAGAATTCAAGCATAGAATGTTGAATTGAGAAGACTAATACAAGAAGCAGAAGAGGAGAAGTATGGATTGCAACTTTAGTTACAAGCCACATAAGAGGCCTTGGAAAATTCAAAGATTAGTGAAGGCTTAGTGAAGCCATCATCACCCACTTCATAATCGACAACTGAGGTAAATAGTGTTAGTGATTCTTCAGTTTCATGTTCTCATTATGATGATGATTTTGGTGCATTTGAAAAGCACACTACAAGCATTGGTTCAAAGCTAATGAAGAAGATAGGATATGAAGGAGAATGCCTAGAAATTAATGGTAAGGGCATTTTGAATCCCATACAAGTGGTATAGGTACCTTGATATGCAATATTAGGCTATGTTAGAGAGGAAGTTGAAAGACACTCTAGACCCACAGAGATAGGAGAGTCTTCAAGCGACAAGTCTAAGACATTGCAATATGTTGCAAACACATCACAACCTTCCAATGATAGTGAGAATTTCATGTTGATTTTTGTAGCACCGGATGTGCTCTAACCTCAATATTTTGTAGAGAAGCTAAGACAAATGCATTCTACAATACCCAGAAACAGTTTTTGGAAAATTCCACCAAGAGAGGATTTAATTAAAATAATTAATTATTTCTAATGGATTCCTAGGTGAATCTTCTAGATGAAGACAAGGATCGAGTCCAAGCTAATCTTAGCCCTTGATTGTGTTTTAATATTGGCCATTGATATTTCAACAAGATTTTATAAGAAGGAGATCAATGGAAATTTGTAGAACACATCGAATGAGATATCTAGAGATAAAATTCTCAAGAGAGCAGCGCAACAGTTTCTTGAGAATGATCGAGAAGATTTCTTGCAGTGAGGGGCGGGGATAGTTGGTCGAAGAAATTTTTCCTGATCTAGTGAACACATTACAGAGGAGGAATCGAGAGTTTCAAAGAGGTTTCGTAGTGCCATGCTGGGAAACGTACAACTATGTTGAGGTAGGGTAGAGCCTCTGAGGAGATCCACAGATTTGTTGGGGAATAGTCGAGATCTAGTGCCAGGAGTCGAGGTGTGAGATTGGAGGGTCAGAGATTCGATTTTCTAGTCAGCAAGAAATCATCTGGAAGGGTGACATAGTTCCTGGAAGTTTTGATTCAGTGACAACGTAGAGAAAATGTGGGGAAAACCATCTAAAGCCCAGATCAGAGTCGGATCGCCAATGACAATGTGAGATAATTTCTCACTACCTCTTTGCTAGTTTATTTTTTGTATTAGATTTCTATTTTGGGCATCCAAATATTTGTATTCAGAAAACAACTGCATAATAATTAAAACCCTCAGTTGTTACACCGGTTTTCCCACATTGGGTTTTTCTGGGGACATTGTCCAAAAACAACGGTGTTCATTGTGTGTGTTTATTTCTTTCCTGATCAGTATTTTTCTTTCATAGTATTTTTATGTTGTGAAGGCTGTAGTATAATTTATTCTGATGTTTTATATGTAACACCATGAAAAACTTGATTAAGAATTAACAAGTAGAAGAAATAATATCAGTTGTTGCAGTAGGGATTCTGATTGAGGAATTTTCACATGGTATCGAAGCACAGTGTGAAGTAGGAAGAGCCTACCATAGAGCAGAAGAGGTATTTCGAAAAGAATGCATAGGCATTATATCGAAACCCTAGAAGGGCTACGCAGTCTATAGATAGGAGGGAAAAATGTCATGGACAATTCTTTCTCTGAGTGAGTCAACGGAGAAGAATATTTTCCAGATCGAGATTTTTCAGAGGTAGAGGGATCAGTGTAGCATCTTCAGCGCTGAGCAGATCTTCAGCTAGGACACTATTTTTTGTAGCAGTTGTTGGGACTAAAAAACATTGAAAGAGGAAAGAAGAGCATAAACTGAGGGAATTTATTCCTCGAAGAATTCCTAGCCAAGGAATTTGATTTCTCACTGCAGAGCAGCAATAGACGGGAGCATATCTACTCACTCTAGGAGGGAGTGTGTAGAGCCAGTTAGCAACTGCACAGAGGAGAGAGGAGGCAGTTCGACATTTTTTTGGCATAATGGCATCAGCTGGGTTGAGGGATCAAGATTGGTTGGATCGTGCATACAACTAAGTGATCTGGAAGGCTAGGATCACCTGCCTTCTAGACGAGTATGATCTCAAGATGTATGTCAGTTCAGTGGTAGATGTACCCACTAACTCAGATCAACTAAAATCCTATAAGAAGGAAATGCAAAAAGCCAAGAGAATTATTCTTGATGGAGTGAGGGATCATGCAGTTTCTCACATTGCAGGCAAGGATATGGCCAAAGAAATTTGGGATGCATTGGCCACGTTATATCAAGGATCTTCTGAGCAGCAGAAGATGTACTTGGATGAGAAGTTGAGGCTGACCAAGATGTAGAAGGGTGAGCGTGTATATCCCTTCCTAACAAGACTTCATGATACCCAAGATCAACTGACTTCTGTGGGATCAACACCTCAACCTACAGAATTTGTACGGATGGAATATAGTATTTTTTTTTAGGAATGGAAAGTATTTTTCTAGAGTATCTTGGGAAGAGAGAAGGGGCAGAGAGAATTTTCCTGATTGGGAGAGAGTTTGGGATGATCTACAACAAGATGGGATGAGGCATGATTTGGTGACGAGCACCATAAGTGCCAACAGCAGCAGTGGGGTGAAGATCAATAAGGAAGAGGAGAATGCAGCCCTCGCATCAACGGGGCAACAAAAGCATCACAGGAGAAAGAAGGATATTTAGAACATCAAGTGCTTCCAATATGGTGATATGGGTCACTTTAATTCTCAATGTACTCTTTGGAAGAAGGAAAAAGAAGAGAAGAAATATCAACAAGTTTTCCTCCATATTAGAGGAGGAGTTTTCCATGATTTCCCATGTACCCCTAGGGGAGAGGTGGGGTGATTTGGTTTTGTAGCCCGAGAGAGCTACATATGGGCTAGATCCTTGAGGAATCCACCTCTTGGATCAATACCTTGGTATGGGAGATAACAAAAAAGTAGCAGGATGGACCAGTGACAGTTGGTGCAGTCATATGTCAAAGTGACAGATGTAGTAGTTAGCAGTATTAGGAACTAAGCGGCGCAAAAAAGAGTTGGAAGTAGTGTAGATTCAGCAGTAGCATAGAGGATTCAGTGACATTGTAGAGGCTAGCAACAATCATAACTCAGGTGAAAGATGCAATCTAAACACAATTGGTTCAGTTTATGGACATCTCTTAGTTGTAGCAGCAGCAAATAAAAGGAGTTGTGGATGTTGCAGTGGAAGTAGCAGCAGAGTTGCAGTGCAAATGTAGTAGTTGGAAACAGTATGGAGGGTCAAAAGAAGCACAAATGAAGTGTAACAAGAGATGGTATAGTATCAAAGTGATGCTTTAGGAGGTTTCATTACTAGAGCACATTCCTCGCTAAGGAGTGTTGATTTTTGTAGCATGGAATGTGCTCTAGCCTCAAGATTTTGTAGTGAGGCGAAGACACATGCATTCTACCATACCTAGAAATAATTTTGGTAAATTGCATCCAAAGGGGATTTAATTAAAATAATTAATTATTTTTAATGGATTCCTAAGTCTAAACTTAGAAAAAGGAATTGATTAGATCGGGTGTGAATCTTCTAGATGAATACGATGATCGAGTCCAAGCTAATATTATCCCTTTATTATGTTTTAATCTTGATCATTGATAATTAAACGAGATATTATAAGAAGGAGCTCAATGGGAATTTTTAGAACACATCGAATGAGAGATCTAGAGATCGAATTATCAAGATAACATCGCATCAGTTGTCAGAGGGTGATAATGAAGATTTCTTGTAGTGATGGGAAGGTATATTTAGCCAAAGGAAGTTTTCCTGATCTGGTGAATACATTGCAAAGGAGGCATTGAGATGTTCAGAGAGGTTGCTCAGTGCCATGTTGGGCAGTGTAGAGCTACGTTGAGGCAACGCAGAGCCTATGAGGAGATCCACAGATTTTTTGGGGAATAGTCGAGATCTAGTGTCGGGAGCCGAGGTGTGAGATCATAGGGAAGGATATTCGAGTTTCCAGACAGCACACGATCAACTAGAAGGGTGACAAAGTTCCTAGAAGTTGTTACATAGTGACAACACATTGACTGCACAGAGGCAGTGTGGGGAAAGCCATCTAGAACCCAGATCAGAGTTGGATCGCTAGTGACAGTGTGTGCTAATTTCTCACTACCTCTTTGCCAGTTTATTCTTTGTATTATATTTCTAGTTGGGCATCTAAATATTTGTATTAAAAAAACTACTGCATAATAATTAAAACCCTCAGCTGCTACACTAGTTTTCCCACATTGGATTTTTCTGGGGAAATTGTCCAAAAACAACGGTGTTCATTGTGTGTGTTTATTTCTTTCCTACTCAATATTTTGTTTCCACGGTATTTTTTTGTTGTGAAGGATGTATTAGAATTTATTTCGATGTTTACTGTGTAACACCATAAATAACTTGATGAAGAATTAACAAGTAGAAGAAATAATATCATTTGCTTTAGTAGGGATTTCAATTAAGGAATTTTCACATTTCAAAGGAAGAGCTAAGTCAAGTTTTCTTCACCATATCCACACCAAATACAATCATTAAAGGAAGGATATGTCACCTAGGAATGAGACACAAAATAAGGTTAAGAAAATATGGAGGAAGAAAAACCATTGCATACATTGCAACAAAGGTGGACATCAAAAATCCACACGTTGGAAGCTCCATCTAGAGCTATGTCGAAAGGAGCACCAAGAGCATATGAAAGCACATGTGAAGGAACCAACTAATGAAGCAATTCAACAAGGAAGCCAACTACAGGAAGAAAACCCATTAACCTGGTTAGGTAAGAGATGGGTAGCCTTTTTAAGTAGTTGAGTATGGCCACTATTGTAAATCACATGTTGCTTTTTTAAGACCCCATAGATGGGAAAAAAATTGTAAAATGGATGAAGTGTGTAACATCACTTATGAATGAAACATATTGATATTTTTCAATTTAGTTGGATAGCAAAGGGTGTGGATTTTGTTGTAAAACTTGACCATGACCGTTCTATAAACTCTTGGAAATTGTGGTCATGCTTGGAATTTTGTAAGATGTACATGCATTGGTAGTTATATATTTTCATATGGAAATAGGTGTTGGCTTCATAATTATGGATTTGAAGTAAAATGGTGAAGGATAGGAAAGTGTGGCTTATCACAGACATTTGTTATGCAGATCATAGTACATCAGATTGCAGTTCCTATTTATAATTTTGGAGGACCAAAAGTCTTTTAGTGGTAAGGAATGATCCAGGAGGATCCCAAAAGGCCCAAAATTTTTAGATCTCGTGACAAGGAATCCAATGGCGCAAATGGAACCTCAATTCAAGTTTGTATGACAAAGTTATGGTCAATCAAAGTTTCAATCAAAATTGGGCAAAAGACAAAGTTAAGTAGGCATGGTGACATAAAAAATTTTTATTTTTGATGTCAACAAGGTGACGTGAAATCCTGAGGGTGTGCCACACATCACCTATTTTTGGCATTTTTATACCACCTAATGGACCAATTAAAAAGTGCCACATGGCACCCCTAAGAAGAACCATGTGGCACGACAAGAGAACACCACATGGCACCATACAATGAATCAGCGTTGAAGTTGGATCCTGGTGGCCGCACTGATATAGGTGTTTGACTGGCGTTTTGTGGCCTAATAGTATGGGGCCATGTGTCCCAATCAAATGGCACCACATGACACCCAGCGGGCAGCTAGCTTGGCTGCCAATCGACCCAAATTGGAAAATGTTTCACGGTTAACAGACAGGTTTTGTTGTTATAATAAAACTATACATTATATAGATCGACGGTTGTATTAAATTAAAATAGTGATTTTATAACGTTATATATAGCTTATGGTTTTTTAATGTAAACGACAAACAATTTATTTGAAGTGTTTTTTTTTTAAATTTTAACACCAAAATAGTATGGTCACGGGGTTTGACTCCTAGACCTACCCAAACCACAATGTCGTGTACATGGTCATGCTAACCAAACCACCAATTGGCAGGACTTTGTTAATTCCATTGGCACGACACTTATAAATTGACCCTTTTCATTCGATGACAAGTGGAACTCGGGTAGAGTCAAAACCTTGCAAGTGCGAAACGAGGAGGGCACATGGTATGAGGAGGGTATATTCCCAGGGATTATAATCCCTAGAATATTCCTCAAATAATTCCTAAGGAATCTTCTGTGGAATCTGAATATTCTCTAGGGGGTTCAAAGTTGATGGTGGCAGAATATAGTTGAGTTTATACTCATTTTACTCAGAATTTCAAAGGACTTCACTAGTGTAGTTAGATTTGGAATTTGAGAAGCCCAATTTTAAGTAATCCTAAAAAATGGAGGTATAATGATGTATTTTTCCAAGTAATCATTTTCATTTTTGTTGAGATGAATGAAGATGTCTTCCCACTATTGAAGTAGGCCCTGGAGACGTAGTCCACATTGGATGGACTCCATAATCATACATTGTGCGCATTATCTTTGTGGTATCCTTTATGTTTCTTCTTCTTTAAGTGTTTTCATATATGGTTTTTACATGCTCTTTCATGCAATTCTAAAAGCATCTATGAAGAGAAGATCCTAAATCAAATAAGTAAGTTTGGGTGGCTAAGTTATGTTATTTTTAGTAAGTAGAGCATGTATATCAAGAAAGGTGCTTAATTGCATGCACACTTGCACTCACTCAAGTTGGGGAACAAACTCACCAAAGCCTTTTTAAAATTCCTAACCATTATAGAGGTAAGAGACTTTGTCACTACCCTCAAAACCTCTCTAGACTAAACAATGAAATGAGAAGAGATTGATCACTATCCCATGGTTTTCAGTCCTAATGCATTTCCCCATAACAATAATAAGTTACCTTGAAATGTATTGGTGTGGTGCCTGATAAGATTTTTAAAGAAAAATAATAGGATTATGACTTAGCCCTAACCCTAGACGAACTAGTTGTAACCCTTCATGAGATGGAAAATAACCATTCCCATAAGCCAAAGTTTTCATGGGGGTGCCAACAATGGTATTATCTAATTTATCAAATTCCAGGGACCTTGATTTCATAACCAATTAACAACATATTAGTTTGATCAACATCCCATATAATATTTTGTTAAATGCCTCGTGTTGTTGTTGAAGCACACATTAACATTAGAGAAATTTTGAGGTCTAAAATGGACCTCCTTAGGAATATTATAAAATAATAATGGAGATAATAAAAGAAAATTATATTACATCATCAAATTTTAGATGCAAAAAAAAAAATATATATATATATATATATATATATATATTTTCAACTTGTATTTTCAACTCATCTTCCTACACTTTTACTCAACTTTTGAGCGAGAGCAGTCATTGGATGCATAATTTAATTCATAATCTAAGGAGTACCGATGGTACATACTTTTGATGAACCCTACTACACAAAAAATGATAAATACATGAAAAACATGATTGCAATCATGTTTTTAATGTATTTATCATTTTTCATGTAGCAGGGTCCATCGAATTTATGCAACATGGGTACTGTTTGGATGAGGAATTAAATTCTGCTTCCAAAGAGTGCTACCGATCAAAGTTTGAATAAAATCGTAGGGAGATGAGTTGAAAATACGAGTTGAATATATATATCTATATCTATATCTATATCTATATCTATCTATATGTGTGTGTGTGTGTGTGTGTACTTTTTTTTTTTTTTTACTTTTTTACTACAAAAATGGTGAATCATCCCCCATGGTTGACAACATCATCTTGAATCCTTTTGGTTCTTATAAAGTTTATTTTGGTTGTACATTTTTTTTTTAGACTCATTTTTTACCTCAAAATTTCTCTAATGGATCATCTATCATGAGAAGACAAGATTCATTCAAGAGTGATACATTCTTAACAATGTCATTTTTGTTTGGAAGGGCATGGAATGGGTTCATTATGCTAGCTTGGAGGCTTAGTTCATCAAAATTGACTTTGAAAGCCTTATTTCTGGGTTGAGTGGCCCTTAGGGTTCAGACCAAATTTTATTAACAATATAGAAACCCTTTTCACCAACAACTTAACATGTGTCTCAATCAATAGGTGCAAGATAAAGGAGATAGAGATTGGGTTATTTAGATGCATTTCATTTCACAAGGATTTTTTCTAGCTCCCTCATTATATGTTATGGTTGCTAAATATTTAAGCTATGAACTCAACTCTCAAGTGACTCTAAAACACATTTAGGGGACTTCTGTTGCTTTAGTCTAATGGGGACCATCTTGTTAATGGCCATTTCACTCATAATTATTTCTTGGCCATCAATGAAAACCATATACCTTGGAAAAATACCATGGATTGCATTAATGTATCTCATGTTGCTTTTGGTTCCAACATCAAAAGGGACAAAACATAGAGTTATCGATAGAGTTGATAGCCTAGTCCTTGGTGGTTCAACTCCCTAAATTGGTCTTGACTTCAAATACCCCAAATTTTCAAGTTTATTGACATTCTCTTTGCCTTTCAAGCATCCCCCCATGAGCTTTAGGAGGAGGTGGTTCAAAGTATGGAAAAAAAGAAACAAAAAGTGATGATGAAACCTCTCAAGTTGGTTGCCAAATTTCACATTTTAACTGAGCATTGTTGGTCATGCATGTTTATTACTCTTCATGTTGATACCCTTTATTGACTTGCATTTCAACCAGTCGGGAAGAATTAACAAATCCTTTGGAAGATACATTTGTTTAATTTTTTTTGCTCAAAATTTTAAATGCCCTAACTTGACCTTAAATCATATCCTAGCTAAATTTTCCTCTACCTTAATCCTAGGTTTGTTTTTAACTTGAGGTTGACCCTGGATCCCACCACTTAGGAATGTCTTATGAGTTTTGTGAAGTAGATGTTTATTTGCAATTTTTTTTCTAATGTTGAATAGATTGAAACATATTATTTCCTTGCATGTGATGGTGAAGTTATAAAGTTTTGTGAAATTATGCAATTATGGTCATTACTCATTATAAGGTTTATTACATTTCACAAGCATAAGAAAGGAATACATGGCTTCACTTCCTTCCACATTGTTGTTTACCTTAAAAATTTGTGTCATGGAAATATTTATCGCTCCCAAATAATAATTTTTCCAAACCTTTACCGTATTAGATATCTATCTCATCATAATCTAGTGTGATGTGACTTACTAGGAATTGTGATCTCTACTTGGAAAGCACCCTTTGATACTCCACAATGCATATTATACTTGTATGATAAGTTGTACTAAAGCCTAAGGATCATTATTCATGTTCATATTGCTCATCATTACCTTGGTAATCTTTGGGCCTTGATCCACTTCAGTGAAAATTTCAGAGGCTAAATTTCACCCATGAGCTAATTTTCCATGCTTATTCACTAAAAAAAAATTCATTAATTTCCATTTTTTCTAGAAATGATTTTCTCAAATTCTATAGGACAAAATTACTTTATCTTAGAAATCAACCAATTTTTATAGAAACTATATAAATCCTTACAAAAAAAAATTACAAAAAAATTGTCAACATTTTATAGTTTACATATTAAAGACTAGTAATATTCACCAAGGATTTTACACATATTCCTAAAAATTTCCTTGATCCTATTTCCTATTATAAATATAATTAAATTTTAACATATACCCTTTCATACTCGATATTATTGTTATTATAATGCCCCTTTTTCCCTTGACTTTATACATTTTGAGTCGTTGCGATAAAAATATTGTTTATTTGAATAAATTAAGGCCCTTGACCTCACTCACACACTCATGGTAAATAAGACAAGTATACTCCATGTATTCTCATGTCTTATTCTTTGTGGCCTTGTATCAAATGGCTTTAATTTTATTATTATTACAAATACCTTAGTTGGGTTTTGTACTTTTATTAGAGGGATTTGATGTCGTTATTACAAAGACACTTGTTTGGTTTTATATCAAAAAATTGAATCCTTAAACCTTAGTTACATCCCATAGCTAACACCCAAAACCTAGACTTGTCACTCAATGACAAATTCTTCCCCAGCACCTAGACTTGTCAATCAAACACAAATGCTTCACATGTCAAACTCAAATATCAAAACTAAACCCTAGCTTCCTAATTCACTATATATTAAGGATATAATGAAAATATATTTCATATACACAATATTAGGTCATTTTCATGATGCATGTGGGATAATCCTCTATTAAGAGAACAAAAAATTATAGCCTTGGTGATTTCCAAACACTTAATGCATTTCCAAAATCCAAGTTCCAATGTGGAAGATCCTACACTTGCTTGTTCGTTAGAGAGTAACACACTAAGCTAGAAAACAACTTAAATTACGGTTGGAAAAACTACAATACAAGTGACATGTTCCACAAAAATATAATGTTACAAGTACACATGTGACTCACCATACCACCAAAAATTTATATGGATTCATGCCCATTCAAACTAATTTACAACATATGCTTCACTCCAATCCTTTATGGCTTTGTTCAACCATTACATTAATCTCATAGGATTGTTGATAATTTGATATAAGCTCATTAATAATTGATGCATTAGCAATTCTCTATTGTTAGGTCCCTATAATATTAGTGTATCCCCCATGTTTCTATTATTGTGCCCCACAAAATCTCCTTATTGTTAATTTTGAGCCCTTACATTGGTATTGTTATGTAGGTCCTAACTATATTTTGACCCTTTTGACTACTATATATACCAAGGAGGTCTTATCATTTGAATCATCAAAGAATTTTCCATTTATGTGATGTAAATTGAAGTCCCCTCCTAGAAGTGGCTTATTATACAGCCATTGATCTATCTTTTCTTATGTTTCTAAAATATTTTGATTTGGATACATAAAATTTGGTTCCAGAGCTTTGGATCCTAGGGTGTTTCTACTTTAAAAGGGTCATCGAGGATTTTTTGTAATAATTTTTCTATTTTTTTTTTTGAAGCTTTACACCGAGAAAATTGATACCACGTGAAGAAGAAATCTTGATGAACATCTAGTTGCAATTGTATACCTTGTTTCACTATATTTTCAAATATGTGGTCCAAGGAATTTAGGGTTTCGACATGCTCTAGAATTCATTCTTAAAAAAGTGTTTCGGGGAAAATCGTCATAAATTTCTCTTCATGCATCGGATTTGAATTTCATAAAAAGTGACTGAAATTGCATGGACTTTAGTGTTTCTTGCATCAATTTTAGGGCTGAGGTTAAAACAGTGACATGTGGCACACCATACAAGTTCAATATACTGAACTAGTCCATAATTAGGTCATCGTGAGAGATTTGGAATAACTTCATATTTAAGAATCTAATCTTGATCTAACTGGTGGGGTTAGAAAGAAGATAGGGAGGGATATGATAGGATGCAATTTTAGACATTGGGAGGCTAAAATCACAAATATACAATAGTTTCAAGGTCAACCTTATCAACAAGTTCAAAATCGATCTCTTAAAAGGTCGGTATTTTTAAGTTTGCATAATTTTTGTTTTAAAAATCAATTTGAAGTGATTCAAAAGGCATAGTGAAGCATAAATATCATTAATTGATTCCAAAATTCTTTAAAAAAAAAAAAAAAAAATCTACACCCATCAAGCCCTCAAAAAGCTCCATTATGATGCTTGAAGAAGAAGAAATGCAACATGATATATCAAAATTATGGGACTAAGTGAAACAATTTTTTCTATCACAAAGAGCCACCAAAAATGAAGTGGAAGTTAAGATTGATGTTATAGAATAAAAAATGGAAGGATCAAATCAGACATAAAAATAAACCTAGAAGGTTTGAAAGAAAGTTTGACAAAGTTGTTACAAGAAATGCTTCCTAGTGGTGACAAGTTAACTCATGATGAGAAAAAAAGGAATGTGAATCATGATTTTAGAGACTCTAACTTTGGGTTGAAGACCAACCATATTCCAAAGATCAATATGAGGAATTTTGATGGCAAGGATCTGGTAACATGGATTTTATAGATGGAGCAGCTCTTTGATCTACACGATGTGTAACACATAAAAAAGGTACGCATTGCATATTTATATTTAGAACCCAATCATTTTTCATGGTATCAATGGATTTGTTCTCAAAAATCAATTGTCACCTGGAAAATTTTATGAAGGATTTGATCGAACATTATGAAGATACAAAGAGCAATGCCTTCTTTATCAAATTGATAAATATGAAACAAAAGGGTTTAGTTACAGAGCACATTGATGACTTCCAAAGAGTGAATATAAGGTAATTGATATTCTATAGGAGAATTTGATTGATGTCTTCCTATGGACTTTCAAGAATAACATCAAACATGAGGTTCACCTTTGGGAAGCTAAGTCAATGGAGAATACATTCAAGGTGGAAAGAAAAGTTGAAAGAAAAATTATGGAAACAAAGATATCTATCACTCATAACTATAAAGATGGAAGTTATCACTCCTAGCCTCCCATAGCCCACAAGGTTGAAATCGCAAAAACTGGAGGGAAAAGGAGAAAAATGGATTTGAATAAGGAACAACAGGGGATAATTGCACAACTATGCTCAATTGATGTTCAAACATATAAGTCACTCTTTTCTCAAAGACTCCAAAGAGTCCTTGGCAATTATTACAAGGTATTTGAGACTCCCAAAGGTATCCATTAGAGGAAAATTGAGGTAAAAAATGGGTCTCCTAAGGAAAATGTACAAACAAAATTCACTTTATGAAAACTAGTCACATTTTAGGGGATGACATCATCCCCCGTGTTTTAGGTGGCATTGCTCAAGTTAAAGGTACTTACTTATCACATTCTCAAAGCTAGATAAAAACTCATGGTTAACCATGGTAGTGTTCTAAGTATTTTTAAAGTCATAAAGTAAAGTACTCATAATAAATGTCATTTCACACTTTTTGAATAAAATATTATTATTTTCATTTCATATTTTTTGCAATAAACAATGCATATCCCTATACAGTCTTCATGTCTTTACACACTTTTCAATAAAAATTATATTTGTATATTTTCATATATTTGTTTTTAAATTATACATTCATCTCATTTGATTTAATATTGCAATTTAAAATAAATTATAAGTTTATATATATATATATATATATATATATAACCTTATAATTTTAGGATAAATCAAATCTATGAATAATATTAATAGCAATATAAACATATTAAAATTGAGGAAGACGATATATTAGTTTTGTATGATTTGTGGTTTTTTTTAATAAATTGATCTTACAAATTCTACTTAATTTTAGGTTATTGAATAATATGTAAAAATATGTTATTATAATTTTTTTAAACAAATCAATGTAATAAAGATTATAAAAAAATATTATGTTTTTCCAAAGTAGAAAATGATATTTTTTATTATGTTAATTACAATAATAATCTTATTAAAATATTTAGCGATTAAAAAATGAATATAATTATTGACCCTACAAATTCGCTTATATTTAACTTGAAATTATAAAATAATATGCAAATTGTGTAGTGGTGTTTGTCTTGAAAAATCAATAATATTGAATTTTTACATATATGTTTTGAATTTAATTTGTTTTTTTTTTATTTAAATGAGTGAAATATATTTTCAAATAGTTATTAATGTTATAAAATAACTTCAAAATGTGTACTTCCTCCATCTATGACTCATGCTAAAGTCTCATCATCAATATAGAAGTCATGCATCCTGTATTTATGTTATTGGATTTTGTTTTCAATTTCTTTAATGTCCCACTTAATTAATGGTGAGACATTCCTTTTGTATGGAGTAGCAACTTCCATAGCTTTGTGTATTACCCTACTATGATTTTTTTTCTTGGGATGTCCTTCTTGCTTCCACTTTCCAAGTCAGTGGTTCTCCTTTTCGTCCTATTTTACCTCCCTTAAAATGATTACCTATAAACTCTAAGACTAGAAAAAACAATTTATACACATGTATTGATTAAGAGATTGCAATAATCAAATGAAGAATAGGCAAAAGGATGTTGCATAACTCTCCCTCCTCAAAATACAAAAATTGGAGTGAAAGTGTGGTTGTATCAATCATAAATTTCATTGGGAGTACGATGTCATCTCATGAACAAAGGGAGGAATAATGGCTCGCATCTCACTCTACCTCCAACTACAATGTCAATTACCTCTTCATTATGCTAATGCATTTGAACCACATGGGCTGGTATAATGGTGTTAAACCAACTCTTCCCTGTGGATGTATGTGGCTATTTAGTAGTCCTCCTCAAATATTGGTTATAGAGTGGGGCAATAAAGTCATTACAAATACTTGGATAGTAGTGAATATACTTCATATTCTAAATATTTTTGGAAAAATACATTGCTTGCAAGATACATTCTAGATCCAACCCAAAGGGCATGCTAGGGAATGGGTTAAAAGAACATACTTAACAATCCAATGGTTAGGAGGCCATAAATAATTTGGAACATTAACCAGGGAAAGGATTATTGAACGTATCTATTGCATGAACCAAGTTGTTGGAGATGATCTCCACCTCATTGAAGATGGTTTTGTTTTCATAAAGCCCTAGAGCATAAGGATCTAGTTCTTGTAGAAATGGGTTATGTATTCCTCTTTGTATTATATTCTCATTAGGACCATGGAATCTTACTAACTAACAACTTGAAACTTCAAGCAGAGTACCACCCTTAGCTAAATTCCTCAAATGATTTGGTGTTATCCCAGTGAGTTCACTAGTTTTTTAGGGGTCATTGGTTTCTCTATGTGCTTCCAACCACTCTCATATTAATTTCTAATTGGTCCTGGGAAGATATTATACATCCATTGTATGCTAACAACATAAAAAATCTATTAAGTCTTTGTATTTTGGGGTAGATTTATGTGGTATATATTTGTATGATCTATCAATTATTCCATATTATATGGTCAAGGGAAAATGTATACTTTGGTTGATGTTTAGTGAATGTGTAATTGTCAAACCATATCACCATGATCCCTTTCTCCTTCAGGCATGGGTTCCTCCAATACAATTTTGGGTTTAATAAGAGGAATGGCCACTTTATACATCTAGTAGAGTTTCATAAATGAACTGAAACTTTATCTAATTTTCCTTTGATCTAGTACAATGGTATTCTTATCATGCCATATCCTTTTGATCTTTAGAAGGTTTTCCATTTATGGTACCCAAGAAGCATATTTTTTCCCATTCAAGATAATGGGATCCATCTTTGAATCCATCTTTAAAAACATTACGATATAATATCTAACATTATTCAAAAAAAGGTTCCACACAACAAATTAATCAATCGAAATTCGGCCACAGAAGGATCTAACTCAAAACAATTTGTGAATAACAAGGCTAGGTCTTAAAGGTCATTAACTCTAATACTAGGTTGGAACATGCTTTAATGACTGAAGGAACCAAAATCAAAGATAAAAATATCTAATCATAAATTAAATGAAATATAAAATAATGCTCCAAGATGATGATTGATATCTAGAAACACCATTGTATCATTAAAGGATAGTATGTTACGACCATAACATCACAATGGATATTGAATAATGTTACATCATTGCATTTAGTGTATATACTTCATCGCTACGATGTAACATTGTTCATTACACATTGCGATTTTATGAGCATAATGCGTTGTGCTTTAATGATATAGTGATGTTTCTAGATACCACCCATCATCTTGAAGTCTTATTTTCTCTTCTACTTAAATTTTGATTTTATTTCATTATTACCACACTGCATACTTTTGAGGAGACACGCACAAAGAAAATTTGAAAATACATGAAATAATGTGTTTGGCAATGTGGGTATCTTCAAAAGTATACAAAATGGGCACTCATTGGATGTGGAAGCAGAATCCAATACTTCTTCCAATTGCTTCCTTCACTTGAAAGTTGAGTAAACATATAAGGAGATAAGTCAAAAACACAATTAAAAATGTAATTTTCTTTCTTTTCCTTCAAAAAATCTTAATTCTTATTTTATTATTTTTATTATTTTCCTTAAAAGGCTCATTTTAGACTACAAAATTCCCTTAGTGGTTGTGGACATGGATCTATGGAGTGGTGACTCATGGGAAGAGGACTACCACAAGTTAGTCATGTGTTACCTGATATGGAATTATACAGTGATGACACATGGGAAAAAAATTCTCACATTTTATGAATAAAAATATATATAAAATAATACAATTAATGTAAAAAAATAATGATAATAAAAAATAATTAATTAGTAACTAGTTAATGAAAAGGTGTGTTTCTAAGGACATAATCGTTGGTGAAGAGGTATGTGCCTAGGGTATATAAGTAGGCCGTCACCCTCATTATAATAATCTCATCAATTCTTTTATACACTATTCAATATAACATTACTTGTCCTACAATGGATGTCTTTGTCTTCGAAGTATTTTGAAGTTTACTCTACTGCGTATACAAACCGTGTTCGTTACAGTGGTATCAGAGCCACGTTGGCTGATCCCAACCTCTGGCCATTAATTCTTCATCAACTTTATTGTCGTAGAAACTGAAGCATTCGCTGCACGAGTTGGAGTTTATCCATTTTCGCGAATTAGTCGTTGATCATAAAAGAAAAAGACGTTTGGACATTACTTTAAAATATATATATATAGTTCATTAAAAAAAAAGAACAAAGGAGAATATATATATATATATATATATATATATATATATATATAAAAACAATAGTGAAATAAATATATATAAAAAATAATAAAAATTAAAAAAAATACAAATTTTGAATCCATAAAAAAATTATAACTTACATGTCGCTTCTTGGACGAGTAGTCGCTCCCATCAATTGCAATGCCACATTTTGCACAAACGTCGTCTCATTGGCTCTGACCACCGTCTTTCAACCACTTCACAACCAACCCAAAATGACCCTACGACACAGCTTCACAACGTCGCCCAACCACAACGTTGCACTACATCGTTGCCACCACTGTTTGGATTTATAGCTCTATCCACCGCCACACAACTTCCCGTTGCTACTTTCCTTACTTTGTTGCCAATTGTCTCGACCAACCAGCCGCTCGCACCTGCCATATCAAATCCGCACCACGTTGTCTCCATTGTCACAACTACACACACTGCTTACTACCATTTCCACTTACCGTTGTCATCACCATAAGAGTTTTGCTAATGCAGTTGTCGTCTGCCACCCATTGCAGCCGTAACAGCAGTGTTATTCGTAGTCGTTTATACAATCACTACATTGCCATCAATTAATTAACAATATGACCATTATTTAGAAGTCACGACGACCCATGATAATTTCTAGTAGTCCACACCAACATTATTAATTGAAGAAAAAAAAAATTTAATAAGGTTAATATATGAGAAACCACCATTATTAAGGATTTCTTAAACTATTAAATATTCACTATTAAGGTTTGAGTGTATTTAAAAGGAAAAAGGCCCACAACAAAGTACTTAACATTAAAATTTATTTAAAAAGAGAGATTATATATATATATATATATATAGACTAATAAAAATAGTAAGAGGAAGCACTATAGGAGAAATATATTGCAATGGTTAATAGTGTAAAAAAATGATTATTCAAGTTACCAAAATTTGTAATAAATCTACGTAAAAGAAATAGACTTAATATTAAAAGAAAGAGTAATTAGAGATTTTATTTTTCAAGACAATCACCAAATACAAGGAATTTGAAAATGATAAAAGAAGGAAAATTTTCCTATAAAAGTATTCCAATTGCAAATTGTAGATTAATTACATTAAAAGGAAATATCCAGGGGAATGAGATTAATATGGCTATCAACACAAGTCAAGATGAAAATCACATCAATGTTAATCTCGCAAATCAAATATTAATTCCAGAGTCAAGCATAGGAGAGAGAACAAATATTCTTGGCCAAAAAGAATATGAAACTAATCATTTACAAGTAATAATTGACCAATGTGAATGCATCTCTCAATTCTGTGTCGTAACTATGTTTCCCAAAGATTGACATAATTTTTGGTCAACCTTGGTTAAAATAATTGGGTATGTTCATGCTAAACTTAGAGAAAAATATTTTGATGTTTCCTTATAAGAAAAAATTATTACATTCCAAGAAGTGACAATGAAGTCAAAGTCAAGATTTCCTTTATCAACATACTTTAAGGATATCTCAAACTTGATTCTACAAGAGAATCAAGAAACAATACCAAAGAAACAAAAGGATATTGAAGAAGTCATATCCAATAAAAGTGAATAAATTCATCGACTTAAAAACCACAATGAAAAATTAATTTCACAAGTCAAAAAATCTAAGGTTAAGAAAGAGATACGAAATTTCCGTCCAGAAACTCAACGAAAGTCTATCAAAGAAGGAAGAGGAAAATTTACGCTTAAATAACCTTAATACAACATTACTCAAACAAATCAAAAGTATAAAAGATAAAGAAAATGATAGTAAGGACAAAGTCAATGATTCAGAAAATGAAGATTTTTTATGCTTAAGGAATCATAAGCAAATCCTTCTGGCGCAAATAAATAAACTAAAAAATGACAAGAAGTCACTAAATGACAAGTTAGAGCAACTTACTCAAGAAGAAGTATTGAATTCTCTAGTCATAACAATCCAAGTTGAAGATAAATGAACAAGTGTTGATCCAATCAATATCACAACTCAAGAAGAGGATAAAATAACTGAAGTGAAGATGGACTCGGAAGTTGCAGTTCAAATGTTAGATATTTCAAGTGAAAATTATATAACTAACTCAACTACATCATTACCTAAAGTAAATAAGGAAATTTCCACACACATGATAAGGGTAAGTCCAACCAGTGGAACTCCTTATCGAAATATGAACCAAAAAAACAAACAGCAAAGTCAGTCTATATATTTGAACCATTTAGAATGAAGACGATAGATTTATGTTCCAAAGGATATTGAAGTTTGCAGAATCTAGTCCTATGATAACAATTCATTACAAAATTCCAGTGATCGAAAGATTCCATAGAAGGTTAATCTAGGAAAGTCTAATCCATTCTGAGTCTGACAATTTTGTCTATTACTTAGAGCATCATATCATTTTGTATCAATGAATATGAAAGTTCTGAGACGAGAAGATATTCAAAACAGGAAAAGAGATTAAGCCCTTTCATCAATAAGCTTTGAGGAAAAATATTTTCGAAGAGGAAGGCAATGTTATGAATAAATATATATATAAAATAATACAAATAATGTAAAGCTATAATGATAATAAATAATGAATAATTAGGAACTAGTTAATAAAAAAGTATGTCCCTATGGACATAACCATTGGTGAAGAGGTACCTCCCTAGGGTATATAAGCATGCCCTCGCCCTCATTATAATCACCTCATCAATTCTTTTATACACTATTCAATATCACATTACTTGTCCTACAATAGATGTCTTTGTATTCAAAGTATTTTGAAGGTTACTCTGACTCATATATGAACCTTGTTCATTACACCACATGTTATTGGTGCATATGCTAATTTGGTGCTAAGAGAGGTGAATCTTCTAAAGGCCATAACTTTGAATGTAGATCTCATAATTAGATGAAACTTATATCATTGGGAAGCTCTTGACAAGTAGAAGACGATGGCGATTTGAGAAAAGAAGTTTAAGGTGGTTTAAAGAAGAATAATTTTGTTAACCCCATATCCAAAAGTAACCTTGGAGGTGGGTTTATACACTCCTTGATGGAAATATTGGTTTATAGGGTCATATGAGAGATAAGGTTTAACATTCAGGATAAATGGACTCATGAGAGAGAGAGATAATTTGGTTTTTACTAACGAAAATTGTGATATATATATATATATAAAGGTTTGTTATAATGAATTGTTAAATTTTAGATTTAATTGCTTTTGTTAATTTATACTAATTGGAATACTAACAAAAAATTGAGTGTGTCTTAACTTCAATATCAAGTCATTATAGATCAATGAATATATTGTGAAAGAAAAAAATGATGTTGAAAATTATTTCTTTCTATAAAATAACATTATCATGTTGTTTCAATAGATAATAAGACATACAATGGAAAAAAGGAAGGAATGCTCAGTAGAATGGTGCACTATATCATGGAGATAACATCACAAATTATAGATGATGAGTTATATAAGAGAAAATTTGTTGAAACCCCTACAAATTTGGTTGAAATAGTGCAAATTCTAAAGGTTGGACTTGAGAGTTTCAAACTAGACAATGAAAGGATCATGGGAGCCCAAGAGAAGCATGCTAAAATAAATGTAGTGATGTTTCATAGTCTATTAGACATAAAATAACAGTTGTATCATGGATTGATTTCCATCCATATGGATAGGCACCAATCAAAAAAGGAATTAATGGCATCGAAAATATAGAAACATGGGCCAACTACTAGAAATGCAAGGAGAAGCACTCTAAAGAAGAGGCACAAAAGTTCCAAGAAAGATACATCTAGTGATGATATCTCAATAGATACCTATAGTGAGAATATTTATTTTTGAGATTTGATGCAAGGGTGAACCAAATCCTTGTATTCTTTTCCAAATCTACTTCTACCTGAAATAGAGACAACAATCGAATGATTAGAATGGAAAATACATGCATACATGAACAAAGCACAAAAATGTGAAACAAGTAAACTCAATAATATGGGAAGCAAAATACTCTTTATTAGCTTATGTAAAGAGATACAATAATCATCCTAGAGACACTAAAGGGAGTATGGTGAACAATGGTGCCCTGGAACTCTCCTAAAGGAAGGTCCATCTTCCCTATACTATGAAAGGAAAACTCTCTCCTCAAATATGTTACAAGAAATCTCTCAATGGTGAACTCCTTGATAATATAATTCTTTTTTTTTTCATCCAAGCCATATTATTTTTTCCATTTTACTGGTAGCTAAAGGATAAAAACCTTTTAGATGCAGTAAAAGGGATTTCCATAGGTGCAACAAGTGCTCAAGTAAATTCACCGACCTCCACCCATTCCAGTTTCCAAGCTCATCCCAATTCGATATGTCTACAAGATGGGTAAGGCCTTGCTCAACCATCCAATTTGTTAAATCAAAGAACCTATGATCAACTACCAATAAATCATAAAGAGGGGAGCAAAATTTCCATAAATGAATACACTTCCCATTGCTTAGTTTCTAGCACATCTAATCCAACAGAAACAAATCTGTCGCTTTAAAAAGATTCCAAATATTTATTCCTTTCCCTTCCCAGGATTCTCCTTCAGGTATGAGAAAGAGGTTTTTGTGAAAATACTTTCTTGTGAAAGCCTTTTTCCAACACAAATGAGTCCGAGAGTAGCCTACAAACCAATTTTTCACCTAGAGCCAAATTCATGAATTAGAGGTCTCTGATTGCTAAACCCCCATAATTATTTGGTTGTCTTACCACTTTACAATTAACAAGATGAATTTTTTTATCAAATTTTTACCTCCTTCCCAAAAGAATTTACAAATTATGATGCTCATACTAAGGATTATATTCTTTGGGGCTAACATCCCAGAACCCATATACACGGGGAGAGAGGAGAGAACCGAATTGATAAGGGTAACTCTATCAACAACATTTATCCACCTAGCTCCCCAAGAATGGATTCTTCTTTTAATTTTATGAATGAAAAAATCCTAATCCTCCCTAGATTCCTGCCTAAAGGATATTGGAATCCTAGGATAGGAAAAGGAGGTTCGATCAATATCAACCGAGAACCCAAGTAAACAAGAAATTTCAAGAAGAGTACGACTAGGAAAATTCCAACCTATCAATTGACATTCCTTTTTATTAGTAAACCCACCAGATTGAAGAAGATAGCAGTCTAATATCTTCTTGAATCTTGAGGCTATAGCTAAGGATACACCACCAAGGAGAAGAGTATCATCAACAAAGTGAGAATGATTGATTTCACACATATTTCTAGCAATTATTAATCCTGGAAGAGACCCATCCATTCTAGCAGCTTTAAGATTCCAGCTCAAGGATTCAACCATTATAATGTATAACAAAGGCTACAAGGGGCATCCTTATCAAATACCTCTAGAAGCAGAAAAAAATTGGGTTGTCCTGCCATTGATCAGAGGAGAGATCTAGGGGGAACCAATGAAAGAGTTTATCCATGAAATGACATATTTATTGAAACCTAATTTTTCCAAAACAAGGAAAATAAAGGAGTGATTTACCCAATGAAAGGCATTGGCCATATACAATTTAATAACCATTCCAACTTCTCCTGCCACCTTACTCAAATGAATAGCTTCATGCACAAGGATAATGTTATCTAGAATATTTTTTTGCTGCATAAAACCACCTTGATTCTCTGATATAAAGGAAGAGAGCAAGGGTTTCACTATGTTGGCAATGATCTTGGTCAGAATTTTATAAGAAGAGTTGCACAATGATATAAGACGAATTCTGAAAAAGTTAGATGGGTTGTATTCCTTGGGAATAAGAGCAAGAAGTGAAGAGTTTGTGTTCCCTCCAATTTTTTTTTTCTTTCTATGATTCAACAATCGAAGAAGATAATTTTTTATAGTAGTCCAATACAATCTAAAGAAGAAAATGGAAAACCCACCAGGACCATAGGATTTCACAAGGTTCAAGGACTAGACCACTTTTCGTACTTCCTCTTTCTATATATCATTTAAAATAATATAGTTGGCAACATGAGAGATAACTTGAGGAAGAAAAACAAGGAAGTCCCTATCTTGGTAAAGAAGAGTATGTAATTTACTAAGAAGAGATTTGAAAATTTTGAAGGCCTCTTCCTTGATTCCCATAAAGGAACTTACCTTCAGATTCCCCTCTGACTTAATTTCCTTTATTCTATTTCGAGCCTCCCTGAATTTGGCTTGCTTACGAAAGAAGGCAGTGTCAGAGTCCCCATATTTTAACCATAAGCTACAATATTTTAACCTTCAAATAGTTTCTTCTTGGCGACTTAAAGCAAATATCTGACTGGAGAGTTCCTTTTCATGCTAAAAGTGTTTCTCTTTTGCCAGAGCTTCTTCCATCAATTTATAGTGTTCCTTAAGTTCTTGAACTTTTTCACTTCTTTTTTTACCCTAAGGGTAGTATTTATCCTTTAGCCATTTCCTCAGTTCCTACTTCACATTCTTTGGCTTTGATTCCCTAACAAAATTCGGGGAGCCCTGAACCGTGGTCTTCCATGCCTTTACCACTAAATCCCCTACCTCTTATGAAAGCCCCCAATATTCATTTAACTTTAAATACACAGGACCTAAGTTTTCCACGTTTTCCTTTTTAATCATAATGGGATGGTAAGTCAAATCCCCTTGGGATTCTATTGTCAAAGAGCAATAAACACCTTTGAATAGCCAACATCTATGAATCAAAAAATGATCCAAGCCAACCGTTATCAATTGAATTCCTGTGCTTCTGTTAGACCATGTGTATTTCCCAACCTTTGGAATAATATCCAGCATATCCCAACTTCTTATTAGGTATTCCATACGCTCTTTGAAAGAATCCCTTACTATATATCCTCCTCTTTTTCTGCATTATTTAAAATGGTATTGAAGTCTCCTCCAATCATGCTATTTAGATGAAGATTCCTTCCCTTTAGAACTTATAAGGAATCTCATAATTCAACATTATCCCTATAAATAATTGGAGCATATATATTTATAAAGAGAATTCATTCTCTTGTTTCTCTTACCTCTAACAAAACCAACACCTAGGATTTCGTTTTTTTTTCTTCCACCATAGAGAAAAGCTTATTTCACCAAAAAATGCCTAGTCCTCTAGAAGCACCTCTAGAAAATTGAACTGTCCCTAAGCACTCTTTCCAAAATACATCTACAACTTTGAAAGAATTTGATTCTTCCAAATTTGTTTCTTGAATAAAAAAAACCATCGGTGATTCTTGTTTTATTAAATCTCCCACAACTAGGTTTTTGGCAGGGTTCCCTAGTCCCCTTATGCTCCATGAGATTACTTTCATTTAAAAGTGGAGACATGACTAGGCCCTCCATCATTTACTTCCTTATTTTTCATTGTTTTTCCTCTCATAATTTTTGTTATGACTGATTAACTTCCCAAATTTTTATTCAACTCCCCTTCTTTTTCCCTCAATACCTTTTGTTTCGGTCTGCCCTTATTTTTTTAACTGCTTATTTCTTAACTGCTACAATCATCAACCCATGACAAATTATGAATCATATGTCGAGTGACGACTCTCCCTATTTCCTCATTAAAATTTCTAGGATGATCGTTCGAAAGGTCTGGAGATAGAACCACCCTAGTGGGGGAGGAAATGTTCTCAAGTCTTTTGGATGGACTTCTCTTAGCAACTATTTCACCTTCATCAACACCTTCTTTTTTTGTTTCCTTTTCATTGAATTTTTTTGCTTCTTTAGGTTTAGGAGTTTCATCATCCTTAGAGGGGGAACTAAGGACATCAGAATGATTCAAAGAGGGAGGACCAATGTTTATACTATTTTCACCAGGATTATTGATAGAAACCTTCCCTTTTGGTCCTTTTTTTCCTCTTCCACTTCTCCTCCTTGGGAGTAGAGGTGTCCACAACTTGTTTCCCTACTTTAGAGCAATCCCTCACAAAATGACCATAATCATGACAATGACGACGCTTTAAAGGGATTTGTTTGTAGTCCAATAATTTTCTGTGCTTCAATTCTCCTAGGGTTAAGTTAATCTCTGTTGGTAAACCTTTTCCCATGTCCACTTCCACACAAATTTTAGCATAGGAAAATTGAAATCCCTTCAGTTTAGATTGATCCAAATACTTGCCCAGCCCATTGCCAATAACTCTGAAACAATAATCACTCCAGCAATAAATTGGCAGCCTTGGGAGTTTCATCCAGACAGGGATAGAATTGGGAATGTCTCCATCCAGGTTAAAATCCGGAGTCCATTTTTTTAAATACATACCCATAGAGCCAAGGAAATAAGGCCCATTACGAAAAACTAGGTCTCTACCTTTTTCATTTTCAAACAGGAAGATGAAGAATCCATTTCCCACTGTAGATAAGGCAATGCCACCTTTCATCATAGGTTTCCAAGTCTTGCTAATACAAAGTTACAATGACCTGGGGGATGGCCACATACCAGTAAACTTACCAATAAGTGCTCATTTGGCATAAACAATTGAGGTTCTCCAAGCTCCATTAGGCAAGGTAACATTTTTAATATCCTCGTTTCGCTTTACAAATTTGGATGGAGCAGCTGACTGATGTTGTATCTTAGGAATAGAAGCTAAAAAAAGTTGAAAGGCCTCGGTGACAGAGGGGTCAAAGAGGGGGGCACCCCTTCGTGGCAGCCATTGATGGAATCAAGGGGTAGGAAAACACAACGATGAATAGAGAGAAAAGCTCATAGCTCAAGAATTAAAAAACCCTTATATACATAATATTAGAAATAAAATTAAGGAATTTGTTATTGAACACTTTAGCAATATTTATAAAGACCCATGAAATCGTGAAGACCAAGAAATTAGGATATTGTTGGAAAATATTCTGAAAATAGTTTCCTAAGAAAACAATGAATCCAATATTTGGCCATTTACAAAAGAGGAGGTATGGAAGATCTTAAACTCATTTCATCTAGAAAATTCTCACATGCCAAATTGGTTCTCGAGTCATTGTTATCAAAGGTGTTGGAATGCTATTCATTTTTATCTCTACAAAATGGTATCTTTTGTTATAAGCATTTTAAAATGGGAATATAAATAAATTCATCCTTCTTGGAACTAGTTCCCAAAGTGGTGAAGCTCTCCTCCTTTGAGAGATTCAATCCTATTTCACTCTGTAATGTGTCCTGTAAAATTATAGTGTTAGGTCCTTATAATTCTAGTGTAGCCCCTTATTGTTATTGTTAGTGTAGCCCCTTTATATTTATTGTTGTTCCCATGAAGTCCCCATATTGTTATTATTGTGCCCCATAGAATCCCAATGTTGTTATTGATGTTCCCTTACATTATTATTATTATGTAGGATCTGATTATATTGTGACCCCCTAGACTCCTATATATAGAAAGTAGGTTTTTTCATTTGAATTATCCAATAATTTTTCATTTATGTAATGTAAAGGAGGTTTCCCCCTCGAAGTGGATAATTTTTAAGTCGTTGATCTATCTTGTATTCTATTTTGTGAGTTGGTTGCATAGAATTTGGTATCAAAGGTTTGGATTCTAGGGTTTAACTGTTGTAAACATGTCATATTGGAATTTTTTCTGTAAATTTTTTCTACGAGGATTAAAAATCTGAAATTTTTACCACGTGGAGAAATTTTTTTGATGAACTTCGTGTAAAAAATTCAGACCTTGGTTCGCAATATTTTCGGAGATATGATTTATGTAAGTTAGGATTTTTGCAGGCTCCATACTTTCATCTAAAGCAGGTGACCGAGGGAAAATCATCACAACTTCCATTTCAAGCATCAAATTGAAATTCTGTAAACTTTTTCCAAAATTTCATGGATTTTAGTTTCTTGTGTATCAGTTTCAGAGCCGAAGGTCAAAACAATGACACGTGGCATGCCATACAAGTTCACTCTATTGAACCTGTCCATAATTAGGTCATTATGGGAGATCATACATAACTTTGTCTTGAAGAATCCAAATTAGGTATGACCTATGGCATTAGAAAGAAGGCTCCAAGAGCTACCAGAGGATCGAATTTCAGATCTTGCATATCTGGAATTACAGAGTTACAACCATTTCAAGATCGAGCTCCTAAAAGAAAGAAAAAGGTGTGTATTTAAAAAAATAAAATTGCATAAATTTTATTTGAAAAATATGTTTGAAGTGATTCCAAGGGCACATTGAAGCATAGATATCTGTATTGGGTTCTAAAATGCATCCCAAAAATAATTCTACACCCATTATTCCCTTAGAAAATATTTTCTATGACATATGAAGAGGAAGAATTGCAACATGATATATCAAAATTAAGGGACCAAGTGCAAAAAATTTTGATCTCACAAAGAGAAACCAAAGATTTCATAGATGGTTTAAAAGAAAACATGAAAGCTAATATGGATGGTATAGAAGAAAAAATAGAAGATTTGAAGAATGGTATAAAATAATATTTGACAAAGTTGTTATAAGAAATGATTCATAATGGCGAAAAGATATTAGATGAAATTGATGATGAGAACCAAAAAAATGTTAATCATGATTCCATAACCTCTAGCATTGGATTGAAGACCCAACATATTCCAAAGATCGATATGAGGAAGTTTTATGGCAAGGATATGATAACATGGATACTACAAATGGAGCAATACTTTGAGCTCCATAATGTACAAAACACACAAAAGGTATGCATTGCAACTTTATATTTAGAAAAAAATAATTTTGTATGGTATCGATTTTTCTTGTAAACCACTTGTCACTTTGTCAATTTTTACAGAGGAAATGCTATCACATTATGAGGATACAAAGAGAAACACTTTCTTTAGCCAATTTATAAATCTCAAACAAAAGGGTTCAATGATGGAGCACATTGAGGGCTTCCAAACATTGAACATAAAGGTAAATAAAATTCCAGACGAACATAAGATTTATGTCTTCATAGGGACTTTAAAGGATAACATCCAACATGAGTTTTTCCTTTAGGAACCTAATACATTGGAGAAGGCATTCAGGTTGGCAAGAAAAATTTTGGCTACGAGGAAGACTACCACTCACAACTATAAATATGGAAGTGTTCCTACTCCTAGCCTTCCACAACCTACAAGGTTGACACCACAATAGTTGGAATAAAAAATAGCAAAAGTGCTTTGTTACAGTTGTGATAGAAAATACAGTAAAGGTCATAAGTTTGTTGAGAAGAAATTATTTTACATAGATTGTTGTTGGGCCTTAAAAATTCCCATGTTTTCATCCTACAACACTACCATTCATAACCTATATTCATGTACTTTTAACTCATTTCTTTTTGAGATTGCAACAAGATGATGAGCTTAGTGGAAAGAAGTCGCCTTCACTAAGTGGGCCCGCAGGCTATTTTTGGCGCAAGTCTATTTTTAGACATGTCGATCATATTCTATGAGTTGTAGGATGCTATTTGTGGATGGTTGGTCAAGTTGGAAAAATAGATGGACTTCTATTTTTAGACATATTGGGTGGAATCAATTTTTATATTTCCAGTCTAAAAATAGATATGTCGAATATTATTAGCTCTTAATAATATCTGGACTATAAACATTATCTTATTCTCTTGGAACATTTCAGTTAAGTGCACAGATGTGGCACAGGAGCTGACATAAGGAATTACGCTATTCCTAAGGGTTAAGTGGAGCTATTGCATGGATACTTCAGTTAGAACTCATGTGACAAAGTTTGGTGGAGTTATTGAGCTAGTTGATGGAGTTGTGTTCAATTTAACTGAGTTAAACATAGTTGAGCTAGATGTATCTAGTCTAACTGATTGATACACTAGTGAGAGTGGTGTGAATTAATTATTAATTAATTAAATAATTATTAACTCATTAATCAACTAAAGAATACATCATTTAAATACAGTGCATGGACAGTTTTAGTGGAGACCAGTGAAGAAGTAGGTGAAAGAGCAGTGTGACTATCAGTTGTGACTATACTGTTGCATGATTTGCAACAACCAGTGATTGGAGATGCGAATGAGGATTGCGTGAGAAAGGCTGGACCAATTCAAGTTCATTTAGAGCCATTCTTCAGCAGTGATTGCGCAGTAGAGGCAGGCTATCAGGTGGCAGAGATTGGAGCATGTGATTTGCTAGATCAGGCTTGATTAGTGTGTAGCAATTGGAGATTATACTGAGAGCTTGTGAAAAGACTTTGTATAATGATTGTTACATGATCTCTGCTATTTATATAATATACACAATAGCTGCGGGGTTTTCAGCTTTAAGCTTTCCCATGAAATACTTTGTTCATATGTGTGAATTTTTATGGCTTTAATGTGTGCATGCAATTGATTTTATTTCCGCATGTGATGATCAATGGTAGAAGAGATTCTGTATTATGCATGAAGCTAAAATAGTGTGTGATCAGGAGAATATCGGTGAATAATATCTCAGTTATTCAAATTTCTACATGGTATCAGAGCGATATTGATCATTGGAGCAATTGCAAAACATTGAAGCGGTTGAGTTTTGTGCTGGTGGAATTCGAATTTGCAGCAGTGTTTTCTTGGTGTCGAAGTTGAGATGTCTTTCAAAAGATTGCGATTGGAGTATTCCCTTGAGGGAAGCTTGAATTACATTGCATGGAAGGACAGGATGGAGGCAGTGCTGGATGACAATGGATTGAAGGAGTTCATAGATGCAGAAATTCCAAAACCTGCTTCTAGCGATGCTGCCGCACTTGATGCATGGCAAAAGAAGAGAGAAAAGTGTCGAAGAATTCTGTTGGAAGGTGTAAAGGTGCACATAGTGTCCAGCCTTCATGGTAAGGCTTCTCCATTCTTGATGTGGAAAGCATTGAAAGAATTATTCCAAAGCAAGAGTGACCAGAGAAAGTTGGTGCTCAAGGATAAACTCAGGAACATAAAAATGGAGAAAGGCGACAGTATGCCCAAGTACCTCACGAAGTTCATCCAATGCAGGGATGAGCTGGGAAGTGTGGGGGTGTCTGTAGATGACAAGGACTTGGTGAGCTTGGCTCTCCTTGGGCTTCCGAAGAGTTGGCATTCCTATCAGGACTCTGTCAATGGTCGGGAGAAATTACCAGGATGGGAGCGACTTTGGTTGGATCTTGTGCAAGAGGAGATAAGGCGAAGTACCAGAGACGGATCTTCATCAAAGAACTCAGATGAATAAAATTGCGCTTTGGTTGCCAAAGCAAGGAAGGGGAAGAGCAAGAAGAATTATTCTCAATCCAGTACGAAAGGAAAGAAGCAGGACATGTCCAAGGTGAAGTGGTTTCACTGTCACCAACACGGACATTATGCCACTAATTGTCCACAGAAGAAGAAAAATAAGTAGGCTGCTGGATCTGCAGCTGGAGAGGCCTTAGCCTCGCAGTTTGAGCTGGATTTTTGCATTCGCATGTGATCTCAAGTATGATAGGTTCGGTGTGGTTTCTTGACAGGTGATAGCCGTCTTTCTGCATGGCCGGGGTAAATATTTTACTAATGCGGATGAGAAAGATCTTGGAGTGCACATCGAGATGGGCGATGATGGTAGATACAGTGCGACCGGTATCGGTACCATTTCCTTTGAGAGGGAGTCTGGTAAACCCTTCGTATTGAAGGACGTGATGCATGTTCCAGGATTGAAGAAGAATCTTATCTCTATGGCCATGTTAGAAGACAAGGGATATGATGTTGTCTTTAGCGAGGGAAAGGCTTTCTCACACGATAAGAGCGGTGAGCAGGAGGATAGGGACCCCAGAATTAGAACCTTCCATGTTGACGATGCATCAGCAAAGGCAGTAAGGAGGTGGTGGGTAGAGCCAGGGATGATGTGAGGTTGGCTGGAGGTGGCCTGCCCTTCTCCTGCTGGGCTTGAAGATCTGCTGACAGACTGCTGGGCTTCTCAGGGCCTCTTGTAGAACAGATGATGCACAAAGGGATGTGTACACAGAAAATTGTAATCTGCCTCTACAGAAGGTAGTCCGCCTGTGACCCATAAGAGATTCTGACTTTCTGTGGACCTTTCTCAGTAGCTTCGACATCAAAGCACAGGTATTATGTGATATTTTTTGATGATTTTTCTCGTAAGTGTTGGATCTTCTTCATGCAGAAGAAGAGCGAGACATACTCAAAGTTCTGTGAGTTCAAGGCACTGGTTGAGAAATAATCGGGGAAGTAGGTGAAGGCTCTTAGGAGCGACAATGGTGGGTAGTACAAGGACTTTTCGGTGCGGAAGGTCAGAAGGCTGTCTTGCCTCATAACCCACAACAGAATGGGGTTGCTGAGCGGAAGAACAGAACGATCGTGGGTACTGCACGGGCGATGTTGCATGATCAGGGCCTTCCCATACACTTGTGGGCTGAGGCATGAAATACTGCAGTATATGTGCAGAACCGTTGTCCTCACAGGATACTTGGCATGATTACACCCGAGGAGGCGTTTTCTGGTAAGAAGCCTGATATTCCCCATTTGAGGATTTTTGGTTCACCTGTTTACATTCATGTGACTAAGGATGCCAGGAAGAAGCTGGAGCCAATTGCAGAGGTTGGGATATTTGTGGGGTACAATGATACACCCCACAACTATCGTGTGTATTTTCCAGATAGTCGCAATACTGTTGTGAGATGGGATATCAAATTTCATGAGGAGAAATCCATGAAGTGTGCGCTTGAGAGGGAGCCACACTTGCATGCAGATGATGAGCTATTAGTTCTTAAGGATGAGTCTCTGGATGTGGATCAGCCACAAGAGGAGGTTCATGGATTGGAAGAGACCACTCATGCAGCGCCAACCATCAGAGGGCGGAAGCGACTGGCTCAAGATGCAGAGAGGATTGTAGGAGCACCTACATCACAGCGCAGACAAAGACAGTCACCTGACCGGTACACTAGATACATGGCTCTTATGAGAAAGTGTATCGTGACAAAGCCATCCTCTTTCGAGGAAGCTGTGGAGGATCTCGCATGGGTAGATGCCATGGTGGAAGAGTATGATTCGATTGTCAAAAACAGTGCATGGGAGATTGTCCCAAGGCTAGAAGGGAAATCAGTGGTGGGTTCGAGATGGATCTACAAAGTGAAGCAAGTAGCTGACGGGAGTGTGGAGAAGTACAAGGAAAGATTTTTTGCCCGAGGCTTCTCATAGATTGAGGGGATTGATTATGAGGAAACCTTTTCACTTGTCGTAAGGTATTATTCCATACGGACGATTCTTGCTCTCTCAGCACTGATGGGGTGGCACATTCATCAGATGGATGTGAAGACTGCGTTCCTCAATGGACTGATTGAGGAAGAGGTGTACATAGAGTAGCCCGAAGGTTTCGAGATCTTCAACAGCGAGTCGCATGTGTGCAGGCTTAAGAGAGCGTTGTATGGGTTGAAACAAGCACCTCGTGCTTGGTACACACGAATAGACAGTTATTTTACTGGACTTGGATTCTCCAAGAGTGAGGCGGATCCGAACCTATACCAGATTGTGGTGGAGGGTAAGTTGTTGATCATTGTACTTTATTTAGATGATTTGATTTTGATGGGTGATGAACTGTTGATACTCTCATGCAAGGTTGATCTTGCAAAAGAGTTTGACATGAAGGACTTGGGCCTCCTTCATTATTTCCTGGGATTGGAAATTTGGCAGCGCAGTAATGGATTGTTTGTGTCTCAAGGCAAGTATGCCCTGGAGATACTGGAGAAGTTCAACATGCATGGCTGCAAGCCTATCGACACTCCTTTTCCTGGTGGATGGAGGAAAGAGGATGCTACATCGGCAGAGGTAGTGGATGCCACTATTTATCAACAGTTGGTGGGGTCGCTTATGTATCTAGTCAATACACGACCCGACATATGTTATGCTGTTAACCAGCTTTCAAAAGCTATGGTTAAGCCTACCAAGCTCTACTGGAAGGCAGGCAATCATGTATTGAGATATCTCAGAGGCACATCGGGATATGGATTATGGTACAGACAGTCGGATGAGGTGAAGTTGTGTGGCTTCACAGATGCAGATTGGGCAGGGAGCCCAACGAACAGAAAGCGCACATCTAGAGGGATTTTCAGTATCGGGTCGACAGCAGTTTCTTGGTACAGCAGGAAGTAGAGATCCGTGGCACTCGGTTCAGTAGAGGCCGAGTATATGGCAGCGAGTTTGGCTGCATGCGAGGCTATATGGATGAGGAAGATCCTGGTCGGGTTGTTCGATTCACACTTAGATCCTACTGTGATATATTGTGATAATCAGAGTTGCATCAAACTCTCGGATAATCCAATATTTCATGATAGATCTAAACACATTGAAATCCGATATCATTATATCAGAGATTTTGTGCAATGGAAGATCATGTTACTTTCATATATTCCCACGGAGGATCAGGATGCTGATATCTTAATGAAGGCACTCACCAAGAGAAAATTCGAATACCACAGGGGCAAGATAGGGGTGGCAGATAATCCTTATCTTGTTGAGAGGGAGTGTTGAGATTGAAACAAGATGATGAGCTTAGTGGAAAGAAGTCGCCTTCACTAAGTGGGCCCGCAGGCTATTTTTGGCGCAAGTCTATTTTTAGACTATGTCTATTTTTAGACATGTCGATCATATTCTATGAGTTGCAGGATGCTATTTGTGGATGGTTGGTCAAGTTGGAAAAATAGATGGAGTTTTATTTTTAGACATATTGGGCGGAATATATTTTTAGATTGCCAATCTAAAAATAGATATTTCGAATATTATTAGCTCTTAATAATATTTGGACTATAAACATTATCTTATTCTCTTGGAACACTTCAGTTAAGTGCACAGATGTGGCACAGGAGCTGACAGAAGGAATTATGCTATTCCTTAGGGTTAAGTGGAGCTATTGCATGGATACTTTAGTTAGAACTCATGTGACAGAGTTTGGTGGAGTTATTGAGCTAGTTGATGGAGTTGTGTTCAATTTAACTGAGTTAAACATAGTTGAGCTAGTTGTATCTAGTCTAACTGATTGATACACTAGTGAGAGCGGCGTGAATTAATTATTAATTAATTCACTAATTATTAACTCATTAATCAACTAAAGAATACATCAGTTAACTACAGTGCATGGACAATTTCAGTGGAGACCAGTGAAGAGCTAGGTGAAAGAGCAGTGTGACTATCAGTTGTGACTACACTTTTGCATGATTTGCAACAACCAGTGATTGGAGATGCCAATGAGGATTGCGTGAGCAAGGCTGGACCAATTCGAGTTCATTCAGAGCCATTCTTCAACAGTGATTGCGCAGTAGAGGCAGGCTATCAGGTGGTAGATATTAGAGCATGTGATTTGCTAGATCAGGCTTGATTAGTGTGTAGCAATTGGAGATTATACTGAGAGCTTGTGAGGAGATTTGTATAATGATTGTTACATGATCTCTATGACATATAATATACATATAGTTGGGGGTTTTCATCTTTAAGCTTTCCCATAAATACTGTGTTCATATGTGTGAATGTTTATGGTTTTAATGTGCGCATGCGATTGTTTTTATTTCCGAAATTAATGATCAATGGTAGAATAGATTCTGTATTGTGCATGAAGTTAAAATAGTGTGTGATCAGGAGAATCTCAGTGAATAATATATCAATTATTCAAATTTCTACATTTCTTACCCTAATTCCATAACTTACCCTAATTCCATAACCTATTTATTACCCTAATTCCATAACCTATTTCTTCCACTCTATGGTTGGTTATTATTAGTTTTATTGACTTTTATATGATTAAATATGCTTTTTTCATGATTTTCTAATGATGGTTTCACTAAGTTCATTTTTCGGAGAGTTCCATTGTCGAAATTCTTCATAAGGTAGTTTAACTAGTTACTGCAGAGTTTAGTACTGAATGAAATTGCTGTAGGTGAAAATATGAAGTTTGTGAATAAATGGTGAATAATATTGACATTTCGAGACTTGAATTGCACTCAAAATACCCTCTTTCATATAACCCAGAAACCGTTTGGAAAAATTGATTACCATGAGGAGCTACGGTCACAGGAATATTCCAATGTAGTTTTAAGTACAAATTTGGGTCTGAATGGTTTAGGCCAACAGGCACATGGAGGACCACGATTTGGATAAGTTCTTTGTGCACAAAAAGGGAATTAGTTCCTCCAGCTATGCCATGAATAGGATAAAACCAAATGAAATCTATTTGAAGTCTGTCCAAAAGAATTAGATATGGCATTTGTTAGTTTGTTTTTATGTTTTATTTGGAAAACAATTATGCTCTGTTCCTTCAACAACTCTGTATAAAAATCCAGAGCTCTACATGTACGAGTGTGGTAGTAGGGAGGAAGATGTAAGTTCTCTTTTCATTAATCTTACAACCTGATATTTCAGAGGATCAAAAAACCATGTATGACTGCATTTGAAGCTCTCAATTAAATCGATTGTTGGCATTATATCTCTATAAGTAATGGAATTTATGTTTTAATCTTCATTTTTCTGAAGTAGATAAGCTCAATCTAGGCATGGGAGGGCCCATCACAACTGGAATCGAGCTCCTCAACTAGAGTAGATTAGGAAATTGTGTGGTTTACCATAAGAAGCTTCTGTTTATTTGAAATTCTAATAGTTTGATTAGTGGAATGTTGAATAGTTATCATTGAGCATGTAACTAAGCTTTTAGTTGATCCATAAACCATAAATAATTGTCTGCAACATTTATTGACTGCTTTGAACCATGGAAGTGAAAATTATTATGATTAAAACCAACTCTTTCTTAATTATTCAAACATGCAAACCCTGTTGGGGCAACACAGTTAAGCATGTCATTGCTATGGAATAAAATATAAAGCTAATTATAAGTTAGAATGATTTCTGATCTGCATGTTTTCATCCTAGAGTGGATTGTTTTTATGTACAATTATGAACTTACATGATTGTTTTATAATTAAGTTTTATTGTGAGGCACTCTGAGCTCAATTAAAACGATTTTGTTTTAATAGCATTTGATTTAGATCTGGAATAGTTTAGGTTTGTTGAATCATTTTAATTTAAATAAATTGGTTTTGAAATGGTTATTGTAGCAATGTAGAGTAGTAAAACTCGTTTCATTTGTGAATGATTCTGAAGAAATTTGATTTGAGTAATTTCGTTGGCAACAATTTTAAAACAGAGTAATTCGATCGGATTTTTGAATTGGTCATTACAATAATTTAGGATAAAATTAGATGTATTTAATTTTGAATTAATTCCGAAATAGATATTATAACAAGTGTGATTTAGTTAAGCAGAGTAGTTCCATTTAAAGGCTTTGTGTGATTTCAATTTGAATGTATGATTCATTTCCAACATCTAAGATTGATTGGGAGCAGTGAGATTTAGTTTTAAACTTAGATTTTATTCCAGCATTAATGTAATTTAATTTAGGGTGTGCAATTCATGTCCAACATTTCAATTGAATTTAAGATTGATTCAATTTGGTTTGATTTAATTCAAGATAGAGAGAGATGAATGCTAGTTTACTTCATTGATAGAAGAGTGTTTTTATCATTCTATACTTAATGACCATTACTAGGGAAACTTATATACTCTAACCTTAAGCTGATCCAAAAATGCAGTACAACTCATGTTCACGAGTCCCAGATTGACAATTAAATATTAAGAGGTTTAATCGCTAATTAAAACTCGCAACATTTTTGAACAGGAGGAAGAAAAGAAACAAGAAAATTCAGAATAAGAGGATATACAATAGGAACTGACAGGAACTACCACTCCTCAAACTTTCAATATAGAAGGACATATCAAAAATAAAAAGGTAATAGTGTTGATTGATTCGGGTATTACCCATAGTTTTATTCATTGTAAGATAAACAAGGAATTGAATTGCTTCCTATATCCAGCACCAGAGTGTCAAGTGATGGTTGCAAATGGAGGAACTATAAATTTCTCTGGAAAGTTTCGTAATATCAAGATAACCATGGGGGAATATGTATTGAAAATTTCAATGCTTTCCATTCCAATGGGTGGTGGTAATGTGGTACTAGGATTTCAATGGTTACAATCTTTGGGTTTGATAAATTTTAATTTTCAAGAATTTTATTGATTTTTTTTTGGGAAGGAAATAAATTTGAATTAAGGGGTATTACAAGGAAACCAAGAAATATAATCGGACCTAATGGCATGAAAAATATTCTAAATAAAGAACAATGAGGCATAATTTCACAATCATGCTCACTAGAGTTCAAACATAGAAATACTCTATTTCTCCAGATCTCCAAAAAGTCTTGGACAATCATTCCAAGGTATTTTAGACTCCAAAATGCCTCCCACCTATTCATGATCATGCTATTCATTTGATTCCAGGAAGTGTTCATCCAAACATCAGGCTTTACAGATATCCTTATGCCCAAAAGAGCAAAATCAAATGTATGATTGCAGAAATGCTAGAGACCGGTGTAATTAAACCTAGTCAAATTTATTTCTCTATCCTAGTAGTATTGGTGCATAAGAATGATGGATCATGGCGCATGTGTCCAATTTATAGGGAACTCAAAAATATCACTATTAAAGATAAATTTCCCATTCCTGTCATTGATGAATTATTGGATGAATTACATGGATCATTTTACTTTGCCAAGTTAGATCTCTGTTCAGGATATCATCATATTAGAATGAATACTGAAGAGATTCCAAAAACAAAATTTAGAACTCATGAGAGTCATTATGAATTTTTGGTCATGCCTTTTGGCCTCACCAATGGACCTTCTACATTTCAAGGGTTGATGAATTCCATTTTCAAACACTTAGAAAATTTGTGTTAGTATTTTTTCGATGATATACTAATCTACAACAAGTCATGGAACGATCATGTTCAACATGTTGACAAGGTGCTCAAACTATTGGAGGAGAAACAATTATATGAAAAAACCTCAAAGGTTTCTTTGGAGTAGAGGAGATGGAATATCTGGGTCATATTGCATCTCATGAGGATGTCAAGGTAAACCCTAACAAAAATAAAACCATTAAGGAATGGAAAATAACCACACCATAAAGCATCTGCGAGGATTTCTTGGGTTAAAAAAGTATTATCGCAAGTTTTTTAAAAATTATGGGAGAATATCAACATCTCTAAAACACTATTGAAGAAAGATGCATTTTATTGGACTTCATAAGAAACTAAGGCCTTTGAACATCTTAAAGAGACAATGTACCAATCACCAATATTAGCTACACCAAAATTCACAAAAATGTTTATTGTGGAATGTGATGCCTCAGGAAATGGAATTGGTGTTGTTTTAATGTAAGAAGGAAGACCCATTGCTTTTAAAAAACGCCCAATAAAAGGAAAGTATTTAAACAAACCTATTTATGAGAAGTAAATGTTAGCAATACTACATGCACTAAATAAATGATGACCTTACCTAATGGGAAGACACTTCAAGGTAAAAACAAATCATGACAGAAAAATGACTACTGTGGATATTCCGATTCCTACATCTGAAAAACTACACCACGGAAATCTCCAATCTAGAAAATTATGATAGTCTTAAATAATTTTTGGAATAAAGACTATCTTCAGAAAAGCAGCAAAAATGGGTCACAAAGATGTTGCGTTATGACTTTGAAATCATCTACAAAAAAAATAATCTAAGTGTGGTTGCTAATGCACTCTCAAGAAAGGATGAGGATGTGGAAGCATTGATTTGTGCCATTTCTATTATCCAACCAGATTGAATAATTGAAGCAAGGGAGGAATGGAAGAATGAAAAAGAAGTGTGGACACTCATTCAAAAGTTGGAACAATATCCCAATACATCTAATACATTTAGCTGGAAAAATGATTCATTATGGTACAAAGATCGCTTATATCTTTGTAATAATTCCCAACAAACAAAACATTATTTTGGAATTGCACACCTCTCCCTTAGGAGGACACTGAGGATTTTTAAAAACTTACCCCAGGGTCAAGAAATATTTTTTTTGGATGGCTTTAAATCTGATATCCAAAAGTTTGTGGTAGAACGTTTGGTCTGTCAACAAAATAAATTTGAGACAATTAAGACCCAGGGTATGCTACAAATTTTATCCATTCCAAGTCAATGTTGGAAGGAGGTTTCAATGGATTTTATCACAGGTTTACCCAAGTCTGAAGGAAATAGTGTCATCATGGTGGTAGTTGATAGAAATACCAAGTATGCACACTTTTGTGAATTATATCATCCATTTAAAGCTAGTACAGTTGCTACTACATTTATGGAAACAATTCAAAATATACAGTAAAATCCACAGATTATTGTAAGCGATAGAGATCCCATTTTCACTGGAATTTTTTGGACAAAATTATTTTATCCTTTAGGTACTCAACTAGCTCATAGTTCATCTTATCATCCTCAATCTGATGGGAAAACTGAGATGGTGAAATTTTTTTTGGAAGGAAATCTTCATTGATTTGTATTTGATAAACAAACAAAATGGGTCAAGTGGTTACCTTTGGCTGAATGTTGGTATAACACTTCCTTCCATACTGCAGCAAAAATGACCCCATTTATGGCACTTCGTGGATAACATCCACCATCCATCACATCATTTAAGAGAAAATTATAAGGTTCAAGTAGTGGTAGATTTCATTGAGCATAAATAAAAAGTTCTCCAACTCTTGAAGGATAACCTCACTCTGGCACAAAATCAAATGAAACAACAGGCATATCAACATCGCAGCGAAAGAAGTTTTGATGTAGGCGACTGGGTATTTTTATGACTACAACCATACAAAAAAATGTACCTCAAGAAAGCTAATAAGGTTAATAAACTATCACCAAAATACTATGGTCCTTTCAAGATGGTGCAAAATATTGGTACTATGGCATACAAATTGGAGCTTCCTACATTTTCCCCAGTGCATCTAGTTTTCCAGGTTTCATGCTTAAATAAGGTTATAGGCGACAAGCTCCAAGTTTAAACAATATTGCTAGAACTTGATGAGGAAGGTAAAATAATATTGGAACCTAAAGTATTAATGGAAAGAAAAACTCGACATATACTAAATCGATCAGTTTCTGAGTATCTCATCAAGTGGAAGAACTTACCCGCTGAAGATTCCACATGGGAGGATGATAATTTTATACAAAAGCATCCATAACTACTCAAGTGTTGAGGACAACACTTTTTGAAGGAGAGGGGCATGCTAGGTCCTTATAATACTAGTGTAGCCCCTTATTATTATTGTTAGTGTAACCCCCTTATAGTTATTGTTGTGTCCATGTAGTCCCCATATTGTTATTATTGTGTGCCATAGAAGCACACTATTGTTATTTTTGTGCCCTTACATTATTATTATTATTATGTAGGCTCTGATTATGTTGTGACCCCTTAGACTCCTATATATAGAAAGTAGGTTTTTTCATTTGAATCATTCAAGAATTGTTCATTTATGTAATGCAAATGAGGTTTCCCCCTCGAAGTGGATAATTTTTAATTCGTTGATCTATCTTTTCTTCTATTTTATGAGTTGGTTGCATAAAATATAGCCTCTAGGATTAAACCCTTGCTTCCAAAATTGATCTCTAAGAATCAAGGGGGGATTGTGGCTAATAAAAAAATTGTTGATAATATTATATTAGTACATGAGGAGATTCATTCTAGCAAGCTAGAGGGAAGAAGAATATTATTATAAAATTGGACATGAAAATTCCTTTGATAGGGCGAATCATCAATTTTTATTTGATGTATTCAAAAAATTTTGATTTGAGGATCATGTTATTAAATGTATATCTTCCCCATTTGTCTTGGCTTCCCCTTATTTCCAAAGTTAAAAGGAAGTTTGAGCAATGGGGATATTATTGGTTGAATCCAATAGGGAGAGTGATTCTAATAAATGTGGTTCTCGCCGCTTCACCATTGCATCAATTTTCAACTCCTTGATCCTTTTAGGTTTCACTTGATAATGGCCCAGGAAATTAGAAAATTCTTGTGGCAAGAGATTCAAGTGCAAAATTTCTCATTAAAAATATTACTTTGTGGATATGCTTGGAGTGAGAAAAAAGAAGAGGATTCAAGGGGATTGAGTGCTTCTAAATACACAATTAAATAGGGAAATTTATCCCTACTCTTTCCTCATCGCCTCCATGCAAAATGAAGGCTTTGGTAAAATATATGGAGCATAGGCGAATTGTCAAACATAAACAAATTTTGTTGGACTCATGTTCACCATAAAATTGTAACAACTGAGAATCCTAGGAAAATAATTTGTGGACATTCCTTGTTGGAATCATGATTTCCATTAGACCAAAACCTGTAGGCTTTAGTCTCCACTACAATCGCCAGAGTTAGGATCCACGAGAGGTGCTTAATCCATGTTGCGAAACACATGGGGAGCGTTGAACCCAATTTCCAACAATCTCCCCCCCAACACAAGCCAGGTGAGTTTCGCACTCGAGGCCTGTCCCTCTGATACCAATTGTTGGAATCATGATTGCCGTTAGACCAAAACCTGCAGAATTTAGTCTCTACCACAATCACCAGAGTTAGGATCCACAAGAGTCGGTTAGTCCATGTCGCGAAACACACAGGGAACATTGAACCCAATGTCCAACATTCCTGTTGTCTTTTTTTCCAAAATAGTGTGAATCAATCCAGGAACCATCAGTTATTTGTAGTGTGAATTTTTACAAAATTGGTATGGGAATCTTCCATGCAAGAGCAACAAGAATGATATGGGCCAATAATGTGAAAATATTCTTTAAATATTTGGAAAATAATTATGTAAGTAATTTTTGAGGGAAACTGATCTTCAAAACAATATGGTCGGATTTGCCCAAATTCATTTGTTGGAAGATATGGTTAGCCAAAAATAGGGTTATATTTCAAGATGAAAGGAATCATCCTCCATCAATAGTTTCTTTGGCACTCTCATTTTTAGCAACATTGGAACTTAAAAGCACAATGCAATACATCCCCACATTCATTATACAATAGGGAAGAATTTTGGTTGTCACAATTTAATATTTAGGTCCCTAGTCTAGGTACAAATATTTCCAAGGTAACCCCACATAAAGGTAATTGACAACTACGACTATCTTAGGAATATTTCAAGCACTAGGTTTATTCTCATAACAAGTATATTATGTTTTGAAAAAGCTTCGAAGAATAATCTAGGGGTGGTAAGGACAAGGGGGTTATTCTTTGCCTAGATATACAATTTGAAATATCCTATTCAAGGGGCCTAGGAAATGGTACAAACAACCAAGTTACATAATACACTCTTTTCCATAGTATATGACCATAAGCTCAATAAATTGATTATCATAGGATATTATAGTAACCTAATATGTCATCCAGCCATTTTCATTTGTCCAAGAGATGTAAAATTAATAGGCGTATTTAATAGAACCAAAATTCTTCTAAATGATATTCATTCTTCCTCCATGTTTCATGTTATACATAAAAAAAGTGAAGGATTTGATAGAATGACCAATAAGGAAACTGAATTGGTCATTGATAGTTTGATGATTAATGGGAAAGAGTTATACTATCCTATCCCCTAATGATGTGCATTAAGGGCTTAATAAAATTAATCCACCTAAAGGGTTGGCCACAAGTGTCAATGTTAAAGGTATTAAAGCATGAAACAATTAACAATATCTCCCCTAGGTCAACATGGAAATGTTGGTGGAACACTCTTGATATTTTCCCTACATATATGAGGAGATGACGCTAGAACTAGAAAGGAAATCAATACATTAGAATCTAAATCAACAAATTTATATTAATCTACATGTATTGTACACTAAAATCTACGTGTTATAAATTGACATAGAGATGAAAATACAACTAAAAATTGGTACAAATATTGAAATGCAAATGCAAATTAAAATTTATTTAGAAATTGAAATAGCCCTAGGGGTTAGATCAATTGGTCAATTCGCCATCGTTAAAGCACTTTTGTTATTAAGAGGTCACAGGTTCAATTCTCTCAAGACCCTCGGGGTTGGGATTCTTGGTTGAGCTGGCAATAAGTGATCCCTTTTGAAGGATCTACCTGGTACAAATATTCTATGGATGTAGCGGTCACTAATCTCTGGTGTCCGTGAACCACATAGAAAGAAAAAAAAAGAAATTGAAATAAAAGTTAAGATAAAAATAGGCTTCATGGTGTGGTTGAGGTGGCAGGAAGAGATCCCTTCCGAAGGATTTTCCTAGGACACATATTCCATGGATGTAGTGGTCACTAATCCCTAGTGTCCATGAACCACATAGAAAAAAGAAATTGAAATAAAAGTTAACATAAAATTAGGCTTCATGGTTGAGTTGGCAAGAAGTGATCCCTTCCGAAGGATCAACCTAGTACAAATATTCCATGGATGTAGCGGTCACTAATATCTGGCGTCCGTGAACCACATAGAAAAAAAATTGAAATAAAATTTAACATAAAAATAAGCTTGGTGGTTGAGCTAGCAGGAAGTGATCCCTTCCGAAGGATCAACCTCCGAAGGATCAACCTAGTACAAATATTCCATGGATGTAGTGGTCACTAATCTCTGGCGTCTGTGAACCACATAGGAAAAAAAAAAGAATTTGAATAAAAGTTATAATAAAAATAGAAATAGAAATCAACATGAAAACTAAAATAAATACATTATAAATTGAATAAAAATAGAAATAGAAATTGACATAAAAAGTGCAATACAAATTGACATTGAAATTGACATAAAAATTGAAATAGAAATAGAAATAAAAATTGACATGTAAACTAAAATCAATGCATTGATTATAGTGTACAATGGATTGATTCAATATTGTTACTTTATTTATATTCAATTTATTCCTTATATAATTGTTGAAATATATTTTCGAATAATAGTTTATGTTTTAACAAAATGAGGAAATTGAGTAAATTTAGAATGATTAAATTCATTTCAGATGTAAACATAATTTTTTTTTCATTTAAAAATTGTGTAATTATACTAAAAAAACTAAGAATTGAAGAAGATAGATTGATATTGATCTCCCTATACTTATAACCAATTGAGGAGAGAGTGTATTTGAAATGATCATATTAATCTTAGACATAAACATAGTGTTAATCATTTACAACTTTTGTGTGATTGCCCATGATTAAAGCCAACCTAGATTCATCTTAGCCCAAATCTATCAAGCCACAAGAGAGATCAAATCTCTCAAGGTGAAAATCTTTACTCGAAGTGTGCACTCTACAAGAGGTTAACATCTGAAAAGATCATATTCCTCTCAACACATGATACATCTGGGATTAAGATAAATTTAGGCTAATATTTATATTGTTTATTTATATATAGTTATTTTTTAACACATTTATGTAGGAATATAAATATTTATATTGTTTATTTATATATAGTTATTTTTTAACACATTTATGCAGGAATATAATTTTTTTATAAAAAACCAATAATAATTTAAATAAAAAGTATTTATGACATATTATTTAATTTTTTAATGGGTTGTTTCCTGTATTTTCAAAATATTTTTATGTTTTATTTTATTCTTTTAATAAACATAAAAAAAAAAAAATATGATAAATTTTTTAATACTGAATCAAAAATCAATTCAATGTCTCTCATGAGTAATAAAAAACTTCTTTAAAAATTAATTATACTCACATTCTAACTCTTATGATTTGGAAAGACCCACTCATAATTTTCTAAGATCTATGATATATTTTTGAACTGAGGCAACTAAGGCAAAAGCAATACTACGTTAAATTTCCTAATAGGAAACATTAATGCTATGGTTCATAAAATGGTTACAACAAGGCTCTTATGATGAGAATAATCTTGGGTGACTAAGTTATGTTAAATTTAGTAAATGGAAAATATATATCAAGATATGTGCTTAATTGCATGTATACTTACACTCATTCAAGTTGGGGAACAAGCTCACCAAATCCTTTTTAAAACTCGCAACCATTATAAGTGGTCATAAAATCCTAACCATTATGAATGGTCACTATCTTCAAACCTCTCTATACTAAAAAACGGAATGAAAAGATATTGATCACTATCCCATGGTTTTCAATCCTAGTGCCTTTCCCCATAGCAATATGAGGCTACCTAGAAATGTCTTGGTGTGGTTCCCTATAAGCCTTTTAAAGAAAAACAATAAGATTATGACATAGCCCTAACCCTAAATGAACTAGTTGTAACACTTCATGAGATGAAAAATAACCATTCCCCTAATTTTGATGGCTTTCCATGCAAAATTTACAAGGATTCATAGGATTTGGTTGGCCCAAATATTCTATGTTTACAAGTAAGACACAAGCCAAGGTTCTCTTGGGGGTGATAACAATGGGCTTATCTAATTTATCAAATTCTAGGGACTTTGAGTTCGTCACCAATTAACAATCTACTTTTCTCAATGCCCCATATAGGATTTTGGTTAAATGCCTTATGTTGTGGCTAAAACATACATTACTTAAGATTATCTATCACGAGAAGACAATATTCTTTCAGAAGCGATACATTCTTGAATTTTTTATTTTTTTTTGGAAGGGCATGGAATGGGTTCATTATGCTAGCTTGGAGTCTTTGTCCATCAAAATTTACTTTGAAAAGCCTATGTCTAGTTCGAGTGGCCCTTAGGGTTTAGACCAAATTTCATTAACAATATAGAAACCCTTTTCAACATCACCTTAACATGTGTCTCTTTAAGTAGGAGCAAGACAAAGGAGATAGAGATAGGGTTATTTATATAAATTTTATTTCACAAGGATGTCTACTAGCTCCCTTGCTGTATGTTATGGCTACTAAAGATTTAGACTACCAACTCAACAAGTGACTCTAGGATACATTTGGGGGTGATTCCTTTCTTGAGCCTAATGGAGACCATTTTCAATTACCATTTCATTGATAATTCTTTATTTTCCATCAATGTGTTGGAAATACTAAGAAGGGCATGAATCAATATTTCTTAGCAATTAGCACATTATTAATTTTTTCAGAGCATTAATTAATATTCAACAATATTTAATCAAATAAAAAAAATCAGTAAACAACACCATTCAAGAATGACTAATTAAAGACAATGTACATACATATTTTTAGGTGGAAAACCCCCTATGGGTCAAAAACCACCAAATGCTGCTTAATATTTTTTGCCTTCTTCAAAAATAATAATTATTTCAAATTTTCAGCTCCAAATAAAGGAGGCTCCAACCCTCTGATTTATAATATCCAACATGCAGGATGCTCCAACACCCTATTTACCAACTATAAATAGGAGGACGCTCCAATGCCCTAGATCTCATGCTCTAACCTGACATATGCTCCAACGCCCTATGCACCAGCTGCAACTGGATGGATGCTTCAATGCCCCGTGGAGGCTACAACCCTGCTATCATAAAGTGCTTTCAGGTTCCAACCTAAAGGTGACTCCAATCACCTACCTTGCACCACCCTGTCACCCTAACAAGCTGATAGACCACGTTTCACAATTTTCGGACTATATCCCCTGAGACTCAAAATCAATATAAATAAATTGTAATGAAGGTTCTTGTTTCTCTTCTCGGTATGTATATTAATATAAAATACTAGTATCCTTACTGTTCAACACTTCTCAATATGACTGTTGCACTATCGTACTTCAAACATTGTTCACAAAACACAATTCCAAACCAAACCACTGTCCAATCTATCCATTGTACAACAATTTCAAATCAAACCACTTCATAATATATCCATTGTTATACAGGTACTAAAATATGTATCAATCAATATGTTGGTAGTACTGATTTGCAATGATGGATCAGTCGTAGATGCTTCCAATCTATCTTGTGCTCAACCTTAGATAGTTATGATTGTTGCAACAAAAGCATGCAAACTCCTTTTGATCACTATCATTGTCACCACTAATTTACACTGACCACTAACATATACTTCCAAGGCTACTGTCATTAATCTCATTACGTAATCACGAGAATATAAAAAATATTGCTTCTATGGTAATATGGGACAAGATCATGTCAGCTAAATTTGTGTTAGAAAGCATCCAACTTTCTATATAAAATCTCTGTCAATATGATTTTATCATCAACCTCATAAAACTTAGTTATATGTCCAAATATAATCAATGAAACAACTACTATCTTACTTAATATCATTGTTGTAAATTTATACCTGTTACTATTGAAGGCATCTTTGAAGTAAAGAATGATGATGTAGTTTAGTTCAATCTGCTTGTCAAGTCACCTTTGGAAATTTAATTATGAATATAATATCATGTGTTATAGCCTTTTTTTTTGGCAATAATATATTAGAATCATCTGATGTTTGTATTGGATAATATATGTTGTTGTAGGTTTCAAAAATAAATACACAACGCTATCATTTTAAACATTTTTTTTTCTGAAGTTTTCATACATTTAATGTTAAGGTGCCATTGTTTTACTTTAAGGCTCAATCAAATTATTATATGTTGAGGTCAATCCTATGAGGTCGGATTAATTTCTAAGAAGATTTATGAAAAAATGTGTCTATATATCTTCAATGTGATGTTCCAGGTCTAAGACACTTGAATGTTTCAGGACTAAGACTCTTGTTAGTCCAACGAGTAGCCCACAATGACTATACTATCCAGTGAAATCCCCAGACACCTATCTTGTACAACTATGAATAAACTATCTGTAATGAATTGTTTCTAGCTTGCTTAATGTCATGAAAGCTTGTTTCAGTTATGTGCCTCAGAACCTTGGGTTAACACTAGAAGAATCACATATTAGTCTAGATCCATTCTACACCAGATCAGGGGTTCACAATGAATTTTCAACGAGGATAAAAAACCAAAAAAAATTCAGAAATAATCTTAGAGCTATAATTTTTTTTGGTAAGTTAGGCTATTCTATTAATTAAAAAACATAGAAGTTACATATGCTACAGGCTGGTTTGGCAAGCTATGCTTAGCCAATCCCAACCTTTGTTACACCGTTTCTAGGCTTCCTCATGGGAGGAAACCGGCCTGAACAAAACTTGAAACATAAAATTATATTATGCGCAGTAGCGCTGGCATATCTAAGTAGCACAAAGTAAATGGTAGCAAAAAGGCACTGATGGAAAGCTTGAAAAAAAACTTGGGAGAACTGTGCAATTTTGCAGGCTTCACTTTTCGTCTTCATCATCACTGTTGGGGAAATCCTCCTCAATGGGGAAAGCAGGAGGCTGTGTAACAACTTCCTCCACGTCTACCACTGTATGCCTGGGAGTCCAGATCTACGCCGTCGGGGGGACGCGTACAGATACCATTGAAATACATCACCCAGACGTTTGAATCCTCATCTTCATCCTCTTGAATCGGAAGCGGGTCAGTTTTGCGGTGCTGGAGGTGCATCTGGGGAGAGATGGTGGACTTTCGCGGGTCGCGTCTTCCTCTCTATACAGCTTGCCCAGGAGATTTTTTATTTTGCTCAGGATCAGGATTCTGACGTGCAAAAGTGCTGGAAGAGGATAGTTCCATCGACTCTAGAATATTGTCCTCGCCACAGTGATATCGGCCAGGGAGAGCCCCTCTCTGTCCTCCTCGGATAGTTCTCTGGCGAAATCTGGGAGCCATTGCACACAGAGGTAGGGGGAGAAGTTCAGGGAAGGGTACACAAAAGGGCAAGCCACGCTAGGGCTCAGGGGGTAGGAATAGCTAGGGGGAGGGTGCGCAGGAAGGGGTGCATCAACCCAAAGGAGACTGTGCAGCGTGACGTTGAGAATAGATCTTCACAACCTTCTGAAGTCAGGGAGAAGCCAAATAAGAGTTAAAGAGGCAAAATGCAGAGATAAAAAACTATGTATTAAAAGTTTAAAATATTGGTTCAAAGGCCGAAATGACAAACTTCATAAGAGAACTTAGGTTTTAGAATAAAGTTGATGCCTGTAATATCTTCAAAAGGGAATGCAACAATACTTGAACACAATTGCAGTGTAAATCAGCTCATAAGATGTGAAAGGATCATCTAACCATCTAATGAATGCTTAGCAGCAATAATATGTCCTATGAACTCATTCCAAAGTGAGGAAATGCAACAATATAGGGAATAAAAACGTTATTTACAGAGAATTACACTATAAATAGGAGAAATGGGACTTGGATCCCTTATTTTATATAGTATACATCTTGCATATTGAAAGGGATAAAAAACAAATCACTCTAGCCAAGTTAAACAGATCTCCTGGTTCAAATATGGCTTAAAAATGCCTAAATCCCATGAATTATGGAATGCAGAAATGACTAAAGCAAATATAACGTAATTATGGAAGGGTTTCTGCAAAAATATGTTATAAAAAACAGATTTGGAGTTTATTTAGCCCAAGCTCAGAGGAAAATAGAGATCTAGCCTCTTTTACACAATGTGAAGATAACCCGGTAAGGGTTTTTTGAGAGAATGAGTATACAAGAGTAGATCTGCAGATCTAGATATGAAACAATGTAGTTATACTGCAGCTCTATAAATAGATATCTGAATAATAAAAGAAACAAAATAAGATGTTTTATACAATCCTTCCGGGAGAAGGGTTGGCCCTTTCCCAAAGGAACAAGTTCAAGATCAAGGGTCTTGGCCCTGCTACTGCAACACAAAGAGAAATGAAGCAGTTCCTGCAAAGGAATGCGTTGTAGGAGATGAAAATTAAATTGGCCACATGCCAAGATCTGAAATGAAGCTCTGCGACTTCCTCACTGATCTCCCAAGAAAAGAAAGGCTTCCTCCTCTAAAACACAAGTATAGGAAGTGGTGTTGTGGACCTTCCACTACAACACCCTGCAACACAATGTTATGCTATACAGAAATAAATTTGTGGCTAAAGGACGATGCTTGGCCTCAAGCCTGAATGTTGAAAAATGAAGTATAATTCTCCTCCAAGAGGCCTCTCAAGGTAGGAGAAGGAATTCCTAAACATGAATGCCTTGTGCTAAACAACACTGCAACTTTGCAAAACAACAAGAGAATGCCAAACAATCATGCAGACCATCAAATCAATAATCATCAAGCTAACCTCAAATTTCTTCCATTCTATTCCTTATAATATATGTGAGGCTCCTCACCTTGGGTCCCACCCATTAGGGTTTCCACATGCACATGATCAATATCCCTCCAAAACTGCGTTGTATCTCCATTAAGGCCACTCTCCCTTAACAATGTTGTTTGATTTGGTCAAAGTTGACCTCTTCAACCTGCTTCATCCCTTTTCACACCCAAGTGTCTTCAATCCAACTTTCATATGTCTATCTAAGCTGATCCTTTTTCACATTGATCTATTTACATTGGTGATCCACTCCTCTTCATGCATGTTGTTGACTTGGTCAAACTTGACTTTGTCCACATGCAAAAGTCCCTTTTCACACATGAGGGTGTGAAATACAGCTACTACAATGATCCCCTTTCATACCAAGAGGATTTTTATGCTAATTTAAGTTAAGTATGGGTCTCCTCCCCCATTTATTCATCTACTAGGTGCAAAAATAAAAAATCAATATTCCTATTAGCTGCATGCTAATGTAGGAATATTACAGTCCTCCCCTCCCAAATGTTGCTTGTCCTCAAGCAAATGCAAGGATAGAACTGAAGAGTTACCTCTCCTCCTCCTATAGCATCCTCATATGATGAGAATCTCCAAGGAATATGATGCTATCTCAACAATGAATCTCCATAGTGCCCCTCCCAAGCATGCAAGTTAGCATTTGGTGAGCATCGCAAATAGCCATCATCATGAAAAGGTGAAATAATCAAGGAGGCAACTATGTGTTATCTAGAGGTTCTACCAAGGCATGGATTTTGAAATGTGTTGGGAACTATCATTCCCATGTAAAACCTCCACCCCCAAGCTATCATCCATACAAGATGAGTCACCTTCCAACATGGAAACTCATGAAAGATCTCCTCCACCATTGGCTCCTGCAATGTAGGTGGGATGCATAACTGAACATGGTAGAAAAAATGGCCTACCCCACGTTGTCCTACTCTTCACTTATAATAAGTGTAGAGCATATGCTGATCTTGGGCTGCAATAAGGTTTCCCTCAAATGGCAAGAAGAAGACTAGATCTCCAAAGATCATTTCTCCCATGTCATGAATCATGCTAGCCCAAATCATCCCATTCAAAATGAATGGCACATCATCACCATTGGCATCCAAATCAGAAAAATGCTGCATTTTATATGTAATTTTGGATAATACCAATGGTTTATCAAGTGGATACAACGTAGTCTTCCCAACTGCTGCTTTATATCATCATGTGGCAAGTGGTCTCTCAACAAGATGACAGTTGTGCATGTTTTCACATATACCATGAGGTGGTAAATAGCATTATATATCAGCTGAGTACAATGAGAATGACAACACACTTGTACAAATTCATGTAGAGAGGGGTTATTTCCATCATAGAGATTGGTTCTATCATGACCATGAAGCCCATAAATAATCTTTCCCTTTTGTGGAGCAATGCACTGTACATACATGGTGAGAAAGTGTACATACTCAATGAAATAAACAATAAGTACATAAATATATTTCTTACCATGCATAAATAGTAGGCTGAAAGTGAGGTCCATGGATGAGTCCTCCCATGAGAATCTTCTCATAAAAATTTGCAACAAGAGAGGATGCATGCTCCCCTTGGAACACCTCATCAATAGAAACATACTCCCAAGTGACAACATCGTTGGCCCTACTGTTGTCACTCTATGATCCCCTTCCTTGACATTCCACATGTCAAATTCATCCACTATCATGATGCTATGTGGGGAAATATTATTCCTAAGTGGAAGCCCCAGGCTTATCTTTCAATGTTGAAGGGTAGCCTCTTTTCACCTTGCATGTGCCATACATTTATCCTGAAATATCATGATGAGTATGGAGAAATTTCAGCCCATACTCTCCCAATTGTAACCATAGAAAAAAGGACTCTTGTTTCCTTCTTGCATTATCAAAATGCAAATCATGGAGCAACAATACAATGATGGACATGTGAGATGTCTCATCCACATAGTACAAAAAAGCTCCCTTATGCCACATCATGTGGGAGTTATCCTTCCTCCAAAACCAAAGTACATGCATGAGATACATCTCAAATAGAAATATATGTAAATACATGAGACATACCTCCAACAAGAGTACATACATGGAAATAAGATTCAACATGTGATGTCCAAACTCTCTCCTTAACAACCAAAGCAACCATGCCTTCTTCTTATGCATTCTATCATTGAGACATAAGGTATGAGACAAGAAAATATGAATCTTTGGGTAGTAACCATACTCACCCAAAAGAAACTAGCGCAACCATGCTTCTTGCTGGCCTGTATCATAAATCTGAAAGTGGTTTAGAAACTCCTTGCTCCATACTGTCATCCACTCATCCCAATGTGGGTGATGGATCTCATTCTGCAAATACTTGGTATCCTCCCGTTGTAGGACACCAACCTCATCAAATCTTTAAAGAACTTTTCACTTCATAAAATGTTGAAGTGCACCTCCAATGGGATATCTTAATGAGACCTTCTCCTTATGCATGGCCTTCCAAAACCAATGGGGTCTTGGATCTGTTGCAAGTAGAAGTCTCTCTTTGAGATGTGGCATGCTCATTGAGAAAGTGTCATCTAGAGAGGAGAAAATTTTTCTCATCTCAAGATGTCTATCCTTTGTCATTTCTTCCTCCATTGCTTCCTGGATGAAGCTAACATCTGAATGCTCCCATGAGGAATGTGTCCTTCTTTCTTCACTGCTTCTCTTGGACAACACAGTGCAACTCTGCTGCTCTAGATTAGTAGTAAGTGATGATCCTGGGTCATGCAACAACAGATTTCCACATTCCTCTAAAAGATTGGCTGCAATAATAGAAAGTGGAAATTCAATCACACCTTGATGGAATTTGGGAACACCTTGTATGGCTGCAAGAGTTCCTTCTTCCATTGTGTTGGCTCCCTCAACTATTGATGTTGAAGGCTACTCCTCCAAGGTTGTGACAACGCTAGTACAAGTCTCCTCAAGTGGTGGTGAGGGATCCTCCATTTCTGATTTCCTTTCATCAAATCTCTTGATCACCCTCTGAGTGAAACCCACAAAAGTAGTTACTTTTGCATGACTTATGTGACTGAACCACTAAGTGCTTGCTATGCCCTCCATGTGCAGCGCTGCAATCTCTACTGCTTCTCTCTCTACCACTGGATGCAGTAGGAAGAATGCATCAAGTCTTCTAGCCCAATCCCTTACTGAAGATGATCCATCAAAAGTAGACAATAGAAACCTGTTGCCCTTCATTCTTCTTGTGCTGCAAGGTCTCCTTTCTTCCTCCATTTGAATGAACTGTGGGAAGGCTAGAGTCCCCTTAAAGGCTCTAGGTTGAGATTTGTATTCAACAAGGTATTCACTTAGAATATGATGATCCAAGTGTCCTCCATGCTTCTTGTCTCCTTCTTTATGAGAATAGGAAGTGCATGGTCCTTCCCCTTCTTGAAACCCTCTAGGATTTTCATGGCATCTCTTCTCCTCCCTCTGCTTAACCTCCTGGGAGAAGTTATTTCTAGATTTGAAAAGTGATGACAACAAACTCATTCTCTCCATCATTCTGATCTTTGCTCCTTCTCTTTATTCTTCTGATAGCTGGAAGTCACGGGCTGAGCCAAAGATCATTCTCTGATACCATTGTAATATCCACAAAAGGGAATGCAGAAATACTTGAACAAAATTGAAGTGTAAATCAACTCATAATATGTGAAAGGATCATCTAACCATCAAATGAATGATCATCAGTAAGACTATGTCCTATGAAATCATTCCAAAGTGAGGAAATGCAGCAATATAGGGCATAAAAATGTTATTTAATGAGAATTACGTTATAAATGGGAGAAATGGGACTTGGATCCCTTATTTTATACAATATACATCTCACATATAGAATGGGATAAAAAACAAATCACTCTAGCCAAGTTAAATAGATCTCTCGGTTCAAATATGGCTTAAAAATGCCCAAATCCCATGAATTATGGAATGCATAAATTACTGAAGAAAATACAACGTAATTATGGAAGGGTTTATGCAGAAATATGTTATAAAAAACATATCTAGAGTTTATTTAGCCCAAGCTTAGAGAAAAATAGAGATCTAGCCTCTTTTACATAATGTGAAGATAACCCGGTAAGGGTTTTTGAGAGAATGAGTATACAAGAGTAGATATGCAGATCTAGATACGAAAAAACACAGTTATACTGTAGCTATGTAAATATATAGCTGAATAATACAAGAAACAGAAGAAGATGTTTTATACAATCCTTCCGGGAGAAGGGTTGGACCTTTCCCAAAGGAACAAGCTCAAGATCAAGGGTCTTGACCCTGCTACTGCAACACAGAGAGAAATGACACAGTTCCTACAAAGGACTGCACTGTAGGAGATGAAAATTGCATTGGCCATATGCCAAGATATGAAATGAAGCTCTGGGACTCCCTCACTGATCTCCTATAGAAAGAAAGGCTTCCTCCTCTGAAACATAAGTACATGAAGTGGTGTTGTGGACCTTCCACTGCAACACCTTGCAACACAATGTTATGCTCTGTAGAAATAACACTGTGGCTAAAGGAGGATGCTTGGCCTCAAGCCTGAATGTGGAAAACTAAAGTACAATGCTCCTCCAAGAGGCCTCTCAAGGTAGGAGAAGGAATTCCTAAACATGAATGCCTTGTGCCAAACAGCACTGCAACTCTGCTAAACAGCAAGAGAATGCCAAACATTCATGCAGACCATCAAATAAATAATCATCAAGCTAACCTCAAATGTCTTCCATTCTATTCCGTATAAGATATGTAAGGCTCCTCACCTTGGGTCCCACCCATTAGGGTTTCCACATGCACATGATCAATCTCCCTCCAAAACTGCATTGTATCTCCATTAAGGCCACTCTCCCTTAAAAACGTTGTTTGAGTTGGTCAAAGTTGACCTCTTCAACCTGATTCATCCCTTTTCACGCCCAAGTGCCTTCAATCCAGCTTTCATATGTCTATCTAAGCTAATCCTTGTTCACATTGAGCTATTTACATTGGTGATCCACTCCTCTTCATTCATGTTGTTGACTTGGTCAAACTTGACTTTTTCCACATGCAAAAGTCCCCTTTCACACATGAGGGTGTGAAATCCAGCTACTACAATGATCCCCTTTCATACCAAGAGGGTATTTATGCTGATTTAAGTTAAGTATGGGTCTCCTCCCCCATTTATTCATCTACTAGGTGCAAAAATCAAAAATCAATATTCCTATTAGCTGCATGCTAATGTAGGAATATTACATAGAACATTTCAGTCATAACTTTAGTAACTTGAACCTTCAACAATAGTGCCTTAACCATTAATTGACGCTTGGATTTGCAAGGATACCCTAATTAGGTCCAAACAGTGAAACACAAGCTTTCAGACATCAAAATGGTAATGTATGAAAAGGTTTCTTTTGATGTACTTGTTATCAAACTTTTCAACACAGGTCTTGTGTGCCCTAAAGGGTCAAGATCTATAAGAAAGTGTGTACCGTGTAGAGGATGAGTCTATCAATTCGTAGGTCTAAAAGTAGTAAAAATTAAGTGGGATGAATTTCAGAGGAGGTTGACCAATAAGGAGTGCTGAGACCATGATATATCACTCTGCTTGCAATATAAACAATCCAAAATGAGTCCCAAAAACCCAATAAAAGAATGCAATAAAACCCTTTCACCGATTTGCAATTTTGAGACCAAAATTTCGTACAATCACCATTAAAAGGTCATCCTCCATCTGCAATAGAAGATCACCCAAGAAAATCCTTTACCAAAAGAAAAATACAAATATATTCCCAACTAAAAACCTTCTCAATATCTTCGACGATTTCCACAGTTCTAAATTACATTCAGATCTAATTCACAAGTTGTTCATCATTTTTTTTGTTTCTTCGATGATAGTTTTGATGAGGAGAATCCATTGGTGAGAATATTTAGGCAAAATAAATGATTAGCTTATTCAAAATCCCTCAACAAGTGTGGGGTATGTCTTTAGTCTAGGGAACCCAAACCCTAGCATTAGGGTTTTCAGCCATCCAACAATGGTGCTTCCAACTTGATGTAAATCAGACAAATATAAGAGTGTTCATTAATAGTTTGACATCAATGACAATAATTTAGTCAGATTCAAACCTCAAGGTTGAGATCAATGGCAACACCATCTAACACAATGAAAACAATATATCTTGGAAAATTACTATGGATTTCTTTAATGTATCTCATGTTTCATTTGGTTCCAACATTCAATGGGGCAAAACATAGAGTTATCAATAGAGTCGACAACCAAGTCCTTTGTGTTTCAACTCCCTAAATTTGTCTTGACTTAAACTACCCCTAATTTTTAAGTTTCTTGGCATCCAATTTTCCTTTTAGGCTCCCCCCTATGAGCTTTGAGAGGAGGTGGTTCAAAGTATGGACGAAAAAATAATAAGTAGATGAAAAAACCTCTCAAGTTAGCTGTTGAATTTCATATTTTCACTAAGCACTATCATCCATGCATGTTGATTACTCTTCATGTTGGATCCCCCTTATTGGATTGCATTTCAACCAATCGCAAAGAATTAACAAATCCTTACCAAGATACCTTTGTTTAATGTTTTTTTCTCAAAATTTTGACTTCCCTAACTTGATCTTAAATCATGTCCTAGCTCAATTTTCCTCTACCCTAAGCCAAGGTTGTTTTTTGACTTGAGGTTGACCATGGGTCCCACCACTTAGGAAAGTCTTATGAGTTTTATGAAGTAAATGTTTACTTTCAAAATTTTTTTTAATGTTGAATGGATGGAAATACATTTTTTTCTTTCATGTCATGGTGAATTTATAAAGGTCGATTAAATGATGCAATAGTTTTAGTTGATCATTATAATGTTTATTATAGTTCACATGCATAAGCAAGGAGTATAAGACTTCACCCCCTTCTACATTATTGTTTACCTTAGAAATTTGTGTCGTGTAAAGATTTATCCCTCCCAAAGAATAGTTTTTCTAAATATTTGACATATTACATATCTATTTCATCATATTTCAGTTACCGTGACTTTCTAGGTCTTGTGATATCTACTTGGAAAACACCCTTTGATACTCCACAATGCATACTATACTTCTACACTAAGTTGTAATAAAGTATAAGGCTAATTATTCATGTTCATATTTCTCATCATTATCTTGGTACTCTTTGGGCCTTGCTCCACTTCAGGGAAAATGATGTAGAAAAATTTCACTTTCCTTCATCTTCAAATTATTCCTTTAATATTGTTGTTTTGTTTTTACACATAGGACATTAATGCCACCAACATCTATTCATATCCAATAACCAACTTTCCCTTAATTTTATTATAGTAAATTCTAATTCCCACAATTATTAGCTATAAAATAAAACTACCATATTGTTCAAATCCTTTCCTAAGTTATGCTCACTTAATTCTATATTATACAGAGATGTTGTAATTCTTCATTCGTTCATACACAGAAAGACAATTACAAATTGGCATGAAATATATTTCATTCATAAAATATTATACATACAATTACAAAAAAATTCGTTCCCCTCTATGGCCTGATCTCATTCATTTGGCCATTAGCCTTGCTCATATGCTCATAATGATTAAATAAAAATTTAGAATAAAAGTAGATTTTTATACATCTATATATCACTCGATTTATTCCCTAAAGCTCTCATGATTTTCAAGGTAAATTAGATTTTTCTTTATGGAACAAATCTCACCTATCCATATTTTTTCTAAACCTATGGCTCATACTTCCTATAATAGCAAAAAAAACTAAAAATATTTACAAATAAGGAATTAAATTTCCTTTCAAATTTTGAAATCCATTTGGAGATTTTATTTCAAAAATCCCGATGGATTTAGGAAGCTTTAATGCTCCGCATCACACTCCCAAAGTAGAAAAATTTCATTACCTCCTAGTTATGTTTCATTAATTCTTGAATCCTCTAGGATCCCAAACTTTGTTTTGCGGTTGTCCATATTTTCTTTGTGTTGTTGTCTTGTTGCTGTTTTAGTTGTCTTTAGACTTCTAGGCTTCCAAATCGTATGTTGCAACCTTCCATTAATTTTGTTGATGTACACTTGTGAAGTCAATTGTATCATGTTGTTAACTGTCTCTTTCTTCCTACCATACCTCATTTTATGTGTCCTTTTCATCAACATCCTTATTTCTTGAATTTCAATTTCCAACTTATGATTTTGTTGGAACGCGCTACCAGCATTGTTTATTTTCATTGGTATTTTGGAATTTAAAAATTTATGGTTTCCATTCCAATTTCATTATCTCCATAATCACAATTTTTTTCAAATATGTGTAAGGAACTTGAATGCCTTCTCCATAACCACTTGATGAAAAATTAAATTTCATCTTCTACACATTCACTACAACAAATACTCTACTCATTAAATTCTTCTTAATATTCATGTTTACCTTTTGCGACCTGCTATCTATCCTCCTGACTGTCCTGCAAGACAATTTCCCAGTTTGTATCTTCTTGTTCAAAATAAAATGAAAGTTCATTTTCATGAGACAAAATTTTCTCATATTCTCTCATCTCATCTTCTTCTAACTCCAATTGTTGTCCTTTGACTTCATCTCTAGGAAATAACATTGATTCTATCTCCTTTATTACAAGTTCATGTTCATCATATTTCTTTATACCTGTAAGAATATAACTAGTTTGAAAACTAAAATTCACCCTTGTTTCCTTATATGTAACAGGAATTTCTTCATTTCTAAGTATTATTGAACATTTCTCCTCTCTAGCTATAATCCTAGGTTCTCTTAATAACCTTTTCAAAAAATTTATTTCCTCCTCAAATTTCATGAGAATTTCATCTGAATGCTTCTCTTTGTGCTTTCTTTGACTATCTCCATGAACTAATTTCCCCCCGTTCTCTTCACTAACAAGTTGTTGCAATTGTGCACCATCCACTATATTCACCCACTATGTATGATTTCCATTATGACCATCCTTATGAAACAATAATGTTTTATCTTCCTCCATAATATAATTTTTCTTATGTTATTTTCTTGTGCTTTCAGAAAGGATTCCTCCACCTTCTTTATCCTATATAATAATATGAGGGATTGTACAACTTCATCAACACTTATAACCATACAAAAATCATTAGTTTTAAAATCATAAGCCTTTATGGTCTCATTTTATGACCCAGTCATCAATTCCTCATACTGCTCTGAACTTTCCACATAGTTCAAAATATATTTTGCAGATCTCTTCTCATTATCCTCATCACTATCCTCACCAAGTAATGGTCCCTTCCCTAACTCAAAAATGCACAATGTATGCATCTTGGCTTCCTTGAGTTCTTCACTCCTTTGTTGAATACTCAATCTATGTTTAAGCTTTACCTGCAACATGTGCCACTTCACCTTTTTCTGTAACATCCATCTGCATCTCTAACCTTCAACTCCTTATTGTAGTAGCTCCTCATCCCTCATATTCCTCATGCCAAATTATTTGGCATTTTCTTTCATCTGAATGTGATCTCATTGAACCCTTGACATGACTATTAGTAGTCATTGTCACTCCCTTCTTTCATGAACTCTCCTTGTCCACTTGTGAGCTGAAATCTAGCCAATACATCACCAAGCTATCATTTATAAACTTGGTTAATAGTTCACTTCACTTGAACCTTCTTTATGAGCACTCCTTTCTCTCTTGGTTGTTGCATATACCTTACTCACTTGATGAGAACTTCCACTTGTACTCTTCCTCTTCAGCAATGCTATTTTGCTGCTAGGGTTCTGTCACAAATTTATTCACCCGAGAGATTTTTATGCTCCTTCTCCCTCTATCATAACTTTACTATTGTAATGGTTTCTACCTGCACATTAATTAATTACTAGATCCAGCTTAACTCTGGATATATCAAGGGTCTAGAGGGATCAAATATTTGGAGGTGCAAACCTCTTATTTGAGTGCAAAAGTTGAGGAAATGTTTGCACCTCCAGAGATTTGATCCATCTCAAAACTAAGATGAAGGTAGGATGATTTAATTAGTAATATTAATAGTTATAATTAATATTAATATTAATATTATTATATTTAATTCAATTTTTATTTTTATGTTAATAGCCAAAATGTTTTGATAACATAACATAGTAGGACATTACAATATCTCTTCCATAACTAGCTAGAGACTGTATCTTGACACACACAAAATAATAAAATTAAATTAAATAAAAATATAAAATATTTGATTCTGAAATGAGAGATAGTTTTTGGGCATGTGGTATTGATGAGCCATGGTATTAGCCCATTGTATTGTAACAAAAACCTATTTACAAATTAATAATATCTATGGTAAAGTGGACATGATCCATGGTTAAAATTTTTGTTTTATTGTAAGTATTACAAATTTTATGTGCTTATTAATTTAATTTATAAGGTAAAATGGATATTAAATTATAACTATTATTTATATATTATATATTTTAGTGTGATATTTACATATTATGATTTTATTTTATTGAAAAAGATATTAGTAATATTATTTATGAATAAAAACAAAATTACAATATAAAAAACTGGATTATTTTTATTACTTTTAATTTTTTACGGACACAACAACATGTAACCACCTATATATTACTTTTAACCTTTTATTATTATTTAATTGAGAAATGTTTACAAATCCTTTACCTTTTATAAATAACATATTAATAAGTTTAATATAAACATATTAAGTCTGCATGTAAAAATGTTGACAAACTTTTTTACATTACACCTACACATATCCCCTATACGGGAGGGTCACTTGTAAATATCTCAATAGATATGCTCTTCCATCCTTTGCATAAGCTTCTATGTGCCATATTCCTGCAAAAAAACCTTCTCACTCAGATTAGATCTATGCTTCGTAAAGATCCATAAGCTTCTATGTTCCATATTCCTGCAAAAACCTTCTCACTCAGATCAGATCTATGCTTCTTAAAGAGCAAGGAACAAGGCCATAAGCTTCTATGTGCCATATTCCTGCAAAAAACCTTCTCACTCATATTTTATCTATGCTTCGTAAAGAGCAAGGAACAAGGCTAATAACTTGTAAGATCTCAATAGATATGATCTTCCATCCTTTGCATAATCTTCTATGTGCTATGTTCCTACAAAAAAACCTTCTCACTCAAATCTATGTTTCCTAAAGAGCATATCTTTTCTCTGTTACCACTTTTATGCAAGAAAATCTCCAGCATCAACTTCGTCCTCTAATATTGTTGCTGTGTTTTTTCATGTAGGCCATTAATGCCACCAACATCTCTTTTGTTCCAATAACCAACTTTCCCTTCATTTTTTTACTTTTTACAGGAAATTCTAATTCTCATAACAAAACTACAAGATTGTCCAAATCCCTTCATGCTCACTTAATTCTAAATTATATAGAAATTATTCATTCATTCATACACACAAATATCATCGAGAATTGACATGAAATTCCATTAATTCATAAAATATTGTACATACAATTACCAAAACATTTGTTCCCTTCTATGGTTAACTTCTTCCTCTAATATTGGTGCTGCATTTTTGCAAGTAGGCTATTAATGTCACCAACATCTCTTATGATCCAATAACCAAATTTCCCTTTATTTTATTACAATGAATTCTAATTCCCCTAATGATTAGCTATATAACAAAACTACAATATTGTTAAAATCTATTCTTAAGTTATGCTCACTTAATTCGATTATACAAAGATGTTGGAATTGTTCTTTCATTCATGCACACAAAGACAATTACAAATTGGCATGAAATTCTATTTCATTCATAAAATCCTATACATATAATTACAAAAAATTTGGTTCCTTCTATGACGTGATCTCATTTGGCCATTAGCCTTGCCGGTAGGATTACAATGATTAAATACAAATTTAGAAGAAAAGTAGATTTTTCTACATCCATAAATCACTCCTCTATTTATTCCCTAAAGCTATCGTGTTTTTCAAAGTAAATTAGTTTTTTATTTATGGAACAAATCTCACATATCCATAGATTTTCTAAACCTATATCTCATACTTTCTATAATAACCAAAAAAACTAAGAATATTTACAAATAAAGAATTAAAATTCCTTTCAATTTTTTATTTACTTTTTCTTTATGGATCAAATCTTGCATATCCTTTGCCTTTCTAAACCTATAACTCATACTTCCTATAATAACAAAGGAAACTAAGAATATTTACAAATAAGGAGATAAAATTCCTTTCAAATTTTGAAATCCCTTTAGAGCTTTTCTTTTAAAAAGTGTGATGGCTTTGGGAAGCTTTAATGCTTTAGAGCTTAAATTTTTCCATGGGCTAATTTTCCTTGCTCATTTCCAAAAAATGATTCATCAATTTCCATTTTTTATGGAAATGATTTGCTTAAATTTTATAGGAAAAAAATATTTTATCTTAAAAATCACCCAAAATTTATAGAAACTATATAAAATTCTTAATTTTTTTTTTTTTACAAAAAAAATCAAACATTTTATAGTTTGCATATTAAGGACTAGTAAGATTCACCAAGGATTCTACACTTATTCCTAAAATTTTCCTTGATCCTCTTTCTTATTATTAGTATATTGCACTTTTAACATATGCCCTTTGGTACTCAATATAGTTATTATTATAATGCCCCTTTTGCCTTTGAATATATATATTTTGAGTCATTGTAGTGAAAATATTGTTTATTTGAATAGAGCTCACTCACATGCTCATGGTAAATAAGACCATTATTCTCCTCACCATGTATTCTCATGTCCTATTCTATGCGACCTTGTATTAAAGGGTTTTGATGTTATTGTTTTTTTTAGATCTAGGACAATCGGTAACTGGTGAGAGTTGCCTGAGCAAGGCCCGGGTTCAAATCCAACTGGCTGGCACTATAAACCTAGGCTAGGTGCAACAGCTTGCAAGCCACACACAATAGCAATTAACTTATTATTGTTATTACAAAGACTTTTGTTGGGTTTTGGCATTGTATTAAAGGGTGTTTGATGTTATTGTTATTAAAAAGACCTTATTTGAATAAATTAAGGCCATTGACCTCACTCACATTCTATTGTAAATCAGACCTTTATTCTCCTCACCATGTATTCTCATGTCTTATTCTATGTGGCTTTTTATTAAAGGGTTTTGATGTTATTGTTATTATGAAGAATTTTGTTGGATTTTGGCCTTGTATTAAAGGGGGTTTGATGTTATTGTTATTTCAAAGACCTTTGCTATGTTATTTCAAAGACCCTTGCTGAGTTTTGTACTTGTATTAGAGGGCTTTGATGTAATTGTTATTACAAAGACACTTTTTTTTTATAGTTTTGTTAAGCCTCAACCTTAGTTACATCCCTTAGCATACACCCAACACTTAGACTTATTAATCAATAACAAATGTGTTGGGAAAAATACTGAGAGGGGGGGGGGGTGAATCAGTATTTAGGGCAAACTCAAATCTTTTTAATTTTCCTTACTTCAAAACCCATACGCTACTTTCCTGAAGCCAACTCGCGTATACACGCGGATATCCTTAATAAAACATGCATATGCACAGAGATCTTAATATGCAGATATTTCTTAACTTAGATCTTTGCAACATTCATTCATATTATGTTTATTTAACAGTAAGCATGTGCAGTAATAACAGAATAAACCATCATGCAGCAGGACCATGACCAAAGCATTTGAACAGGCTGATGGGAAGTTTCATAGCTGCCATTGTCTCAGTCTTCAATATTTTATTATAGAAAAAACATCTTACAACATATGTGCTGGCGCAGCCTCCTACCAGCACGCAGGCACCCACCTGCGCTCGTTTACCAGCCTCTCCTGGAAGGGAGCTACGACCCCTTGCTCTCGTTTACCGGCCTCTCCTGAAGGGAGCTACAACCCCTGCTCGTTTGACCTCACCTGGAAGACTACAACCCCTTAATGAAGGCTTCATGCTTGTTCCAACTATGAATCCCGCGTTTCATCAATTTTCAAACTGGATCAAACAGCTTCAACACAACCCTTCATTTATCAACAAACATATTTTGACCATTGCTTCCAACAGAACAGTAAAACCACTATAACCAGAATATCAGAGATTACCCAAACTTCATAATAGATATGCAGAAACACATTCAACCTTGATCAACCATTAGATCAGATACCATACGCGTTTTTATTTAATCAGACCCGCGTATATACGCGCTTTTCATGAAGCGAACCCGCGTATACATCTGTGCATTTTTCCATAATAACCCTAACTTCCCATACGCGCCTTTGTTTAAACAAATCCGCGTATACACGCGCTTTTTATGAAATGAACCTGCGTATAGATCTATAAAAGATAATTTTTGCAGAACAGTTCAGATCTCTGAACTTACCCAGATTTCTTCAATTTCTTCAACAGGTTTGCGCCAGGTCTTCAATACTTCTTTTCAGATCATCTTAGAGATTCATCAATTCCAGATCTAGAGATTTTGACCCTTCATCATATTCATAGGTGCATCACAGATTCAGATCTATTGATTAAGAAAAAAGTTCAACCATATAGATAAACTTCAGAGTGAGGTATTCATTAAAGCCCAGACACTTGCACACATATTTCACAATGAATTTATTCTCCTTAAATAGATCTAGCCTTTGACAATACCATGAGCAAAAACCATACAACTTCCAATGGTATTCCTGGACGAGATCAAATAGATAATCCAACGCTCAATACAATGGGTCAATACCATGGTAAAGTCCCTTGGTTTTATTAAATTAGAGCGCAATTAAGCATACGCGACTTGGCACGTACATTTCCGTGTACATACGTGACTTAGCCTCAACAAACCTACGTATGCATAGAGACATACCTTATTTATCATTTCTTTGGTACTTCCTGAAATTCCTTTCTTCTGTTACTTCTGAGCTACTTGTAGAACATCAGATTTACATCATTAATAAACTCATCAAGCATCAAGAACAACTTCATTAATTAGGTTTCCATCATCTTCATCAAGTGGGTTGCCATCAAGGACAACACTCTGCATCATATTGCCAACAATCTCCCCCTTTGGACTTGATGGCAACCACGATGGTGTTGGATCACCACAACAGATAGATACATTAAGCATAATGATATTCTCCCCTATTCAAACACCATGTCACTCTCCCCCTTTGACATCAAGGGCAAAGGGAAGATGAAGGCCAACACAAGGTTGTTTTCTCCTCATGTAGATAGAAGAGCGTTGTAGATCTGATGTGCACTGAAGTTACCATGCTCTCCCTGAGTTCATGCTGAATCTTCAAACATATTTTTCAATGAAGTACATGACTCTATGACCTTCCTATCACCAAGGACTTATACTTACAACAAAGATCCAACCAAGTGGATTTACACAATGTGACTCAAGTACCCAACCAAGTGGGTTTACATATTTGATCAAGTCCTTACATAACTGAATATTACAATTTTTCATCATGGGTCTCAACCTGACCTTTCCAACCAATTACAAATATGACCTTTTGTAACAAATACCAAAAGGACCTTAAAGAAGAGCTCATATTTCAGAATCATCATAATGCCAACAATGCATTATACTCAGCAAGGCTAATGCTCCCCCTGAACCTGTACAACAGTTTACTCCTTCATCTCCCCCTTAGCTTGTGCATCCTGAACACTTTCAACAACAAGAACATCAAGGCATCTCCACCCAATAACAGAGAATGAAACAAAAATATAAGAGCTGAAACACCACCAGAGGCACCAACTAGCATCAGAGAAACCAAACAGCACCACAGCTTGTGTTGAAGAAATGCTGACCCCGAAAAAATTGTCAGCAACCACCCATATGCGGTTTCCTTTGTATGAACTCGCGTATATACGTGACTGTCTTTTATGAAACCCGCGTATTCAATTTAATCTTCTGAAATTAAGCAGCTCTGATTTTCTGCATAACAGAGACTACTCCTAGCTTCTGTCTGAGATATTCGACCGCTTCCCTGGGCAGAGGTTTGGTAAATATATTAGCAACTTGTTCTTTGGAGGGAACATACTCCAATTTCACCTTTTGTTCAAGCACTTGTTCTCGTAAGAAGTGATACTTGATGGGAATGTGCTTGGTCTTAGAATGCATAACATGATTCTTTGAGATACTGATGGCGCTTGTATTATCACACTTAATGGAGATAGGAGGTGTACATTTGATTTGAAAATCTTGTAAGGTTTGCATCATCCAAAGGATTTGAGTGCAACAAGACGCGGCAACCACATATTCTGCTTCTGCTGTAGATAAGGCAATAGAATTTTGCTTCTTGCTGAACCAAGATACTAACCGGGGCCCCATATAGAAAGCACCACCACTAGTGCTTTTCGATCATCAACATTTCTAGCCCAATCTGCATCAGTGTAAGCATGAAGAGTGAGATCAACATTCTTTGGATACCATAGTCCAAAGTCTTGAGTTCCTTGTAGATATTTGAATATTATTTTGACTGCCTGAAGATGAGACTCTTTTGGATTAGCTTGGAATCGTCCAACAATACCAACTGCATGCATAATGTCTGGTCTAGTCCCGGTGAGATAAAGTAGACTTCCTATCATAGATCTATATTCTAGTTGATTCACCGTGGGAGAATCATCATGAGAACTGAGATTACATCCGGTTATCATTGGTGTACTTACAGGTTTGCACTCTTCCATGCCATACTTCTTCAGAATTTGCTTAAGGTATTTTTCTTGTGATAAGAATATGCCATATGTAGTTTGATGCACTTGCAAGCCAAGAAAGAATGTTAGTTCCCCAAGTAAAGACATTTCAAATTCTTGCTGCATAACAGAAGCAAATTTCTGACTCATAGACTCTTCATTACTTCCAAAGATGATATCATCAACATATGCAACCACAATCAAAAGTTTATCATTTTCAGTTTTTGTGTATAAGTTGCTATCAGCAAACCCCTTTGAAAATCCTTGTTGATGAAGATATTTTCCAAGACGATAATACCATGCCCTTGGAGCTTGTTTGAGACCATATAGAGCCTTTTTAAGTTTACAAACAAGTTTTTCATCATTTCCCAAAATGAATCCTTTTGGTTGTTCTATATAAACCTCTTCTTCTAGGTCACCATTGAGGAAAGCAGATTTAACATCCATTTGATACACTTTGATTTGTTGAAAGCTTGAAAAAGCAAGAAACATTCTTATGGCTTCAAGTCTAGCAACTGGAGCAAAAGTTTCTTCAAAGTCTATACCTTCTTGTTGAGTATACCCCTTGCAAACAAGTCTAGCTTTGTTTCTTATGACATCCCCATTCTCATTTAACTTATTTTTGTATATCCATTTAGTACCAATGACATTTTTGTCATGAGGTCTTGGTACTAATTCCCAAGTGTGATTCTTTTCAATTTGATCAAGCTCTTCATTCATGGCTTGAATCCAACATTCATCTTTGCTTGCTTGATTGACATTGTGTGGCTCAATAGTGGATAGAAATTCCAGATAGCTAGAAGATCCCACAAGAGTCCTTCTTGTTTGTACACCTGCTTCCTTATCTCCCAAAATTTGAGATTCTGGATGATTCTTTTGAACATATCTGGATGGAGCTTTTTCAAATAAATTATCTTTAGGTTCTTCATTGAGTTCATTGTCTGTATCATTGTTGTTTGATGTAGAAGGACATATGTCACCATCATCTTCATTTGTTGTTTTTTTTTCTTCTTTTGGGACTGTAGGAGACTCATCAATAACAACATCAATACATTCAACAATCTTCCTAAGTATTTTATTGTAACATTTATATGCCCTACTCCTAAAGGAGTAACCAAGAAGTATTCCTTCATCTGCTCTAGGTTCAAATTTGCCAAGTTTTTCATCATTATTTTTTATAAAGAAATTGCTTCCAAAAACTCTGAAGTTCTTCATAGTGGGAGGATTACCATACCAGAGTTCATATGGAGTTTTATCACTGTTTACTCGAACATGTGCCTTGTTAAGAATATTTACCGCTGTATGTGTTGCTTCTCCCCAAAATGTGTCAGGTGTTCCAGAATCATCAAGCATAGCCCTAGCCATTTGTTGAACTGTTCTATTCATTCTTTCTGCTACACCATTTTGTTGCAGAGTGCCTGCTACAGAAAACTGTATTTTTATGCCATGTTGTTCACAAAAATCAAGGAATTCATTTGATGTATATTCTCCTCCTCGATCAGATCTAAGACACTTGATTTTCAGATCTAATTCATTCTCAACTCGTGCTTTGAAAGACTGAAATTTCTCAAATGCTTCATCTTTGTGTTTAAGCAACCCAATCCAACACATTCTAGAGAAATCATCAATAAATAGGAGATAGTATTGTTCACCACGAGGTGACTTTTTCTTCACAGGTCCACATATGTCAGTATGAATGAGTTCAAGAGGCCTACTTGATGATCCTTCCTTGGCATTAAACTTCACTCTGGTCTGCTTACCGAATTGGCAAGATTTGCATATGATACTTTCAGGTAGAGTAATATTGGGAAGACCACGAACAACATTAAGTCTGCTTGACTTGTTGATTTGAGAGAAGCTTAGATGCCCCAGCCTTCTATGCCATAGCCAGTTTTCTGAAGATTTACTCAAGTAACATTGTTCTTTGCAATTCTTCAATACATACAAGTTGCTTGGAGTCCTTTTTCCTTTTATAATTGTTTTACCTGTATCAAGATCACGAACCACACATTCTTTTGAACTAAATACAACTTCAGTTCCTCGATCACACATTTGACTTACACTTAACAATTTATGCCTTAATCCATCCACATACATGACATCATTAGCCTTCACCTTTTCTTTTAGAAACATAGACCCTTTTCCTTTAATTACAGCAGGAGTATCATTTCCAAATGTAACTTTATTTTCCTTTTCTAGAGCACTGTATGCACCAAGTTTGTTTTTGTCACCTGTTATGTGTCTTGAGCATCCACTATCAATGTACCATTGATTTTCTTCTCCTTCTGCAAATAATGCTATGCCAGAATTTTCAACCTGTAACTCCTTCTTTTTCCATACTTTGGAACTTGAAGGAAAATGCTCTTTTGGCTGAACTTTGCTCCTGCACTCAGATTCTTCATGCCCAGAGTTATTGCAATAAGCACATTCAACTTCTCTTAGAAGAGGAGAAAAGTTGTTATAGGTATTCTTCTTTGTGTCAATATCAATCTTTTTCTTTCTTGCTTCTCTAGTCATGATGGTTTTATATGCAACACATTGAACAGCTTTATGACCAAAGTTGTGACATGAGAAACATTGTCCATTGAAAAATAAATTTCTGCGATCATGAAATCTTCTACTTGTATTTACCTGTTGACTGGTGTTTCTTTGAAAGACATTCCTATTAGTGTTCTTTGAATTGAGATGATCACGCTTTACCTGCAATGATTCTTTATTCCCTTGCTGAGTGGCAGAATTTTGTAAACCATATGTAGCTGCTTTTAGATAATTTGTTGCTAAAGCCTGAGAAGATTCACCGGTATATCCAAGACCTGTCCTTATAAGAGGAGAACGTTGTACCTTGATAATTTCATCTAAGGTTTCAGATCCTTTAGCAAATCTAAGATTTAGAGTCTTAAATTTCTTAGAGTCTTTTCTTAGACTTACCACTTCGCATTCTAATTTCTCAATGTGTTTCTTTGCTTCTTCAAACTGCTTTTCCATAGTCTCTATGGTTATTTTATTTTCTTCTAAGAGAATTTTACATTCTTCTAAGCGTATTTTGAGTTGATTGTTTTCTTCAAGAAAGTCATTGTCCTCTAGAGCATCCAAAAAAGTATCCTTTTCTTCTTTAGATTCAAATGCCATGAGAAGTCTAAGATCCTATTCACATTCTTCCTCGCTGTCAGATAACCCATCACTGTCTTCATGAGTATAGTAACTTTTTCTAGTGTTAAACCGATTCTTATTCTTTCTGGCTACTTCCTTCCCTTTTGCAGGTGTTTCTTTATGAGGACACTTAGCAGCATAATGACCAACTCTTCCACACTCAAAACATTTGAAAGGAAGCTTACCTCTGAATCGTCCTGTGCCAAGTTGGAGTTTCTTTACAAAATTCACCTCATCTTCTTCTGAGATATATCCTGATCCTTTTGCTTCTTGTACATCTTTCCCTTTTTTAGAAGCTCTAAAGATAGCCTCTTTGACTTCAGATGGTCCTCCTCTTCTCATTTCATATGCAGTTAGTATGCCATGAAGTTGTACCACAGTAAGATTTTGAAAATCTTGTTTTTCTTCCAGAGCAGAAACTTTTGACTCAAATTTTGTTGTTAGAGATCTTAAAATTTTCTCAACCAAAGTAGATTCAGATATTGTTTCTCCCAGATTTCTCATGCGATTTACAACATCATCAAGACGTAAAAATAAATTGGCAATATTCTCATCACTATGCATCCTTAAGTTTTCATATTCAATTCTGAGAGTTTGAAGTTTTTCACTTTTTACCTTTGCGTCACCTTCATAACTTAGAATGATTTTGTCCCATATCTCCTTTGTTGTATTCAGCTGCATAACTTTGACAAATTCAGATTCAGTTAGACTTCCTGTTAGAGAATTGACTGCCTTTGCATTTATTTTATAATTCTTTTTTTCAGTCGGATCTGTTGGTATTGCAGCAGGATATTAATATCCTTGTTCAACAATGGCCCATACATCTGCTCCCATAGACTGAAGATACGATCTCATCCTTATTTTCCAGAAGATTAAATTGCTGCCATTAAAGAGTGGAGGCTTGATTGATGCTGTTCCATCTTGATTTCTCATCTTGCTTGATCTTCCTTCTAGCGGCTAAGCTTTTTCAGAAGGACCTGCTCTGATACCAATTGTTGGGAAAAATACTGAGAGGGGGGGGTGAATCAGTATTTAGGGAAAACTCAAATATTTTTACTTTTCCTTACTTCAAAACCCATACGCTACTTTCCTAAAGCCAACTCGCGTATACACGCGGATATCCTTAATAAAACATGTGTATGCACAGAGATCTTAATATGCAGATATTTCTTAACTTAGATCTTTGCAACATTCATTCATCTTATGTTTATTTAACAATAAGCATGTGCAATAATAACAGAATAAACCATCACACATAAGCAACACACATGAACACCAGGATTTTAGGTGGAAACCCAAGTCGGGAGAAAACCACCGCTGCCGTTGTCTCAGCCTTCAATATTTTATTATAGAGAAAACATCATACAACCATGTACTGGCACAGACTCATACCAGCACGCAGGCACCCACCTGCAGAAGGCTACAACCTTCTCTTGTTTACCAGCCTCTCCTAGAAGGGAGCTACAACCCCCTGCTCTCGTTTACCAGCCTCTCCTGGAAGGGAGCTACAACCCCCTGCTCTCGTTTACCAGCCTCACCTGGAAGGGAGCTACAACCCCCTGATTGAAGGCTTCAACCTTCAGCACCACTGTAGACCGCGTTTCATCAATTTTCAAACTGGATCAAACAGCTTCAACACAACCCTTCATTTATCAACAAACATATTTTGACCATTTCTTCCAACAGAACAGTAAAACCACTGTAACCAGAATATCAGAGATTACCGAGACTTCAGAATAGATATGCAGAAACACATTCAACCTTGATCAACCATTAGATCAGATACCATGCGCGTTTTTATTTAATCATACCCACGTATACATCTGTGCATTTTTCCATAATAACCCTAACTTCCCATACGCGCCTTTGTTTAAACGGATCCGCGTATACACGCGCTTTTTATGAAATGAACCTGCGTATAGATCTATAACAGATAATTTTTGCAGAACAGTTCAGATCTATGAACTTACCCAGATTTCTTCAACTTCTTCAACAGGTTTGCGCCAGGTCTTCAATACTTATTTTCAGATCATCTTAGAGAGTCATCAATTCCAAATCTAGAGATTTTGACCCTTCATCATATTCATAGGTGCATCACAGATTCAGATCTATTGATTAAGAATAGAGTTCAACCATACAGATAAACTTCAGAGTGAGGTATTCATTAAAGCCCAGACACTTGCACACATATTTCACAATGAATTTCTTCTCCTTAAATAGATCTAGCCTTTGACAATACCATGAGCCAAAACCATACAACTTCCAATGGTATTCCTAGACGGGATCAAATAGATAATCCAGCGCTCAATACAATGGGTCAATACCATGGTAAAGTCCCTTGGTTTTATTAAATTAGAGCGCAATTAAGCATTCACGACTTGGCACGTACATTTCCGCGTACATACGCGACTTAGCCTCAACAAACCCGCATATGCATAGAGACATACCTTATTTATCATTTCTTTGGTACTTCCTGAAATTTCCTTCTTCTGTTACTTCTGAGCTACTTGTAGAACATCAGATTTACATCATTAATAAACTCATCAAGCATCAAGAACAACTTCATTAAGTAGGTTTCCATCATCTTCATCAAGTGGGTTGCCATCAAGGACAACACTCTGCATCATATTGCCAACAAAATGCTTCCCAACACCTAGCCTTATCACTCAAATGCAAATCCTTCACCTAAGTCAAACCCAAATCTCAAAACTAAAACCAAGATTCCTAATGCACCATATATCAAGGATATAATGAAACTATCTTTCATATATAAAGCTATTAGGTCAATTTTGTCACACGTGTGGGATAATCCTCTATTAAGATAACAAAAATTTGTAACCTTAGTGACTTCCAAACATTCAATGTATTGCCAAAATCCAAGTTCCAATGGGGAAGGATATGCTTGTTCATTAGAGAGTAACACACTAAGATAGAAAGAAATTTAAATTAATTGGAAAAACTACAATAGAAATACATATGCCTCACTCTAATCCTTTATGGCTCTACTGGCCCATTACATTAATATCGTAGGATTGTTGATAATTTAATCTAATCTCATTAGTAATTAATGCATTAGCAATTCTTTATGGAGAAGCTAACTTAAAAACTCACTTGTTTTCAACTTTCTCTTTATCATTGTGGGCTAGCTTTTGACTAGTTTACTATCATAGGAATGTGGTCTTAGATTTATAGAAATAAACTTGATCATTGATCTTCACTTTGGACTTCATCTTCTCAACACTTCATGCTTTTGGGACTTCAAAGTTCTCTTGAGGATGCTTGTAAAAATCTTCTTCAAAGTGGGGCATTAAAATTAATTATGATCATTGTCTTCATTTGTACTTCTCGAATTGGTGAAGACCAACTATTTTTCTTTAACCACTTCAACAACAGACTGCAGATTCATCAGTCCAATTGGTGCACACATGTCCAACTAAAAACTATATACTCAAAGAGAATTTTTCATCATTTCTAACATTGCATGTGGTTGGCCACTATCTTAAGCCACGTTTTTCTATGAGGTGTCCATCACTGCAAATTTAGAACTTATGGAAACTTTTACAAGGTAGCGTTCCTTTCCTTGTAATTTGATTTGCATCATCTTCTATTTAATTTTCAGTCAGGAATCTTCGTTCAAGGTATTATTAAGTATGATTCATTTTAAGTATTAAATTCTACGTTATACTAAGTGTGATGAGGGGACTTTAGTTATGATACTATTTGATTTGAAAAATCTTGTTACCATTGTTTTGAGACAAAATTTTCAGTTCTTATAATTGCAAGAATAAAAAGAGCATTTTGAAGAATGTACTCTAAAAGAAGTGCAACATGTTATTTTATTCACAAGGATCTTCACCTCCAAAACAAACAATTGCACGATGACATGAAAATTGAAACCATAGGTTTGGACGAGGCCAACTCAACATTTGGATTGGGTTGTGGATACGAAGAAGGCAATGATTACACTTGAGGACTTCAATTTACAAAGAAAATTGGAGACATTGGCACCTATATTTACTTTCCCAACTACGAACACAAAGCCATAAATAATGAGAGGCAATAATATTTTTGATTCCATGTGTTCAATGGTGCTGTTATGTGTCCATGTTACAAATGATATGTACTTGTAGTATGTGCTATCCACCATATTGTACAAAAAGGTAACCCTAGTGAATTAATTCACTACCCCTTATATCTTGTTGAGTTTTGGACAATTGGAAACTAACTTAGTTTTATATCATAGTATTGTCATATAAATTCTTATCCTTTCCTACTTTTACATTAAGAATTGCACCAGATATTTAGCCTCATATCAAGAAAAAACTTGTAGATAAGGCACATGGATACTTGAAGGTAGCAATCTTCTCCATGAATATGCAAATTATTTTGTACTCATCTCAGCTGGAAGGCATTGGGCATGATATTCAAAAGACATAATTTGATTGAGTTGTCAAGATATCCAGATGCATCAATCATCTTAGATTGTAGCTCATATGGAGGTTCTCCAGAATTTGTTCTTGGTTATCTGATTCATGTCATGGCATATCACGATAGGAGCCTGTAGTGGTTGGAAGAATCCAATTATTTAGTCATGAGTTTCAACTTTTTGTTGTAGGCTCAATGAAGGGGATCAATCACATTCAAATATTCATTATGTAAGAGATTTGTTGTGAATTATGTCATGTATTTTGGAGCATTATGACATAGAAAATTATCAAATTTGTTCATTGCAAAGCAAGGGATATTTTCCAATGCATTCCAACCACATGAATACATTCTCATATCAACACTTACAACAACCATGTATTTCTCTAAAAAACATGTTACTCACACCATTGTTTTGAAGGATATAATCAGAAATGAATAAAAGAATTGCTAAATGAAGAAGGATGGTTAGGAGGATTATCAAATAATTTGAAGGTATTCTAAAGTGGGGTATTGAGAGCTGATTACATTTGGAAAAGGTGCTTATCTCCCAAGAAGGAAGCTAGTGACATCTAGCTAACCATGGGAATAATATTTTAAGGGTGCACACCCCCTCCTTTGTTGATCAATTCATTTATATTACATGGTCAAAGAATCAATAAGGGTTGATCTTGATTAGAGGGGTGCATGGACTAAGAATTTAGGGTCAACAACCACATCTTGATGACGGCTCCATTATTTCGAGGAGTTGGAAATTTTAAGTTTTGAACAAGTGGCATGAAGACCCATGCACAACCCTTATTTTAAATGTAGATCAATTAGAACGAAAAGAGTTTAATCAAAGAACTCAAAGCAAAATTTGAGAAGAAATTTGTTTAAGGGGTGCAATACACATTTGTTTCACTTTTGGAAGGAGAGGGTCACTACAATAGTACCTACATATTTAGGAGATATCTAGCCAAAAGGAGGAATCCCACATCTGGAGAATTGGTCAAAAGGAATATTAAGAAGAGAAAATGAAGATTCCTTAGGAAATTTTTTAGCTTTAGATGTGGCAAGACACCCCATCTTTGAGAAAACATACACACATGTTCTTGCTTGAAGGCCATTCATATTACTTGAAGTGGTTACTTACACCTTAATGTGAGGGTCTATTATCTGGGAAATTCATTCACCATTGAAGATCACAATGTCCACTTGGAGGGGATCTAAGAATCATACATGTCAGATTTGGAGAAGAGTGATCTATGGAGATGATTTATAAGGGTTTTTTTATTTTAAGATTTGTTCACTTTGGAAGCCCATAGGTCCACTTTGGAAGAGACCTAGGACTAACTTGTACACTATAATGATTTGGTTGATAATATATGCCTTTGAGGGTTTTTGGAGGCTAGATATGTCATCTTAGAGCTGTTATTTTTTATTGTTATTAGAGACATATTTTTGGGGGCTGATTTCATTTGAAAATTGTATATGTGGGATGACTATTTGATCCTAAATTGTAATTTAGGATAGTCAATTGAATAAGAGTGCGTTTTACTCTTCCATAAGCCAAGTCTTGGGGTATCTCATGAAAATATTATTATTTTATTGTGAGGGAAGTTGATAATCATTGTATAAATAAAGATGCACTTCCTCATCTGTACCGTCATAGTGGGATTGGGAGAAAAACCCTTCACATTTCTAACATTTTGTTTATTTATTTCTTTGTCCTATGGATGGCTAGCTAGAGCACTCTCATGAAGGTGTTATTTTGTGGATGATTATCAATGCATGGATGTTCAATTGAAAACTGGATTTTCATGTATTTTAATGAGTAAGTGGTCTCTTCATTTCCTCATGGTATTTTATATCAAAAGGTTGTAAATGCGATATTCTCTAGTGGTGGTGGTGCAATCTCTTCTTCCTTCCATGATCAATCCCTTCTTAAAGACATTGGAATAATTATATTTGGGGATCTTCCCTTGACCTTATTGAAGGTTGTTGAAAAACTAGGATGGTTTATTAGGGTTTTTATTGCACAACCGTAGTAATCATTTTAGTTTCACTTGTAACTTATGAACAAGGAGCCTTAGTTTACCCAATATTCCCAATGAAAAGGCACTAATTTCTGGTCCTTCCATCAACCTCATTTCCTTCTTTTTTTGAAACTATTTTGCTGGATTTAATCTTTAAAGCCACCTTGCAAATCATTGCCCTAATATTCAGCAATTCTACCCTAGGGAAGCCTCCCTTGAACTAGAGAATAGTCGACCAAATTTGTAGAAGAAAGTGCCTCATAGCTTCACAAGGCCGCACTTGAACTTTAGGAATTTGTCTCAAACGTTTGGGATGTGAAAAGGGTATGCAATTTGAGTTCCTACTATCTAATACATATGTCATATATTTCATTTAATATGAAATCTATACATTTTCAACCTTTAGGGATGTGGCTTATAAACTATCATGTATGCTTATAGTACGATTTTTATTTTCCTATTTAGACGAGAAAATGCACATTTTGATGCCATCTGATGGACTGTCATGGAGTAGAATGGTCTCTGTTCTTTTTAAATTTTTTAATAGTTTAAATATTTCTAGTTTTTCTACTTATTACAGTGCTGATTTGACCCTTATCCTATCGCTGAGTGGTTCTCCAATTTGATTCATGTGCCTTTCAACAATAGAACATTTGTCAAATTTTAATCAATGTTTTTGGATTTGATTTTAGCATGCCCCTTCATAGAATAAATATTTTATTATAGGTATGTCCTCATAAGGTAAAATTTATAATCACAGAAAGTAGACATTTACAAAATCTCAAAAATTGAATGGGAGGAAGCAAAGATGTCTTTTTATTTGTTTTCCAAAGAAAATATTTTCCGCCCCTTTTCATTGTCTTATAATTCACAATATACTATGAGTATTGAGAAATTCAAAACAGGTTCCCATTCCACCTATTTCTCATCAAATACATGCAAAAACATTATTTCCAACTCTTAATAATAATGTTGAAGGAAACAAGTCTCCTTGATATGCTCCATTAAACTAGAAACTCATATCTTTTGTGCAAAAAAATGAAATCTCCATATCACTTGTAGAAATTTGAATAAATAATATATTATTCACCGAGATTCTCCTAATCACACACTATTTTAGCTTCATGAAAAATATAGAATATCTTCTACCATTGATCATTACATGCGGAAATAAAATCAATTGCATGCGCACATTAAAACCATAAACAATCACACATATGAACACAGTATTTCATGGGAAAGCTTAAAGCTGAAAACCCCCAACTATCTGTATATTATATGTCATATAGATCATGTAACAATCATTTTACAAAGCTCCTCACAAGCTCTCAGCACAACCTCCAATTACTACACACTAATCAAGCTAGATCTAGCAAAACACATGCTCCAATCTCTGCCACCTGATAGCCAGCCTCTATTGCGTAATCAATGCTGTAGGATGGCTCATTAAATAACTTGAACCACCTGGCTTGTACTGTGCAATCCTCATGGGCTTCTCCAATCACTGGTTGTTGCAAATATGCAACAGTATAGTCACAACTGATAGTTAACCTGCTCTTTCACCTATCTCTGCACTGGTCTCCACTGAAACTGTCCATGCACTGAAGTTAACTGGTGTATTCTTTAGTTGATTAATGAGTTTATAATTATTGAATTAATTAATAATTAATTCACACCACTCTTCACTAGTGTATTAATCAGTTAGACTAAATACAACTAGTTCAACTATGTTTAGATTAGTTAAACTGAACACAACTCCATTAACTCCTCAATCAACTCCACCAAACTCTGTCACATGAGTTCTGATTGAAGTATCCATGCAATAGCTCCACTTAACCCTCAGGAATAGCGTAATTCCTTCTGTTAGATCCTGTGCCACATCTGTGCACTTAACTGAAGTGCTCCAAGAGAATAAGATAATGTTTATAGTCCAAATATTATTAAGAGCTAATAATATTCGACATATCTATTTTTAGACTGGCAATCTAAAAATAGATTCCGCCCAATATGTCTAAAAATATAAATCCATCTATTTTTCCAACTTGACCAACCATCCACAAATAGCATCCTGCAACTCATAGAACATGATCCATATGTCTAAAAATAGACATAGTCTAAAAATATACTTTGCGCCAAAAATAGCCTGCAGGCCCACTTAGTGAAGGTGACTTCTTTCCACTAAGCTCATCATCTTGTTGCAATCTCAACACTCCCTCTCAACAAGATAAGGATTATATGCCACCCCTATCCTGCCTCTGTGGTATTCGAATTTTCTCCTAGTGAGTGCCTTCGTCAAGATATCAGCATCCTGATCCTTTGTGGGAATATATGAAAGTAACATGATCTTCCGCTGCACACAATATCTGATATGATGATACCGATCCGTGAAGCCATGCCACCTCAACTCATCCTCCTATCTGTACCATGATCCATATCCCGATGTGCCTCTGAGATATCTCAATACATGCTTTCCTGCCTTCCAGAAGAGCTTGGTAGGCTTAACCATAGCTTGTGAAAGTTGGTTAACAGCATAGCATATGTTGGGTCGTGTATTGACCAGATACATAAGCGACCCCACCAATTTTCGAGAAACAGTGGCATCCACTACCTCCGCCAAAGTAGCATCCTCCTTCCTCCATTCACCAGGAAGAGGAGTATCAAAAGGCTTGCAACCATGCATGTTTAACTTCTCCAGTATCTCCCGGGCATACTTGCCTTGAGAAACAAACAGTCCATCACTACGTTGCCAAATTTCCAATCCCAAGAAATATTGAAGGAGGCCCAAGTCCTTCATCTCAAACTCCTTTGCAAGATCAGCCTTGCATGAGTGTATCAATAGTTCATCATAGGTGCAAAGGTCTCCTCATCTGCATGTAAGTGTGGCTCCCTCTCAAGCGAACACTTCATGGCTTTCTCCTCATGAAATTTGATATCTCGTCGCACAACAGTCTTGCGACTGTCTGGAAAATACACATGATAGTTGTGGGGTGTATCAGTGTACCCCACAAATATCCCAACCTCTGCAGTTGGCTCCAGCTTCTTCCTGGCATTCTTCGTCACATGAATGTAAACAGGTGAACCAAAAATCCTCAAATGGGAAATATCAAGCTTCTTACCAGAAAACGCCTCCTCGGGTGTACTCATGCCAAGTATCTTGCGAGGACAACGGTTTTTCACATATACTACAGTATTGCATGCCTCCGCCCACAAGTGAATGGGTAGGCCCTGATCATGCAACATCGCCCGTGCAGCACCCACGATCGTTATGTTCTTCCGCTCAGCAACCCCGTTCTGCTGTGGGTTATGAGGTGCTATGAGCTCTCTTGAAGATTCAGCCACCAGCATTTGCCAAAATTCCTTGAATTCTCCCGGAGATGAATTCACCATTAATAAGCTCCCTAAGAGTCTTCACCTGCTTCCCCGATTCTTTCTCAACCAATGCCTTGAACTCACAGAACTTTGAGTATGTCTCGCTCTTCTTCTGCATTAAGAAGATCCAGCACTTCTGAGAAAAATCATCAACAAATATCACATAATACCTGTGCTTTGCTGTCGAAGCTACTGAGAAAGGTCCACACACGTCTGTGTGAATTCTATCAAGGATCATCATGGCACGACTATCCTTCTCGTGAAAGGTGGCTTTCACAAATTTTCTAATTGCATCACTTGCCGATGCGACTACGCAAGAGTACCCTTAGGAAGCCCAGTAGAAATCTACTGCAGTATCTTCAAAGCTCCATGGTGAAGGTGGCCCAATCTCCAGTGCCACAACTCACCATCATCCCGGCTCACCACTCCTTCTGCCTTGCCTACCATTGCTGCACATCCATCTACCTACAATTGATAAAGGTTCTTAACTCGAACCCCTCTCCTCCGGGTCTCACCAGTTGCCTTACTGAGCAAGAAAGCCTTTCCCTCGCTAAAGACAACATCATATCCCTTGTCTTCTAACATCACCATAGAGATCAGATTCTTCTTCAATCCTGGAACATGCATCACTTCCTTCAATACGAAGGGTTTACCAGACTCCCTCTCAAAGTAAATGGTACCGATATCGGTCGCACTGTATCTACCATCATTTCCCATCTCGATGTGCACTCCAAGATCTTTCTCATCCAGATCAGTAAACAAATCTTGATCTCCTGTCATGTGAAAAGATGCACCACTGTCAAGAAACCACACTGAACCCATCATACTTGAGACCAAGCATGCGATCAGCGAAAAATCCAGCTCAAACTACGAGGCTAAGGCCTCTCCAGCTGTAGATCCAACAGCTTGCTTATTTTTCTTCTTCTATGGACAATTAGTGGCGTAATGTCCATGTTGGTGACAGTGAAAGCACTTCACCTTGGACAAGTCCTGCTTCTTGCCTTTCGCACCATATTAGGAAGCATTATTCTTGCTCTTCCCCTTCTTTGCTTTGGTAGCCAAAGCACAATTTTCTTCATCAGAGTTCTTTGATGAATATTCGTCCCTGGTACTTCGCCTTATCTCCTCTTGCACAAGATCCGACCAAAGTCGCTCCCATCGTGGCAATTTCTCCTGACCATTGACAGAGTCCTGATAGGAATGCCAAATCTTCGGAAGCCCAAGGAGAGCCAAGCTCACCAAGTCCTCATCATCAACAGTAACCCCCACACTTCCTATCTCATCCCTACATTGGATGAACTTCGTGAGGTACTTGGGCATACTGTCGCCTTTCTCCATTTTTATGTTTTTGAGTTTATCCTTGAGCGCCAACTTCCTCTGGTCACTCTTGCTTTGAAATAAATCTGTCAAAGCTTTCCACATCAAGAATGGAGAAGCCTTACCATGAAGGCTGGACATTATGTGATCCTTCACGCCCTCCAACAGAATTCTTCGATACTTTGCTGTCTTCTTTTGCCATGCGTCAAGTACGAAAACATCACTAGAAGTAGGTTTTGGAATTTCTACATCTATGAACTCCTTCAACCCATTGTCATCCAGCACCGCCTCCATCCTGTCATTCCATGCAATATAATTCGATTTTCCCTCAAGGGCATACTCCAATCGCAATCCTTTCAAAGACATCTCAACTTTGACACCAAGAAAACACTGCTGCAAATTCGAATTCCACCAGCACAAAACTCAACCACTTCAATGTTTTGCAATTGCTCCAATGATCAATATCACTCCGATACCATGTAGAAATTTGAATAAATGATATATTATTCACCGATATTCTCCTGATCACACATTGTTTTAGCTTCATGCACAATACAGAATCTCTTCTACCATTGATCACATGCGGAAATAGAATCAATTGCATGCGCACATTAAAACCATAAACAATCACACATATGAACACAATATTTCATGGGAAAGCTTAAAGCTGAAAACCCCCAACAATCTGTATCATATATGTCATAGAGATCATGTAAAAATCATTATACAAAGCTCCTCACAATCTCTCAGTACAATCTCCAATTGCTACACACTAATCAAGCTATATCTAGCAAAACACATGCTCCAATCTCTGCCACCTGATAGCCTGCCTCTATTGCATAATCAATGCTGTGGGATGGCTCATTAAATAACTTGAACCACCTGGATTGTACTGCACAATCCTCATGGGCTCCTCCAATCACTGGTTGTTGCAACATAGTAAGATAATACAATCGATATGAATTTTCTTTTCACCATTCGACTGCTTCACAAAATCGTCTATAATCAAGTTATTTGGATGTATTCTGCTGATTACCTAGTTGAATAATAATTGAATACACTAATTCACACCACCTTCACTAGTGTATTAATCATTAACAAATACAATCAGTTCAACTATGTTTAGATTAGTTAAACTGAACACAACTCCATTAACTCCTTAACTCCTCAATCAACTCCACCAAACTCTGTCACATGACTTCTAACTGAAGTATCCATACAATAGCTCCACTTAACCCTCAGGAATAGCGTAATTCCTTCTATCAGCTCATGTGCCACATCTGTGCACTTAACTGAAGTGCTCCAAGAGAATAAGATAATGTTTATAGTCCAAATATTACTAAGAGCTAATAAAATTCGACATATCTATTTTTAGACTGGCAATATAAAAATAGATTCCGCCCAATATGTCTAAAAATATAAGTCCATTTATTTTTCCAACTTGACCAACCATCCACAAATAGCATCCCGCAACTCATAGAACATGATCCATATGTCTAAAAATAGACTTTGCGCCAAAAATAGCCTGCAGTCCCACTTAGTGAAGGTGACTTCTTTCCACTAAGCTCATCATCTTGTTGCAATCTCAACATCACTTGCTATGAAAAATCTAAGCAATGATTCATTCATGAATAGATGAACATGAGGTATGGTATTATTTCCATAATGCTGCCTTGAAATGTTCCATCTAGCTCCTACTGTTTCATTCAACTGATTAAGTAGAGTTAGTAGGAAATACAATATTGTGGATTATATGCACATTTCCTAAAAATAATGTGATCTAACCTTCATAATTAGTAAGTGTCTAATATCCATGCACGTCATTAGGATTCAAAATAAATGAGAGTCAAAATAAAGAACAAATTTTCTTTGTTGCACTTATAAAAGTAAAAGAATATCAAGGAAACCAAAAACCCTTAGTGCATCAATTTATTTCATGCATTTTCATTTCAGATCAAAAGATAAAGTATAAATATGTTAAGATAGAAAAATATAACTATTCATCCTTCCTTCCATCAAAATATTAACGTTCATGCGCAAAAAAATTGACCGTAATGAAAACATATAAAATTGTCCATAGCGTACAAAAACCATCCATGTGCACTCCAATTGGTCCATCTGGATGCAATCCTCATTTGGTGATCAAATGAAAACAACAACGAAATTTATGAAAGCCTTTAATTCTATTTAAAGAAATCACTATATCCATCTCTACACTCTCTATAACAATATTAATTGATGACCTATAGGCTATATCTAGATGCATTGTTACCTTGAATATCATACTATCCTATTGATAAGTATTCAATCAAACACTGCATTTTTTTACGAGACATCAATGAATCAATGGCAAGCTCCCCATTCAACTTATTTCCTACTTAACCAACCAACCATATTTCCATTAACATGTAAGTGGAATGTAATGATTGTAATGTTTAATTCATATATTATTTCTTTACCAAATAACCAAATCCCGTTCACATAATTTAACTAGTGTGAACAATAATTGGTATCTCTGATTTCTTCATTTGTTTTTGATAAATTAATGTAAGGTGGAGCTATCATTGTCTTTGGAATATTAGATGTTTTCGATAGCAGATCAGAATATTACAGGCCAACGTAATCGAGTCAGAATTGAAGTGAGAAATGATGAAAACATACAATTCAATCATATAACTTCGAACATACTTCAGTCTTTCTCTTGTTCTTCCCAATATCCCAACTCCCTACAACAATCAAATTTTGAGCAAGCTATGTCATCTAATGTAGCACAAGAAATTATGAGTCCACTCTCGACTTGGCAATGAACACAAATCACATACCCTTTACTAGCTCAAACTTAGAATAAATTATATTATTAATACCGATCAACATTAATCCAATTGGTAAATTATGTAAGCATTATATTCTACAGTGCTTGAACTAAGAGCCCAAATCCAAAGTTTCAGTTTCTTGATATTTTGTCACTCATGTGAAACCCAAGGACAAATTTTACTGAAAATTGTATGGATGTTGATTCATGGGAAAAACGAACCATAAGTTACAGTATGATCAATAAAATAAAAACAAAATATACTGCAATAAGACCAAGAATCTATATATTTTTTCAAAATGAAATAATGTGTACATATATTGCTAAAAAATGGAAGCATGTAGTAAATATGCCTAAACCTCCACTACAAGGTAAAATCTTGGGTAATTTAATAAACCATTTTATCTTAGATCCTCAAGAACTACATTCTAGAACATAATATTTTATACATACACCCAAAAAAATAGTTCCATAACCTTGCATGCAAACAACCTCTTGAGAAATTTTGTGATCCAAATACACTAAAGAAATCAAAACGAGTATATATCCCTTGTTGTGCATGCTTCAAAATGGACTCCCTTGTAGCAAATCATTAAAAAGTTCCACTTCAAATCAAATTTATTCTACGCTGTATTAAATTGGGCATGTGTAAGTAAAATCATTGGAGTCCTGTGACACAACATAGTTAATCCATGAAAAGTATCATTCTTACAAACTCATATGAACGACTAGGAAAGTGTGATAGCTACTTTGGACTAAATTTCCCATCAGAGCAATTCCTTTACTTTCCTGTTTTTTCAAGTTTCAAAATCTGTGAAACCGAAAAAATAGATGTCAAAACTATGAATGAATATATAAAACAAACGATGCACTATGAGAAGATACATAAAAACATATAATATTATAATCCCAAGTTTTCTATCCAAGTTTAATAGAAAGAAAAAAAGGTTAATCCAGAAGAAATACATTCTAGACATCGTCGTGATAGTTTGGAAAGAATGAAAATCACTCGTTAAGTTGAAAGGATATGATAAAGTGGTCCTTCATATTTGCAATAATTCAAGCTATGGGAGCTTTTTTGAATATTTAGTCCCTAATACTCACCATTCAGGCTCTCCAAGTTTGGATCAAAAGAGTGTAGGTTCAGCCAAAAATTCCTCTGCTTCAGAGGATGAGAAAATATATAGTGCATGAAGGAGTAGGAGTTTTAAATCGGTTGTAAAGGTGAATACCTAGCTAAAACCTACCTTTAGTCCTATACAAACGAAACTGGACTATGGGAAAACAAAAAGGCAAAAGGAACATAAAATAAAGAAAAAATTCAAGAGGCCATCTAAACTGGAATAAGAGAGGATATCAAAAATCAACTCCTCAATTTCTTGGGGTTCTCAAAGGTACCGACTTTCAATAAAGAATGAGTTCTCCATTTTTGGAACATCAGACTCACTGGAATTGAGAATGTGGTTAGAAAAAATATGTATACAAGAACAATGTGACTATTATAGAAGTAGATCTAAAATTCATAAAGGCATGCCAGTGTCGTGGTATGTTTAGTGAAAACCCATGAGTGTAGTCTTGATGAGCACGAAGGATATAACTGACCTTCCAGGATAAAGTGTAGAAAAAATTTGCAATCTATGCACAGTTGATACCCCAGTAATGGGGATTGTAACTGAATAAAACTTCTTTTGATGAAGCACAAAAGAGGAATATCCGTAGTAGTTCAATCTATTTTTATTGATGCATTTGAAAATGTAATTATAATAGGGCAAGAACAAGAGAATATAGATTTTTTAAAAGTAAATCACGTGATACTACTCCAAAACATATACTCTATATATTTTGTCTACTAATGCTTCAGGCTTGGCATACAATATATGGCAACCACCATTAAGTTAAACATTAAAAAAAAATTGTAAAAAAGGTGGGAAACCTTACTTGTTCTTTATGTAACAATGGTCATTGTTTCCGAAATATCTGTTGAAAAGAAAAGGAATAAGTCGAACATCGGTGTTGTTTCAGAAATTGTTGCAATCATCTCCTAACACCTTCTAAATGGTTTGCGACTCTAGCATCTCATCCAATCATTGCTGATATAGAGGCCCACAAGAAAATTTCACCTGTTCGATTGTGGGATTCATACCATCATGTCGAGGGAAAGTATAATACAAAGGGTTGTGTAGAGAGCAGGGTGTGATGGTGCAAACCCACTATGAATAGCTCCATGTGCTTGAATGAATAAGATTTACACCATCAATATCCAATAAAGGAAATGTCTCTTTAACCATCAAATGAGCATTGCTAAAAACCATCTTATTGTATTTACCATTTTCCATGGCTTCCTTGTAAGTAGGCACATGATAATCATTCAAAGATGTTATAAATAGGGGATTAGCCTTGGAATAATAGCCCATGGATGTTGTCTCTCAAGAGGACATGATTTCCTTGTAGTGGCATTCTAAATTCAAATATGGCTTCAAATGTCCCAAGGCTGAACTCAAGATTTCATGTACACTTTGATAAGGAATCATGTAGTTGTATGAACCACCATCTTCCATTTGTTGTCTGGAAATGCATTCCAACTCCCTTAGCCAATCCATATCACTCTTAATACCATTGGAAATCCATAGATCATCTCTACTGAGAAATTTTTTTCTCTCATGACTAGTTTCAAGCCTGATATATACATAATCCACAATATCTCTTAGTCCCTCAATGGTAAAATAATTCAAACACGAATCTCGAGGATGCACAACCTTCATATCTAGTTATCTATTTTCCTTCCTCTTGGTGCTTAATTCAACTTTCAACTTCTTTATCATTTGTTCAAAGAATTTGGAGTTATCAAGCTTCTTCTTTGCTTGCTCTTCTTTTGAAAGGTTTCTATATTTCTTAATGTTCTCAAGAGATTTTGAATTCCCTGGCTAGACATCAGGATGGTTTGATGTAGTCTGCTAGTCCATTTGTGGGTCAGACAAACCATGCATGCCTCCACTCCACAAAAATTCTTAACTCCTTTACCTTATTCTCCAATCATTTTTTCTGTTTCATGAATGCCATGTACCTTGAAGTGTCTCTTGATATCCATTTTATCAGAATATTACCACAACCCATCTGCTTTTGCTTCTGCAAATAAATTAAAATAAAATTTCAATTAATGTATAATGTACCAAAGCTATTCTAGCCAAAAAAATATTAAAATTTTCTTGGATAGACTTTCTTCAAACACTTAGTGCATAAAGTTTTTTTTAAACACTTGGAAGACAACATAATAAATTTATGCAACTAAGTTTTTTGAGAGGAAATCCAAAATTTTATTAACATTCTTAGAAAGATTACGATGCAGAGGAGGAATTATGATCTTGGTATTTTTTTATGGAAATTAGAAACTCAACTTGGCCCTTAAGGAAAGTGTCCTCGACCTACTGGAAACAAACTCAGTTACAGGAGCTCAGTCTAGTAGATAAGACACAATTTCAGCCCTTCAAAAATTAATCTCGTTCTCTGCTATTAGACCTCCAATGGATGACAAGAAATTTAGTCTCTAAAATAATGACAGACTCGTCCTTCTATAGGGATATGCCTCACCAAATATCACAGACCAAGGGACCAAGGCATAATATGTGTCTGTAGATGAGGAATTTGGTAAAATTGATCTCCAATAGCGAATGATTCAGCCCCCATTTAAGGATGAAACTCAACCAACAGAATAGGGTACTCGACCCACTAATGGATGAGATCTCATTCACCAATTAGATCAACAACCCAAATAACTTGATTTCTTAAGAAACCCAGAAGTAATCGGCCTTCCCAGAATAAGTGATAGACTTGGATATTCAAAATGATCCTAAACCTAATGATGAACTTAGCCTGTAGGTGTAAATTCGAATTTCAGAAGATGTATGAGGAATCACGGAGAAGTAATTCCAGAATATGAACAAAAGCATGAGCAGACCAACATTTATGGAATCAATGCAATGTAATTCAATTTTCCTGCTACTTTTGTGGGAAACTACATTCAATATTCCAGATGCTTTTGTGGGAAAATTTTCCAACGACTTTCATGGGATTTTTAATTAAAATAAAAATTCAAAGAAAACTAGAATTAATGCAATGTAATTCAATTTTACAATTGCTTTTGTTGGCAACTACATTCAAATTTTTAGCTAATTTTGTGGGAAATTTTTGCAACGGATTTTGTGGGATTTTTAATTAAAAGCATAATTCAAAGAAAACCAAAAAAACCAAGCAACCACATTCATCCAGGTTGCATGTAACTCAAACTGACAACTGCCTTTGTGCGTTGAAACTGGAGAGCTTCAAGATCATAATTGTAAGAAATAGAAAAAAGTGAGACATCTGCTTTCTGTCAATTTAGTAAATATCCAAAAACAAAATAATATTATGAAACTGAAAATTATAAGAGAATGAGTTGTGAAATTTGTGTTTAGATGTTTTCGAAATTAAACTGAGTAAATATTTTTAACTTTGATTTTGTTTTAGGGGTTTTTATTTTTTTATATTTATGTGTATACTTTTGGGATTGGGTTTTGATTTTGTTATTTCTATGTGTATATTTTTGTTAGGTCCCTATAATAATAGTGTATCCCCTTATTGTTATTGTAGCCCCCTTATTGTTATTTCTATGCCCATGCAGTCCCCATAATGTTATCATTGTGCCCCATAGGAGCGTACTATTGTTATTGTTGTGCCCTTACATTATTATTATTACGTAGGCTCTGATTATTTTTGGACCCTTTAGAATCCTATATATATAAATTAGGTTTTTATCATTTGAACCATCCAAGAATTGTTCATTTATATAATGTAAAGGAAGTTTCCCCTTCGAAGAGGTTGATTTATAAGTTGTTGATCTATCTCTTCTTCTATTTTGTGAGCTGGTTGCATAAAATTTCATATCAAAGTTTGGGATTCTAGGGTTTCGCTTCTTCAAACAAGACATCTTGGAATTTTCGCTATAAATTTTTATTACAAGGATTCAAGAGCTGAAATTTATACCACATGGAATAGAAATCTTGATGAACTTCGTGTAAAAATTTCAGACCTTGGTTGACAATATTTTCAGAGATATCATCTGTGGAATTAGTTAGGGTTTTAGTAGGCTCCAAAATTTCATCTCAAACATGTGACCAAGGGAAAATCGTCATAGCTTTCGTTTCTGACATCAGATTGGAATTCTGCAAAAAATATTCAATTTTTCACTAAATTTAGTTACTTGTGTATCAATATCAGGGCCGAAAGTTGAAATTGTGACATGTGGCATGTCGTACAAGTTCAATCTACTGAACCAGTCCATAATTAGGCCATTGTGGGAGATCTGGCTTAACTTTTTCTTGAATAATCCAAATTAGGTCTGACATGTGGAATTGGAAATAAGACTCAGAAGAATACCACATGAATGAATTTAAAACCTTGGGGATGTGAAATCACAGAGATTAATCAGTTTCAATATCAAAATCCTCAAAAGCAAGAAAAATGTGTGTGTGTGTGTGTGTGTGTGTTTAATTGCATAAATTTTGTTTAAAAAATCAATTTGAAGTGATTCCAAAGGGAATATTGAAACATTGATATCAGTATTGGCTTATATAATGCCTCAAAAAAATAATTCCACACCCATTAAGCCCTTATAAATCTCTACTATGTCGCATGAAGAGGAAGAAGTGCAACATGATATATCAAAATTATGAGACCAAGTGCAACAAATTTCACTCTCACAAAAAGTAACCAAAAATGAAATGGAAGCTAAGATGGGTGGTTTGAAGAAAGGCATGGAAGCTAATATGGATGGTTTGAAGAATTTCAAGGATTACATGGAATCTAAGTTCGATGGTATAGAAGAAAAATTGAAAGGAAACATGGAAGACTTGAAGAATGGTATAAAAGAAGACATGGAAGGTTTGAAGGAAGGTTTAACAAAGTTGCTACAAGAAATGATTCCTAATGGTGAAAGGGTAGTAGATGAAACTCATGTTGAGAACAAAAGAAATGCTAATCATTATTTTATAGTCTCTAATTTTGGATTTAAGACCCACTATGTTCCAAAGATCGATTTGAGGAAGTTTTATGGCAAGGATCCGGTAACATGGATACTACATATGAAACAATATTTTGATCTCCATAATGTGCAAAACGCACAATAGGTACGCATTACAACTTTATATTTAGAACCCAATCAGTTTGTATGGTATCGATGGCTTTATTCTCATAAACCACTTGTCACTTGGTAAATTTTTACGGAGGAAATGATAGGACATTGTGAGGATACAAAGAGCAACACCTTCTTTAGTCGATTTATAAATATCAAACAAAAGGGTTCAATAGTAGAACACATTGAGGGCTTCCAAAAATTGAATATCAGAGTAGAAAATATTCCAGAGGAGCATAGAATTTATGTATTCATAGGGAATTTAAAGGATAACATCCAACATGAGGTTCGCCTTTGGGAACCTAATTCATTGGAGAAGACATTTAGGGTGGCAAGAAAATTTGAAAGAAAATTATGGCAACAAGGAAGTCTACCAATTAAAACTATAAATATGGAAATTTTGTTGCTCCTAGCCATCCAAAACCTACAAGGTTGACACCAAAACAATTGGAGAAAAAAAGAGCAAAAGGGATTTGTTATAGTTGTGATAGAAAATACACTAAAGGTCACAAGTGTGCTCAGAAGAAATTATTTTACATAGATTGTGAAGAGGAGGAATAAAAGGAACAAGAAACATCAAAAGAGGAGGATATACACCAGGAACCAACCCCAGAGAAGGAAGAAATGAATCCAAACATATCTTGTAATGCATTGGCAAGAATTACCGATCCTTAAACTCTCAAGATAGAAGGATATATCAAGAAAAAAAGGTAATGGTGCTGATTGATTAGGGCAGTACACATAATTTTATTCATTTTAAGATAGAAAAGGAATTGAATAGCTTCCTATATCCAACACTAGAATGTCAAGTGATGGTTGAAAATGGAGGAACTATAAATTTCTCTGGAAAGTGCCATAATATCAAGCTTACCATGGGGTAATATGTATTTATTAGTCCAATTCTTTCTATTCCAATGGGTGGTACTGATGTTGTACTAGGAGTCCAATCGTTACAATATTTGGGGACAATAGATTTTAATTTTCAAGAAATTTTCTTGAAACTTTTTTGGGAAGGAAAGGAATTTGAATTATGAGGTATCATAGGGAAACCGGGAAGGATAATTAGCTATAATTTCATGACAAATATTTTGAAGAAAGAAAAATGAGGTGTAATTGCACAATTATGCTCACTACATGTTCAAAAATCGAAATCCTCTATTTCCCCAGATCTCCAAAAAGTCTTGGAAAATCATTCCAAGGTGTTTGAGACTCCGAAAGTCCTCCCACCTATTCTTAATCATGATCATGTTATTCATTTGATTCTAGGAATTTTTCCTCCAAACATCGGGCCTTACAGATATCCTTATTCCCAAAAGAGCGAAATTAAACGTATGATTACATAAATGCTAGAGGCTGGTATAATTCAACCTAGTAAAAGATATTTCTCTGCTCCAGTAGTATTGGTGTACAAGAAGTATGGATGATGGAACATGTGTCCAGATTATAGGGAGCTCAACAAGTTCACTAGTAAATATAAATTTCCCATTCCTAGCATTGATGAATTACATGGAGCAATTTACTTCACCAAGTTGGATCTTCATTTAGGTTATCATTAAATTAGAATGAAGACTGAAGACATTATGAAAACAACATTTTGAACTCATGAGGGTCATTATGAATGTTTGGTCATGCCTTTTGGCCTTACCAATGCACCTTCTACATTTCAAGGGTTGATGAATTCCATTTTCAAACCCTTCCTTAGAAATTTTGTGTTATTATTTTTTGATGATATACTAATCTAAAACAGTCTTGGAAGGATCATGTTCAACATGTTGATAGGGTGCATCACCTCTGGTTGGAGGACATCTTCAATTGTATTGGTAACGCCCTTATAACCTACTTGGATTATGATAAAACTTGTACTGCCACTAGAAATATGACTATGGCACATGTTCTTGTTCACCTAGGTATGAGGGACGGTTTGGAGGAATCTATCAATATCCAGTGGAAAAAATTATCTCGTCAGCAAACTATAGATTATGAAGGGGTCCCCTTCAGATGCCGAAGATGCCATATGGTTGGACACCTATTCATAGAATTTCCTCTCTTCCCTTCTCTCAAGAAGCCAACTATCCTAATTGCACCTTCAGTCGCCATTACTCCTCTTGAGCCTCCATCCCCACAGGCTCCCACATCTTCCGACTACCCTTCAAGGATAAAATATTCGGCTGCAAGCACCAAAACAAATCCATTGTGCCCACCTTCCCCCAGGATCACTCGATCACGTGCGAATACAACTAGTCTCTCTTCGGGTATTCCTCTCTCCCATCCTCTTTGATCTACTTATTTATCATGTACATCTTGTGTTGGTATTGAACCCACTTGTTCCTCTACTCCAACCATGGGCATCCCTCTCATACCCTGCCCCCCATCTCAACCACCTCCCACCTACTCTGACATCCCCCCATATATCCCAGATCCTCTATCTCCTCATTTCGTCTCTGATGTTTCCTCTGAATCGAGGGGGAGTCACACCTATTTTCTCAGTTCTTTGGTGAAAGCATCATCTGATTCCATGTAGGTCTAGATATTATCCCTCCCCCCCTCTCCCAAAAGCCACAAGAGGCAAGCATTCCTTTATTTCTAAGGCTATCATCCAATCTAGGTTGGATGTGGCTTAGGGTAGACAACTATCACTTGCCAGGGTCCTTAGAGCACCGACCGCCCTCCCTAAGGTTACCCGATGAAGTGTTTATATTTCAACTATCACGGTTTGGCTAGTCTCGCCAAAAAAATAGCCATCAAGAGATTTTTTGAAAACCTTAAGGTGGATGTAATCTTCCTTTAAGAAACACTTGGACTTGTTGATTAGATTGTTCATACCCTTCAAACCCTTAGACCTGGATGGATCTTCCATGCCATTGATGTTCGAGGAAGATCTGGAGGCAATGCCTTGGGAATTAATCCGGTCTTGGTCAATTTACTTAATCTTTGGGGGAGGGGGGGAGGGATTTATTGGGGCAGACATATTCTCATCTAACCTTGGTCGTGAATTCTGTCTTATGAACGTGTATGGGCCCTGCAAAAATTGGGATAATTTCTGGGAGCACCTTCTTATTCTCTCTTTCATGAATGTTGAAAACATCATTCTAGGAGGGGATCTAAATTTTTCTATTGGTCATGCTGAATCTTAGGGACACACTGCTCAAATTGACCCTTTATCAGAGGCTATAGGGACACTATTAGATGATCATCATTTGGTAGACATACCTTCAGCCCATCTTCAACCTACTTTGAGAAATCATAGGGTTGGGGAGGCATCTCTAGCTAGAATATTAGATCTATTTCTAATACATGAAACACTTTTGGACAATATTCCTGCTTTCCATTAGTGGGTGGGTTTGGGAGGTATATTTGACCACTCCCCAATTTATTTGGAACTTGTCGAGGAACCTCGAAACCTAAAGCCCCCTTTAAATTCAATGAGACTTGGTTAAAGGATGGGGATTACTTTAATCTAATCTCAAATTATTGGGTCTCATCTCCTCCTTCCCTTGGTCAATCCCCCTCAGCATCCTTTGCATCTAAGATGTTTGAAGTGAAGAAATTAACAAAGGTATGGGCTAAGGAGAAAAAATTCAGGGATGATGAAGCTATTAAGGATATTGAGCAGGAATTTTCCTCCTTAGAAGCTGTTGATGGTGGGGGATTTATATCTGACACATCAAAATCCCACCTCACACATTTGGAATCTGAAAGGACCCAGAACTTGAAGGATAGAGAAGAAACTTCGAGACTCAGAAGAAGAGCCACCTAGTTAAATGTTGGAGAAGAAAACACTAATACTATCATCAATTTTATAATGGCAGGAGAGCCATAAATACCATTTGGCACTTGGAAGATGAGGTTGGCCATAAGTCTTAGACTTTCCATCAACTTGCTACTTGGGAATTTCTCACTTACGTCAATTATTTAAAGCCCCTCAGAATGCTTCCCTGGATGAAGTCATCAAGGTTGCTTGTTTATTTCCCTAGTTTGTGGAACATAATGAAGAGGATGATATCATAAGTATCTATGAATGAACTCCAAGAGACTCTGAAATGGTTTAAGAAGGACAAGAGCCCTGGTCCCGATGGTTGGCCCATTGAATTCTATCTAGATTTTTTTGATATCCTTGGGCATGATATTTCATAAGTAGTGGAAGACTGTCGATTATCTGGTCGTATGTATGACGCTTTAAATGTCACTTTCATTTTCATCATCCCCAAATCAGACTCCCCTTGCAATTTATCTGATTTTAGACCTATCTCCCTTTCCAATTGTGTATACAAAATCATAGCCAAGATTATTGCCAACTGTCTTAAGCCCATTTTAACTGAGCATATCTCGCCTGAATAGTTTTCCTTCCTCAATCATCATAATATTAATGAAGCCATCGACACTGCACAAGAGGCTTTACATTCCATTAAGATCAAAAAACTAAAAGGCATAATCCTGAATACTGATCTTGTAAAGGCCTTTGATCACACTAATTGGTTATACATTCGCATGATTTTAACTCATATGGGGTTCCCCATTCTATTTATCAAATGAATTGTGTGTTGTATATCTAATGTGTCCTTCAACATTCTTATTAATGGATCTTCTACTCCCTTCTTCCATTCAGAGAGGGGACTTCGATAGGTATTTCCAATGCCCCCCTTTCTATTTCTCTTAATCATGGAAGCATTGACTCAACTTATTTTATAGGAGTGAAGGGTGGGAAGACTTCAAGGTATCAAAATTTCAGACAGATATTATGTTTCCCATATCCTATTTGTGGATGATGTCCTATTTTTTCTCAATGGATCCATCAGGGACTCTGTTTTCTTTGCAATCTTAAAATATTTTTGTCTTGCTACTGGTATGGAATGTAATAATCACAAATAATCTCTAACAACCATTGGATGCTCTCAGCAGGAATGTGCACATGCTCTACTTTGTTTCCCTTCCACTCTTCTTAAGTTAAAGGATGGTCTAAAACATATTGGTTTTTGTTAAAACTGTCCGAATATCATATTGCTAATTGGACATGGATGATTGCTAAAATTGAAAAAATAATATCAGCTTGGTATCATTGTTGGTTTTCACGGGCAGACTGACTTATACCGATTAAATCAGTGTTTGAAGCCATGCTGATGTACTAGATGTCCCTGGCCTGGATTCCAAAGGGAATTTTATCTAAGATACAACAGATATGATGTAAATTAATTTGGAAAGGAAATTGAGAAGGTCACACTTTTTCTTGGATCCGATGGGATCACATTGCCTTGCCTAAGAAGTGGGAGGCTGAGGATTGAAGAATATTGATGTATTTAGAAAGGCCCTAGCCGCTAATATGTGTTGGCATGTTCTGACTTCTCATAATCTCTGGACACAAGTGGTCACTCATAAATATATTAGGCCTATGCAACTCTTGGATTGGATCATAAGTCCTACTTGGAACATAGGTCACATCTCATCTATATGGAAATCAACCATTAACTCTCTCCCCTATATCAATGATGGTTTGACTTAGAGAATCGGATCAGGGAACCTGACTCATGTGGGACTGGATCCATGGACTGACATTGGTAATGTGTACCATCTCCGTCATGAGCTCATACATCCTCTTTCTAGTAACGATATTAATCATATTGCTCAGATAGTCGATCTGAACAACTCCTCTCTATACTTCCAAGAATGGAAATCTACTTAACAACTTGATATCCGTGAAATATGGAGATCAGATTGGAAATAATATACCGCTTCCCTCTCTGAATCCCACATTCGCATTACTACTGGAGATGATGAACTTATTTGGTCACATGTTGGGCATGGTATTTACTCGCCCAAAGAAGGATAGAATTTCATTTTCTCGGATCACAAGCCACTTGATTCCATCTGGTGGTGGAGTAGCCTTTGGAAATTAAAAGCCTCTCCATGAGCCAATATTTTCATTTGGTGCGTTCGCCACAACAAGGCTCCTACCAGTGATAATATCCTCAATTAATCCTTTCATGGTGCCACTTGGTGTACTCTCTGCAAATCATATTGTAAATCCATTGATCACCTTTTCCTCCTTTGTCCCTTCACTTACTCTTTCTAGAATCTGACTCTCTCCCTCATGAGTACAGAGCTTCAATGTGATGGCCATAATCTCAATGAAACTGGGCAATCCTGGTGGAGTGCTACTACTCCCCGCAAGGCTCGTAAATTTCCACTTTTGATCTGTTGGGGAATTTTTCTTCTCCAGAACAGATCAATTTTCCATGACTCCGACCCAAATTGGCATCTAGCCTCATCAGATATATCTTATCTATATATAAAAACCGCTTGGATGATGATCCTCCCCATCCTCATATAACCATTGTTCTTGAATTTATTGATAGACTTCTCCCCTGGGCATATTTCAATGGATCTGCACAACAATTTGGTTGTGGTGGGGGGGTTATATTATACCTTAATGATGATAATTATTTTAAAATTAAAATGGGCCTGGAATAAGGTACTAACAATTTTTTTGAGCTCATTAATCTGAGACATCTCCTTCATTTTTCCATTCAGAAGGGCTTCCAACACATTCACATTTTTGGTGATTCTAAAATTATCATTAATTGGTTCAATCAGACATCGGTTTGTCGCGTGCACACACTTAGGAATATCTTGGAGGAGACCTGGCTTTTCAAGACTCATTTTGACTCTATCTCTAGTCATCACATTTACAGGGAGCAGAATCAGATTTCTGATTCACTATCCAAGGAGGCCGTGCACCAGCCTAGGGGGCAATGGCTGATTGAAGAGTAGTCACGACAAGACTTCTACAGTCACCACCACAGACCATACAACGATCATGTGCTGGGAGGGGCCAATAGGATCTAATTTTGATTATATCTATGACTATTTTCATATTTCAGTTATCAGATAATATATATAGCACATATATGTATTTTTGTACTAGTAGTAAATGTACATGGACTCTAATTTATAGCCTTCCCGACAGGGAACTCTTTTTGACAGTTTCTTGATATGTGACCTTAGTCACAACTTTATTGCATATGCTACCAAGCATCTACAATATGTATTTTTCATAATATTAATGAAAAATACGATTATTCCTTGGGGAAAAAAAAGGGTGCTAAAACTATTGGAGGAGAAACAATTATATGCAAAAACCTCCAAATGTTTCTTTGGAGTATAAGAGGTGGAATATGTGGGTCATATTGTATCTCATGAGGGTTTTCAGGTAGAACCTAACAAAATTCTAGCCATTAAGGAATGGAAAATCCCCACAAACCTAAAGCATATGTGAGGATTTCTCGGGTTAACATGGTATTATCATAAGTTTGTTAAGAATTATGGGAGAATATCAGCACCTATAACAATATTATTGAAGAAAGATGCATTTTCTTGGACTCCAGAAGCAACTAAGTCCTTTGAACGTCTTAAAGAGGCACCGAGCACTTGTTTTAGCTACGCCAAACTTCACAAAAACCTTTATTGTGGAATGTAATTCCTCAGGAAATGGAATTGGTGTTGTTTTAATGCAAGAAGGAAGACCCATTGCTTTTGAAAGTCGTCCAATCAAAGGAAAGTATTTACATAAATCTATTTATGAGAAGGAAATTTTGACAATACTACATGCACTAAAAAAATGGCTACCTTACCTAATGGGAAGACACTTTACAGTAAAAATATATCATGACTGTCTTAAATAATTTTTGGTACAAATACTATCTTTAGAAGAGTAGCGAAAATGGGTCACAAAGACGTTGGTTATGACTTTGAAATCATCTATAAAAAAATGGAAGCTAAATTTTGTTGCAGATGCACTCTCAAGAAAGGATGATGATGTGGAATAATTTCTTTGTGCCATTTCTATTATCCAACCAGATTGGATAACTAAAGCAAGAGAGTAGTGGAAGAATCTCGAAGAAGTGTGGACACTCATTCAAAAGTCGCAACAAGATCCCAGTACATCTGATACATTTAGTCGACAAAATGATTCATTATGGTATAAATATGGCTTATATATTTGTAAGAATTCCCAACTAAAACAAAATATTATTTTGGAATTAAAGACCTCTCCACTAGGAGGGCACAGGATTTTTAAAAACTTACCACAGGGTCAAGAAATATTTTTTTTGGGAAATCCTTAAATCTGATATTCAGAAGTTTGTGGTGGAATGTTTGGCATGCCAACAAAATAAAGTTGAGACAATTAATACCCCAGGTTTTCTACCACCTTTATCCATTCCAAGTCAACGTTGGGACGAGGTTTTAATGGATTTTATCGTAGGTTTACCCAATTCCAAAGGAAAGAGTGTCATCATGGTGGTAGTTGATATACTTACCAAGTATGCACACTTTTGTGCATTATCTCATCCATTTAAATCCAGTAAGGTTTCTACTGCATTTATGGAAAAAATTCGAAATATACATGGAAACCCAAAGATTATTGTAAGCGATAGAGATCCCATTTTCACTGGAATTTTTTGGACTGAATTATTTTCTTTTCTGGGTACTCAACTAGCTCATAGTTTATCTTATCATCTTCAATCTGATGGGAAAACTGAGATAGTGAAAAAATGTTTGGAAGGATATATTTGTTTCTTTGTATCTGATAAAAAAACACACTGGGTCAAGTGGTTACCTTTGGCTTAATGGTGGTGTTATCACCCTGGTAATTCTCAGGTTGTGGGATGAGGATTTTTTTAGTTAAGAAAACCAGGGGTAACCAAGAACCTCTTTTAGAATTCATGATCTAGCCTTCCTGAGTTCCAGAGAGGGATCTCTCCTAAAAATTTAACTTTGTTTTATAATTGGGTTTCAGGCTAGCTATGAGTGGACAGTGGGACTTGTTTTTAAAGTTTGGTGGGAATAAAAAGTGTTTCAAGGTAAACCAGAGGTATCTACCAGAACATTGGGCTATGGAGTCAAATTTCTAGGCAAGCAGAGCTAGGAAATAAGACTTAAAGATGCAAATGTACTAAGGGCAGGGTAGATGACCTTCTAAGGCTTTGTTGATGGAATGGGTGAAATATGAACAAAAGGGAACTTAAGAATCCTTAAGTTACAGAAATGAAGATTGAAGAAGGGAATCAAACAGGAACCTAGAGCAATTAAGAATTCTATAGTCCGGTTATCAAGCAGAAAACATAATAATGCCAACTAGTTAAAAACAGGGAAATTTTTATCACTAATCCTGTCTAAATTCTCCTAGTTGATCATTAAAGATAGAAACACATTAAAATGAATGTATGAAAACTTTTGAAAGAAAAACAATGAAAACAGGAAAAAGACTAGACTTATCTGGTCAACACAAGAATCATGAGTTATGATGTCTTTAACCTCAATTCTAGTCTGTTGCTTTGCTAATTGACTCACACCAACTTCAATATATCCAGAAAAATGACTATAGTAGTCTTGATAAATTTTATTCCACCCTGAATACTTCGAAAGATGAAGTATTTATACAAATAAATTGTTTACAAAATATCTCAAAGTTTGAGATAATGTTTCAAGGAAAAATAGGAAATATAACATAAGAAGAGGGACAACAGCAAAACAGTTTGCAAGTTGTTCTCTTTTACAAGGAAATATAGAACTGATTATCCTAATCAAAATGATTTCATGATTTGCTGTGAGCATTGCTGGCATTGGATGCTTTATCTCGTTGAAGATGGCTTGTAGATCACTCCTTCTTTTCACTTTCAATCCTGATATTCTTCATCTTTGATTTTCACTGTTTTATTGCTGTAATTGAAAAACAACCAGCAATAACATTCTTTTTTACTGATACTCTTTGACATCTGCTACACTTTGACCCTGAATTTTTACCCTAACGTAACAGTAAAATGTGATTTTTCATGTGAATTTCTTGCTCTTTTACCTGTCAAATTCACATCAGATCGGTGAATTCTTGCCACTGTTGAGCTGTGGGGATATTTATACTCTTTAATTTTCTATAGCTTTCATCAGCTTCTGTGTACTTAGAAAAGTTTGGCTTTACTATGAACATGTGCTTAATTTCATTCTCCAAAAAGAACAAATTCTAAAAATATTGAAGGATTATTTTTCCACTTGGAGATCCTTGTGGCAAAGGCTTTTTAGCATGCTCCTTAGCATGGGCTCTAATTTTCTGGTCATAGTCCTTCTGTGACATTAATTTTTCATTCAGTGCATGAATATCTGGAAGTCTTGCTTCTAGCAGCAAGTCATATTTGGTCTTGAATTTACTGATTGATATGTTCAAATTATCACATTTCTCTTCTAGATTGTTCATAATGTTTCTCTTTGTTAGGACCTTTTTGATTTCAAGGATAGTCTCTGTCCTGTCATGAATCTTTAATTCTTCTAGTTCTTCCCTATTTTTACTATTCAAAAATGATATGAGTTGAATTGCTTGTGGAGGTTTATTTCCAAGTTCCTTCTTTGTTTTATCAATTTCTGCTAAGGCAGCTTGTAGCAGATCTTTTTGTTCATATATTCTCTGAATAGAAGTCCATTGTGAGTGAATACCTTTAGTGATTTTTTTCCATAGATGATTTTTGATGTAGACAACCTGCTCAGTGAGATTTACTTGCTGTTGAAGAATTTTCACTTGTTCCTGTAATCTGTTAGCCCTTTGTTCATGTCCTTTGGAAGTGATTAAGGCATCTCTGTTGGATGCTTCCAGATTTTTGATGGTGCCTTTTAAACTGATTATCTCTTGATATTTTATGGACATGTCTTCCATAGCCTTGATTATGGCAGTTGTTTTCCCTGTTGTATTTATCTGTGATGTTGATGAAGAAGTGGCAGAGATATCTTTAGAAGTAATTGACACTGAAGTTGCCAATACTCCTTGCGGTGCCAAATTTTCTACCAATTTTGAGGGGATAGTTGTGCTTACAGTTGGGATAACTATAGGAATGAAAACTTGCTGAGGTTTCTTCAAATTTTCATTTTCTTGCATGAAAGCTTCTATTTGGCTTTCGATTTGCTTTATTTGGGTTGTCATCTTTAGAACAAGTTGTTTTAATTCATCATTCTCTGTATTTTGTTGAAGGATTTCCTTTGCCTGGGGATTTTCACTTTGAGGAAATTTTATTTGTTTCTTGAGAGCTGCTATGTCTTCATTTTTTTGTCTAATTATGGCCTTTTCCCCTTCAATGTTTGCTGGGTCAGCTCCTGCTTCAATCACTATATCTTCCAATGCTTTGATTCTTAAGCCATTGGCATACAATGATGCTTTATCCAATTTCATTTTATTATGAAGATTTATCAGTGTGTTCTCAAGCTTAATAGAATTTATAGTCTTGTTGACTATTTTGGAATACAACAACTCTGTATTTCTTCTATGGAATTATATTTGGTCTAATTCATGGACAACATCTGCATCAACTTCCAAGTCTGTCTTTGAGTAGTCTGTAATTGTTTTTGGATCAGCCACTTTGGGCTTCAGAAATGACATTACCAATTTGTTTGAAGAGTAATCAAAAGCTGAGAGGAGTCTATCTTTATTTCCAGGCTTTTCTTTAAGAAACTTGGAATATAATTCACTTTGGAGTTCTTCAATTTTTTCTCTGATTTGTCTGAACCTGATTTCAATATCTGACTCTGTGTTGTCAGGTTCTTTGGAAGAAGAGGGAATATCAACATTTGTTTGTTTATCAACCATGACAGTATCTTTCTTTTGTGCTTCAGATTGGACATTCTGAAGCTCCTTGAGTGTTTCATTTACAATTAAAGTGGCCTCATCATCAGTTTGATGGCCATTGTTATCTTCAATATTAATAGCTTTATCCCTTTCTTCATTAGTCAATTTACTCTTCTTATTGTATGGAATCCTGAATATTTTGTCTAGAATAGTTTCTGCTGTGAAACTGCCTTCCTCTCTGCTTATTTTATAAGAAATTTCAGTTTCATTGTTGACTATAACCACCTGTGCTTGATCCACCTGTTCATCCTATTCACTGTTTCCCTGTATGCCCTGTGAGTCATCATCAAATGAAGTATTTTCCTCCCATTCAAGTTTATTGGCATATTTTTCAATTTGAAGCTTAGAATCATGCAAGAAAGTAGATAATTTTCATTTCAATATGATTTGGCTTAAAACACCCAGAGGATCATAATTCCACATAAAGCTATATGGGAATTTGTATTCTTTCAATTTGATATTAATATCATTTGCTACTTCTCTGTTGTTAACAATGAATGGCCCAACTTGATTTTTGAGTTTGAACTGAGTATTTTTCCTGGAGGCCATAAAATTGACTTCATCTGCATTCAAAAGTTGCCTCAAATATTCTAGAGCAAAAATCCTTGTAGTCACAAATCTAGGCAGTTTATATGGGGCCAAGAGTGCACCATACACTCTGATCACTGTGTAGTTCTTATACAAGTACCAATCCCCTATTTTACAGTTCTCAGATGGCTGTAAGTTCCTCTTAGTTTCTTCATTAATTCTAGGGGTTTGCTCTTTATTCAATAAATTCATTGCAGGTATTATAAACAAGTCATTGAAGTCTGCATATGTGTATTCCCTGTTCCATTTCCTCAAAATTGATGACAAAAATATAAATGAAAGTAAATTCCCTTATGGATCTAGCTTATGAAACTCAAGAGGAAATTTGTCTACTTGATAATTCAAAAAGAGATGAAGTAGATATGAATTATATCTAAAAACTCCTTCTTCTGGCAATCTGGACAATTGGTAGTGCATATTTTCTGCAATAAACTTGGAAAAATTGTATAAAATGGATGGAGGCTGGCCTGGACTTAAAGTAGACAGAAAACCCAAGATAGCAACATCAGTGAATTCATCACTGTTATATCCCAGTAGAAATGAAAACATGGAGACAATCTGCCTTGTTTCACTTGGAAAGTCAAATGTATCAAATGGAGGATTAACTTTAGGGATATCAACCTGTGTGGGGAAAAAAGTCTGGAAGATTTTGAACTTGGAAGAAAAATATAGGTCTAGGTAAAGCTGAGTTAAATCCTCTATTGACAGTGAAATAACATTGGGGTCATGGTTTAGTTGCAACATAGAGTTTATGGATTTAACATTAATATAGAATATGACCTCCCTATCTTTATTGACAATACATCTCTGATCTGGAAGATAATAAGATTGACACAATCTGATAAAATCAGGGGCTGAATGAGTAAGAGGGAAAATATATTTTGGTAGATTAGAATCCCATACTGGTATATATTTATCACTTTTCTCTACAGACTTGCCAAAACACCAGTTATAGACATCCAATAGGTTGAATTCAACTGAAGGATCAAAAATTTTGTAATCAAGATCAACTAGAGAACTACTTTCTTGGGAAATTACAGGAGGTTGGATAGGTCTAACAACTTCAGTAGACTCAGCAGTAAGTGCAGGAGTGGGCTTATCAAATTTAGAAGGCTCAGGCTGAGATATCTTAGCAGAGGCTTTCTTCTGAGACTTTGGGCCTCCTGATTTGGGGGTTACTTGTTTCTTCATCATTTTTAGTTGAACAAAGCAAGTTTAAAATATTTGCTAAGTTAGTTTCTGGAAACATGGGTTTTTGAAGGATTTTTCTGGAAAAATAGGACTCTGAGCAGGGTTCTAGATGATAAAAAGGATTTTTAATGCTCAGAAGAAGGCTTTGATCAATTTCAGCAGTGAAAAATGATCAGGGAGTGGGTAAACTTGCTAAAGTGGAAAGGAGGGATTCTAGGGAAAATTTGACAGGGTTTCCCCTGTATTTTGAATATTTTTTGGATTCTCTGTATGGATAATTTAGCTAATTAAAGGAAATGGCTGATAAAATGATGATTTTCCTTTGAAATTGAAGTTTTTTATGGATAGGATTGACGAAAAATACCTTTAAAGGTATAATTGTGGTCGATGAAGGTCGCAGTTGCACTTTCATTCTTCAATTCTGATAAATTAGGCTATCATAGTTTATGGAGGCTCTCTGTGAGTGAATTGCAGAGAAAAATGGTCGTTTAAGTGGTCACTGGTTCACTGGTAGGTTTGAAAATGATGAAAAAAGGCTCTGCAAAGGTTTTCATAGGCTTACAGGCACGAATAGGTGAAATGCAATGAAAAATCATAAGTTTTAATGCATTGAAGCTTAAGTCGAATCAAATTTTAATTGCGTTTATTTCATATATGGCAGGAGCGGTTTTGGATTTGCCAGGGCGGTTTTTCACGCAGTTCTAAAGTGGTAAGTGGTAATTCACTTTTTGAACGTTATTCAATTAAATCATGACACGTCGACACAGGGCGGTTTGGGAAAACAACCCATATCGCGCGACTTTTTGAAAACATGGGTCGAGCACTTCGATCACGCGAAATGGGATTATCGCCGCCAGATCTAGCTTTCGAAAGCGAAGGGTCAAGATTAAAAGAAAATGTGCGGGGACATTGCGGTGGGACCAGGGCTTTGGTTATAGATCGTTGATCCAACAGATGGAAGATAAACGGTATGCATTGAGCGATATGAGCAGTGATGGGGATGGGAGCTTTGGTCTATCAGGTTCAATTTGAGACGTTGGATTAAATGGGTATTGGAGATCGGAGGGCTGAAATTAATCCCGATAATGAAAGGGAGTTTATGTATACAAAACAAACTTTTTTCCAATGAAAAAAAGTGATCGGGAGGGGTTTTAGAAAGAGATTTAATCAAGGTTAATGTTTGCATTGAAGGGATATGCATCGGGGGAAAGGTTAGGTTATATTTTTAACCTTGGGTAAAGGGATTTCAGAAAACAACAAAGGGATGTGAATTTTAGTTTAAATTAAACTTTGATTTTTTGTTTTAAACACATAATTAAACATGTTTAAAGAATTTTTTCAGATATTTTTATTATATAGTAATTAAATCAAAAAGATTTTAACTACTATAGGGGCGAGATTATTTATATAAAGATATATTTAGCCAAAGGGGGTATAATGTGGGTTTTTAATTTAAACATGTGGGAATTAATAACTTTGGCTAAAGTTATAATACATGGGTTTTTGGGGCTATTATATAAAAGGGAGTTATAGAATATAGGAAAATGTTATTTTTATAGGGAGTTAATAGATAAGTTAAAATTTATATGAAAATGGGACAAGGTATACTCAAAATACATAAACATAACCAAGTAAAGTGAAGTTTTAAAGGCAAATTTACATCATACTAACCTCATCACTTTAACTTATGATAAAATGTCATTTTGAGGGTTTAATGTTTTCATGTGATGAAGGAAATTAGTTAAATGGGAATTATAGTGTCTGTAAGTAAAAATGAGGTTTTACTTAGGATTATTCAGGGGAATGAATGCATGAAATGGAATAATGATGTGGTTTTTAGGGATTAATATAGAAATTTACCATTTTCCACTTATCAACCATAGAGCCTTGGGTCTGGTCCCAACAGAAGTCAAGGAAATGCCTTGAGCCTTTCTGACTGATAGCTTAGAATGCTTAATGGCTATGAGAAGGGAAAGTTAGTTATTTTACAGCCCTGGTGAATGATATTTACATTGATGCTTCTCACCTTCTTCTACCTACCCAACTTATCATGCAAACATTTTTTCTTCCTTTTTAGTAAGGTGCATTTAAGCTAGCGACCTTTACAACATTTATTCTTTCTGAAAGCAAATAAAGTATCTAATTCTACACTTATTTCATCTATGAATCCAGATTAAACTGTTGGATTCAATTTATTTCTCTACCTAACTATTGAATTGTCATGATTAAACTGTATGACAATTCTTTTTTCTCTATCTACAACATTTGAAATTGAAAAGTGACAAGTCAAGATTAAATTGTTCAACTCATCACAGACTATGGCATTTATTGACACTCTGCCACAGTCAAAAGGTAAAAGTAGTGGCATTTATACTTGCACACTTTCATTTTTTATTCATTTTTCTTTTGGGGTCTTTTTTTTTTCTAAGTCCTTTGATTTTTCTTTTAGGACTTTTTATCCTCTTTTTGATTTTTTTTTTTTTTTTACAAAATATGTGAATACAACTTGCAGAAGGAAAAGTATGTACAGATTTACAAGATTATCAATAGTCAAGTCAAAATTATGAATCCTATATTTATAGGTCACTAACATCGGCTTCACTTGGGGATGGCATTTCCTGGTGAAATGTCAAGAACTCTGAGATCAGTAGCCTTATCCATTGACCTTGGTGATCCTGTAATTGCCTTCTTCTTTTTTGCAACCAATCATATTTATGAAATCTTATACTGCAAAGCTTAGGGCCTTCTCTTCGGGCTTCAACTTTGTAGATAAAATCTCCAATCCAATCTACACACTGACTATGAATATTTACCATGATAAAGTAAATGAATCTAACTATTAAGTGACTCCGAGGAATAGTAGTGTTTCAGCATCCTACCATTCACTAGTCCTTCTTGAAGCTTAGTTCCATCCAAATTCCTGATGAAAAAGGAATTATTACCTCTGTAACCATATATCACATATGGTCCTTGCCATAGAAAGTCAAACTTCCCATGTTTACCTTTATCATCTCTTCGTGAATCCCATCTCAAAACTTGATCTCCTATGAAAAAATCATCTTCCTTAACCCTTTTATCAAAAATCTTTTTGATCTTATCCTGTAAAACTTGTGACTTTTCATAAACTTCATCTCTGGTTTGTTGGAGATGTATGGTTTCATTGATTCTTCTTTGAATATCATTTGTTTCCACCTGTGATTCCTAGATAATCTTCATGACTGGGACACCCAAGGAAGAAGGAAAAACTGCATCTGTACCATAAACAATTTGATAAGGTGAAGTTACTATAGACTTTTTTGTGGTAAGTTTATTAGCCCAAAGGGCATAGACCAACTTTTTGTTCCATGTCTTCTTATTGTCTTGGAGTAGTTCTTTAATGATGTTGATTAAAATTTTATTTGATGATTCGGCCAAACCATTACCTTGGGGATAATATGTTGTGGAATGACCTAAGGTAATATGGTATTTATGGCAGAAAGAAATCATTTTCTTAGATTTGAATGATGCTGCATTGTCAGTAATAATCTTATGGGGGCATCCAAATCTTGATAAAATATTACTTTTTATAAATGAAATTATAACTGAATCGGTAGCTTGCCTAGTGGGAATTGCTTCGATCCACTTGGTAAAGTAATTAGTAGCAAAGTTAAAATCCATTTGTGTTGACCTGAAGATGGAGGATGGATTTCACCTATGAAGTCTAACCCCCATAGTTGAAATGGTTTTTTAGTGGAAATTAGTTTCAGAGGTAAAGGTAACAGTTTCTTTTTACCTTCGAAAATTTGGCATTTATGGCAAGAGGTAACAAAATTTTTAACATCAGAAAACAAAGATGGCCAGTAAAAACTAGCCCTTAGAATTTTGTCTGCTGTACTCTTCCAGTATAGGTGGCCTCCACAGTCACTTGCATGAAATTCCTCAAGAATTTTGTCAGCCTCAGATTTTAATAAACAATTTAGCAAAATTCTAGTACTTTCTTTCCAATAAAGTGCATTGTTTAAGATACAAAACCTTATTGCTTTCAGTTTGATGAATCTTGCCTTGGTTTTTGTTAGCCCAGGAGGAGCTTGTAAATTTGTTAGTAAAAAGATAATATCAGAGTACCATGGTGAGTCTAGATAGGCCTCACTGATCAATGGAGTCGCCATCTCCTCCTATTCATCTGCTTGTGCGATGAAATTAATATCTAAGGCATTGCAATTTGATTCAGCCATCAGTCTGGCTAAACCCTGTCCTTTAATGAGTTTAGTTGGTTTAATTTCTAGATCGTACTCAAGGATTGTGACTATCCACTTTCCTCTCCTACTGTCAGGCCCATCTTGTGTCCAAATATCTTTAACTACTGCATTAGGGACATATGCAATGATGTGTAAATGAAGTAGATACACTCTGAAATCTTTGAAACCTTTAACCAGAGCCAAAGATTTTTTTTCCATTATATTGTATTTCAGTGGTGTATCTCTGAGGGCTTTACTAAAGAATGCAATTTTCTGTTAAAAACCTTGATCGTTTTTCTGCAGAAGAACTGCAGCTATGGTGTGTTCGGATGCAAAGTAAAAGATTATGAAATATTTTGTATAATCTGGGCTGATAACGACTGGTGCTTTTGTTCAAGCCTGTTTGATAGATTCAAAAGATTGTTTGGCCTTTATTTTCCATTTTATTGAGGAGTCCTTTTTAAGCATATTGTTAAGATCTTTTATAATTTCAGCTAGATTAGAGATGAATCTTCTTAAAAAAATGATTTTACCCAAGAATGCTTGGATTTCTTTTATGTTCCTTAGTGGTTGTATGTTTAAAATGGCTTCAATTCTAGTAGGGTCTATTCTAATGCCTTCTTTCGAGATGATGTGACCAAATAGTTTGCCTTCTTCCAGTCCAAAAAGAGTCTTTTTAGGATTAAGAGATATACCATATTTTCTGCATTTGATAAAAACTTGTCTTAAATGATCTAAGTGTTCATCATTTGTTTTTGAAAAAACAATAGTATCATCAAGATAAATAACTAAAAATTCATGGATCTCCTTGGCAAAGGCAATATCCATGGCTCTTTGAAAAATAGCTCCTGCATTTTTTAACCCAAAAGGCATTTTCACGTACATTAAAGTGCCCCATGGAGTAGTAAATGTAGTTTTTTTTTGGTCATATTTATGAACTAGAATCTGATTGTAACCAGAGAAACCATCTAGTAAAGAAATCCTTGAAGAACCAGCCACCCTCTGCAAAATACGATCCATTTTAGGCAAGGGGTAATTGTCTTTCAAGGATGCTTTATTAAGATTTCTAAAGTCTATGCATAGTCGAATTTCTCCTGTTTTCTTTCTGGTTGGCACTAAATTAGATACCCAGTTAGAATATCTTACTGGTGCGATTATTTGTGCATCAAACATTCTTTTAACTTCTTTTTCGATTAAAGGTAACAAAACTAGATTAATCCTTCTGAGTTATTGTTGAAAAGGTTTTTTATTTTGTTTCAAAGGAATTTTATGTTGGATTATGTCTATGTTATAAGTTTTTAGGTCTTCATAACTCCATGCAAAGACATCTTGATATTATTTCAAAATTTCTATGTATTTAACCTTTTCTTCTGATGATAAGCATTTTGATAGTTTAATCATTTTTTGTTTTTCATCTATCCCTAAGTTATACTCTTCTATATCAGACTTAACTGGTTCCATTTTTGGCCTTTTGGGCACATCATTGGAATCAAATAAGTCTTCTAGGGGAGTTAAACCTCTGGGTAAAATGTTATTCTTTAAATCAATCAAATCTGTTTCATCTTCTATCAATTCCTCTATATCTACTTTTTCCATTTCATCTATGTCACTCTGAGTAAATATAGTAGGTTTATCAAAATTATGTACATATAAATTATCTAAATCATCTATTTGACAAAAAATTAAATCTATATCACAAGGTGAATCTGTGTTACAATCATTATCGATTTGGAAATTTTGAAATTATTGCTCACTGTTCAAAAAGTGATTTCTCATCCTCTGAGAAAATTTGCCAATATTTCACATTATCTGGAACAATAGGCTTGTGTTTAATCTCAACAGTGTATTTTTTTAATGGTGAAAATGGAAATTTACAACTGCTGGAAAAGGTTGCTAAACAATGGGCTTGTATGTTTTGTATTCTAGGGATGATAGCAAACTTGGATTCTAACAAATCATCAAGAAAATCCAATACCGTTTCTCTGTATCTTGCAAGTCTGGGATTATAAACTGAGTATTCTGTGTTAATTTGTTTGATAACTAATTCATAATCTCCCATGACCATTATTATTTTCCCTCCCATTTCTCTAATAATTTTCAAACCTAAGATTAAAGCTTCGTATTCAGCCATGTTATTGGTGCATTTGAAGTTCAATCTAAAGGCATGTCCTTCAGAATGGATTGTTTCAATGTTCATAATCCATACACCTGCTCTAGCTCCAAATTTATTAACAGATCCATCAAAATATAAATGCCATAAAGCTTCATGACCAATATAATCATCCATTATTTTAAATTTTTTATCAGTGAGTTCAGTTTGATTTTCATTTTGATCAAAGTTACTGAGAATAAAGGAATCAAGATCAGTAGGAGTGGAATAGATTAGGTAATTGGTGGGTATGTCAGCAGTACTGATCATGAATTTCATCAAGGTTTCTCTGTAAAGCTTTTTAGGCTGTCCAAATACCGAGATAGTGGCATAACTCATATCAAGTTGTAGAGATCCTTGCAACTTTTCTCCCCATGAGCGAGAAAGAAAATAGGTTTACACACAGATCTTTAATCAAACCTATACATTGGACTTTGGATGAATCAAATGAAAATAGGTCCTTATATGGTCTGGTTATGTCTAGATTCAGGGTTTCCATTATAGCTCTAGGCATTAAATTTTGGGAAGCCCCAGTGTCTAGCATAGCATTGTGCAATATTTGATCATGTACAGTAAGACTTACATAAAATGGAGGTACTGACCCATCTGAATGCTTTCCATCTACATTGGGACCAAAAATTAATTCAGGCCTATCTTCATTCATGTTAATTGTATCTTAAGTTTCATTCACATTCAATGCTTCAGAAATCATAGATCTATACAAGTAATTTTTAGCTAATTCAACTAATGGAACATCTATCTTTAACTTGGATATTTCATATTGCATGTTAAATGTTGGTTGAGATTTTATGGTCTGAATTACTTCCTCTTTTGGAACTGTGGTTTGTGATGATTTTTCTTGTGTATCTACAGTTTTAACTTTGGTTTGAGCTTTTCTCTTGTCTTCTGTTTGAGTTTATTGGTTTCTTCTATCTTTAATCATTTTTTCAAGAATATTTTGAGGGTTAGAAGATGGTTTATCAGTTTTGAATTTCTCAGCAAAAGATTTAGGATTTGATATTTTGAAGTCAGTAGGATTATTTTTTGGTTCATTGACAGTCACTGAATTGGTGGTCTTAGTAGAATTAGCCTTTTGTGCATCTTTAGAGGATTGAGCCACCTCGTCAGTAATATCTACAATCTTTGGACTTTGCTGCTTTTTAGGACTAGGTGGGTTCGAACTTTGTTTATTCTCTCTAGGAAGAATCTGCAAAAATTATGTTTTAGGAGCATCAGTATTCTTTTTGTTTTGTTCTTGTTAGGTTGGAGCATTATTCTTTATGGTAGGCTCATTGGTTTTCTTTCTCCTAAGGTTGTATTGACTGTGAATTTCATTTATTGCAAAATCATAACCTTGTTTATAATCAAAGGATTCTCCATATTCTACTTTGAACTGTTGAAGCTCAAAGAGTTCCTATTCCTCCTGAGTGAGGAAAATGGTATTGTTTTCATCAATCCCCATAACTATGTTGATGTCTTCCTCCTCCTAAACATTGTTTTGTGAACTTTCTGCAAAGTTTTCTTGGAATGGGGTTCTTATATTCTGATATGGGGAAGGTTCTTTACCTTTCCCAGGGTTGTTGTTTTTCCTGTAGTTGGGATTCCGGATCTGGGATTGATTCTCCCATTGTGGTTTCCTTTCGATTTGATCTAGTCTCTCAACTACTTTTTCTAATGCTTTGGTAATGAAATCAAATTTACCATATAAGTGTGAAGCTTCTTCTTTGATAGTAACCCTTCTTTCGTTTCTCAGTCTGGCTTTCTTAGCAAGTATATTGATTTCTACACCTACAGCGTTTTGTTGCATTTGTTCTAAGGTATCTGCATCCCTTTCTCTAAGTTGGTAAGCCATGTCTACATCACAACAATCAGGGAATTTGAGTAGCATGGAATATGGAGTGGGTTTAAGGTCTGCAGGAATGGTGTTGTAAACACTGTTATATCTGGTGCAAAAATCTTGGACAGACCCATTCAGGGCTCTCTTAACAACATCAAACTCAAAAAGTATTTGCATAAGATTTTTCTTTTTCTCCCATTTATTTAAGAAGGCTCTATGGAATGTAGCTAGGTCTGCTATGCTACCAGCTCCTAAAGTTTTAAACCAGGTTTTTACTTCTCCAATTAAGCTTTGTGCAAACAACCTAATTTGGACATCAGATTCATCTATCTCATAGACTTCCCAAAAATCATTCATTATAGTAATATGTTGCTATGCAGTAATTTGTGAAAGATTATCAAATAGTGGAATATGTTTTTGGTAGTTCTGGGGCATGTCATGGAGATTTTGAGGTAAGACCAAGGGAGCATATCTGGCTGCCATGGCTTGGATTTTTGCTGAACTGGGAGGTACAGTAGTAGTGGTAGGGATAGTGCTGGTTACTACAATGGATGTACTTGAAGAGCTTGGTAAAGGGGATGAAAAAGAAGTAGTATGGCTAATGGTAGTTGTAATGGGTTGGGTAAATGATGGATATACTAATTTGGGCTGCAAGGGCATCTCAGGGATGAATGGATCGGTTGATGAACTAGCATTGGATTGTGGATATGATGAATATATGATTCTATGGTGCAGAGGTAACTCAAGGCTTATGGGCTCTTGATGTGAACTGACAGTAGAATCTGTAAATGATGTGGCATGAGCATACAAAGTAGAATCTAATGCTGGAAAGACTGTGGTGTATAGTTGGGAAACTGGGGGTTTGAATTGAGACAAAAAATTGGCTAACTTAACAGCTTCTTCAATGTCTTTAATTTTTGTAACATTTACCCTTTTCACTGGACTTTGATTTTCAGTCTTGTCTAATTTAGTAGAAACAGAAATAATTTTATGCTTTTCACTCACATAAGAAGTAAAAATTGGATCTAAAAAATATTCCTTTAAATCAGATTCAGATTTGGTTCTAAACAGATATTTTTCAAACTTCAAATCAAATTCAATGTCTGATAATCTTACTAATTCTTTGAGTAAAGAATCAACTCTTTTCAGGGGTAATTTAGTCTTAGAACTAACAATTTGTTTTTTCTTTTTTCCTATCTGGTCTAGATTGTCTACTATATCTGGAGGATTAGGATCAGGGTTGGATCTAGTGTAATAGAATTTCTTGGGAGCCAGAATGCTTATTGGGTAAATACCCACAACCTTTAAACTTAATCTTAAAGTAGAAAAGATAAGTTTTAAAAATCTTCCTTCAAGATTAAACTTAAAACTGGAGAATGGTTAGATCCCCAGTATGGTCGCCAGTATGTTATCACCCTAGTAATTCTCAGGTTGTGGGATGAGGATTTTTGTAGTTAAGAAAACCAGGGGTAACCAAGAACCTCATTTAGAATTCAGGATCTAGCCTTCTTGAGTTCCAGAGAGGGATCTCTCCTAAAGATTTAACTTTGTTTTATAATTGGGGTTTAGGCTAGCTATGAGTGGACAATGGGACTTGCTTTGAAAGTGTGGTGGGAATAAAAAGTGTTTCAAGGAAAACTAGAGGGATCTACCAAAACATTGGGCTATGGAGTCAACTTTCTAGGCAAGCAGAGCTAGGAAATAAGACTTAAAGATGCAAATGTACTAAGGGCAAGGTAGATGACCTTCTAAGGCTTTGAATAGGCTTTGTTGATAGAATGGGTGAAATATGAACAAAAGGGCACTTAAGAATCCTTAAGTTACAGAAATGAAGATTGAAGAATGGAATCAAACAGGAACCTAGAGAAATTAAGAATTTTATAGTCTGGTTATCAAGCAGAAAACATAATAATGCCAACTAGTAAAAAACAGGGAGATTTTGATCACTAATCCTGTCTAAATCCTCCTAGTTGATCATTAAAGATAGAAACACATTAAAATTAATGTATGAAAACTTTTGAAAGAAAAACAATGAAAACAGGAAAAAGACTAGACTTATCTGGTCAGCACAAGAATCCTGAGTTATGATGTCTTTAACCTCAATTCCAGTCTGCTGCTTTGCTAATTGACTCACACCAACTTCAATATATCCATCAAAATGACTATAGTAGTCTTGATAAATTTTATTCCACCCTGAATACTTCTAAAGATGAATTATTTATACAAATAAATTGTTTACAAAATATCTCAAAGTTTGAGATAATGTTTCAAGGAAAAATAGGAAATATAACATAAGAAGAGGGATAGCAGCAAAACAGTTTGCAAGTTGTTCTCTTTTACAAGGAAATATAGAACTGATTATCCTGATCAAAATGATTTCGAGATTTGCTGTGAGCATTTCTGGCATTGGATGCTTTATCTCGTTGAAGATGGCTTGTAGATTACTCCTTCTTTTCACTTTCAATCCTGATATTCTTCATCTTTGATTTTCACTGTTTTACTACTGTAATTGAAAAATAACCAGCAGTAACATTCTTTTTACTGATACTCTTTGATATATGATACACTTTGACCCTGAATTTTTACCCTAAGGTAACAGTAAAATGTGATTTTTTCATGTGATTTTCCTGCTCTTTTACCTATCAAATTCATATCAGATCTGGGAATTCTTGCCACTGTTGAGCTGTGGGGATCTTTATACTCTTTAATTTTCTATAGCTTTCATCAGCTTCTGTGTACTTAGAAAAGTTTAGCTTTACTATGAACATGTGCTTAATTTCATTCTCCAAAAAGAATAAATTTTAAAAATATTGAAGTATTATTTTGCCACTTGGAGATCCTTGTGGCAAAGGCTTTTTAGCCTGCTCCTTAGCACGGGCTCTAATTTTCTATTCATAGTCCTTCTATGGCATTAATTTTTCATTCAGTGCATGAATATCTGGAAGTCCTGCTTCTAGCAGCAAGTCATATTTGGTCTTGAATTTACTGATTGATATGTTCATATTATCACATTTCTCTTCCAGATTGTTCATAATGTTTCTCTTTGTTAGGACCTTTTTTATTTCAAGGATATCCTCTGTCCTGTCAGGAATCTTTAATTCTTCTATTTCTTCCCTGTTTTTACTATTCAAAAATGATATGAGCTAAATTACTTGTGGAGGTTTATTGCCAAGTTCCTTCTTTGTTTTATCAATTTCTGCTAAGGCAGCTTGTAGCAGATCTTTTTGTTCATATATTATCTGAATAGAAGGCCATTGTGAGTGAATACCTTCAGTGTTTTTTTTCCATAGATGATTTTTGATGTAGGCAACCTACTTAGTGAGATTTACTTGCTGTTGAAGAATTTTCACCAGTTCTTGTAATCTGTTAGCCCTCTGTTCATGTCCTTTGGAAGTGATTAAGGCATCTCTATTAGATGCTTCTAGACTTTTGATGGTGCCTTTTAAAATGATTATCTCTTGATATTTTATGGACATGTCTTCCATAGCTTTGATTATTGTAGCTATTTCCCCTACTGTGTTTATCTGTGATGTCGATGAAGAAGTGGCAGAGATATCTTTAGAAGTAATTGACACTGCAGTTGCCAATACTCCTTATGGTTCCAAATGTTCTGCCAATGTTGAGGGGATTGCTGTGCTTACAGTTGGGATAACTGTAGGAATTCTAATTTGCTGGGATTTCTTCAAATTTTCATTTTCTTTCATGAAAGCTTCTATTTGGCTTTCCATTTCCTTTATTTGGGCTGTCATATTTAGAACAAGCTATTTTAATTCATCATTCTCTGTCTTTTGTTGAAGGATTTCCTTTGCCTAGGGATTTTCACTTTGAGGAAATTTCAGTTTTTTCCTTAGAGCTGCTATGTCTTCATTTTTTTTTTCTAATTATGGCCTTTTCCCCTTCAATGTTTGTTGGGCCAGCTCCTGCTTCAATCACTATATCTTCCAATGCTTTGATTCTTAAGCCATTGGCATACAACGATGCTTTATCCAATTTCATTTGATTCTAAATATTTATCAGTGTTTTCTCAAGCTTAATAGAATTTACAGTCTCATTGACTATTTTGGAATACAACATCTCTGTATTGCTTCTATGGAATTCTATTTGGTATAATTCATGGACAGCATCAACATAAACTTCCAATTCTGTCTTTGAGTAGTCTGCAATTGTTTTTGGATCAGCCACTTTGGGCTTCAGAAATGACATTACCAATTTTTTTGAAGAGTAATCAAAAGCTGAGAGGAGTCTATCTTTATTTCCAGGCTTTTATTTAAGAAAATTGGAATATACTTCACTTTTGAGTTCTTCATTTTTTCTCTGATTTGTCTGAACCTGATTTGAATATTTGACTCTGTGTTGTCAGGTTCTTTGGAAGAAGAGGGAATATCAACATTTGTTTGTTTATCAATCATGACAGTATCTTTCTTTTGTGCTTCAAATTGGACATTCTGAATCTCCTTGAGTGTTTCATTTACAATTAAAGTGGCCTCATCATCAGTTTGATGGCCATTGTTATCTTCAACATTAATAGCTTTATCCCTTTCTTCATTAGTCAATTTACTCTTCTTATTGTATGGAATCCTGAATCTTTTGTCTAGAATAGTTTCTGCTGTGAAACTGCCTTCTTCTCTGCTTCTTTTATGAGAAATTTCAGTTTCTTTATTGACTGTAACCACTTGTGCTTGATCCACTTTTTCATCCTGTTCACTATTTCCTTGTATGCCTTGTGAGTCATCATCAAATAAAGTATTTGCCTCCCATTCAAGTTTATTGGAATATTTTTCAATTTGAAGCTTAGAATCATGCAAGAAAGCAGATAATTTGCATTTCAATCTGATTTGGCTTAAAACACCCTGAGGATCATAATTCCACATAAAGCGATATGGGAATTTGTATTCTTTCAATTTGATATTAATCTCATTTGCTACTTCTCTGTTGTTAAAAATGAATGGCCCAACTTGATTTTTGAGTTTGAACTGAGTCTTTTTCCTGGAGACCATAAATTGACTTCATTTGCATTCAAAATTTTCCTCAAATATTCTAGAGAAAAAGTCCTTGTAGTCACAAATCTAGGCAGTTTATATGGGGCCAAGAGTGCATCATACACTCTGATCTCTGTGTAGTTTTTATACAAGTACCAATCCCATGTTTTATAGTTCTCAGATAACTGTAAGATCCTCTTAGTTTCTTCATTAATTCTAGGGGTTTTCTCTTTATTCAATAAATTCATTGCAGGTACTATAAAAAAGTCATTGAAGTCTGCATATGTGTATTCCCTATTCCATTTCCTCAAAATAGATAACCAAAATATAACTTAAAGCAAATTCCCTTCTGGATCTAGCTTCTAAAACTCAAGAGGAAATTTGTCTGCTTGATAATACAAAAAGAGATGAAGTAGATATGAAGTATATCTAAAAACTCCTTCTTCTGGCAATCTAGACAATTGGTAGTGCATATTTTCTGCAATAAACTTAGAAAATTTGTATACAATGGATGGAGGCTGGTCTGGACTTAAAGTAGACAGAAAACCCAAGATAGCAACATCAGTGAATTCATCACTGTTATATCCCAGTATAAATGACAACATGGAGACAATCTGCCTTGTTTCACTTGGAAAGTCAAATGTATCAAATGGAGGATTAACTTTAGGGATATCAACCTGTGTGGGGCAAAAATTCTAGAAGATTTTGAACTTAGAAGCAAAATCTAGGTCTAGGTAAAGCTGATTTAAATCCTCTATTGACAGGTAAACAACATTGGGGTCATGGTTTAGTTGCAACATAGAGTTTATGGATTCAGCATTAATATAGAATATGACCTCCCTATCTTTATTGACAATACATCTCTAGTCTGGAAGATAATAAGATTGACACAATCTGATAAAATCAGGGGCTGAATGAGTAAGAGGGACAATATAATTTGGTAGATTAGAATCCCATACTGGTATATCCTTATCACTTTTCTCTACAGACTTGCCAAAACACCAGTTATATACATCCAGTAGGTTGAATTCGACTGAAGGATCAAAAATTTTGTAATCAAGATCAACTAGAGAACTACTTTATTGGGAAATTACAGGAGGTTGAACAGGTCTAACAACTTCAGTAGACTCAACAGTAAGTGCAGGAGTGGGCTTATCAAGTTTAGAAGGCTCAGGCTGAGATATCATAGCAGAGGCCTTCTTCTGAGACTTTGGGCCTCCTGATTTGGGGGTTGCTTGTTTCTTCATCATTTTTAGCTGAACAAAGCAAGTTTAAACTATTTGCTAAGTTATTTTCTGGAAACAAGGGTTTTTGAAGGATTTTTTTGGCAAAATAAGACTCTGAGCAGGGTTCTAGATGATAAAAAGGATTTTTAATGCTCAGAAGAAGGCTTTGATCAATTTCAGCAGTGAAAAATGATCAGGGAGTGGGTAAACTTGCTAAAGTGGAAAGGAGGGATTCTGGGGAAAATTTGATAGGGTTTCCCCTGTATTTTGAATATTTTTTGGATTCTCTGTATGGATAATTTATCGAATTAAAGGAAATGGCTGATAAAATGATGATTTTCCTTTGAAATTGAAGTTTTTATGGATAGGATTGACGAAAAATACCTTTAAAGGTATAATTGTGGTCGATGAAGGTTGCAGTTGCACTTTTAGTCTTCATTTATGCTGAATTAGGCTATCAGAGTTTATGGAGGCTCTTTGTGAGTGAATTGCAGAGAAAAATGGTCATTTAAATGGTCACTAGTTCACTGGTAGGTTTGAAAATGATGAAAAAAGGCTTTGCAAAGGTTTTCACAGGTTTACAGGCGTGAATAGGTGAAATGCAATTAAAAATCATAATTTTTAATGCATTAAACCTTAATTCGAATCAAAGTTTAATTGCATTTATTTCATATATGGCGGGAGCGGTTTTAGATTTTCCAAGGCAGCTTTTCGCGCAGTTCTGAAGTGGTAAGTGGTAATTCACTTTTTGAACGCGATTCAATTAAATCATGAAACGTCAACACAGGGCAGTTTGGGAAAACAACCCATATCGCGCGACTTTTTGAAAACGTGGGTGGAGCACTTCGATCACGCGAAATGGGATTATCGCTGTCGGATTTGGCTTTCGAAAGTGAAGGGTCAAGATTAAAAGGAAAGGTGCGGGGACATTGTGGTGGGACCAGGGCTTTGGTTATAGATCGTTGATCCAATAGATGGAAAATCAATGATATGCATTGAGCGCAATGAGCAGTGATGGGGATGGGAGCTTTGGGCTATCAGGTTCAATTTGAGTCGTTGGATTAAATGGGTATTGGAGATCGGAGGGCTGAAATTAATCCCTGTTGGAAATGTTGTCATTGATGGCAAAGGAGCAGCACCCGAACCAGCAATAATGCAAAGTAGAAGACAGGGAACAAAAGCAACAGAGAGGTAGTAGAGGCAGTAAAAAGAGAAGCAAGGAGCAACATCAGTCAAGGAGCAAAGGAAGTAGTGAATTGAAGCACAGACAAGCAGTGAATTGAAGTACAGACCTACTGAGGGCAAAAGGGCCAATTGATGAATCTGTAGAGCTGTAGGAGAGATCTAGAGAGAATAGGTTGCAAAAGGGCTAATTGATGAGAGTTCCTAGTTGGAACCACGAAGGAGGATGATTTAGTTGATAATGGAAATCGAAGGCTGAAGGGGTCGAAGGCATGTTCGACTTTTCGGTGAGATAGAGAAACAATAGAGCAGTGGAGGCAGAGGCAGAGCCGTTATCAAACAGTGAAATGATCAACGTTGAATTAATGTAATAATGAAATAGGCTTCATATATTGAAGCACTGAAGAAATAAGAGATAAGGCCCTGCGTTAAGGAATCATGAATTGAGCACAGAGGTTTGGTGATAAACCTATGCGTGAATGGAGCTGTGCGTTATGATAGCGAAAGCGCCATGTTGAAGTGTTGACAAAGCAAGGGATAACATATGAGAAGGGGCGACAGAGAATAACCGAAGAACCATATGAAAACGAGGTTAAGAAGACATATTGGGATCGTGAACAAAAGAAGGAAGGAACGAAACCTCAAGCGCAACTGAACGGAACCACGAGGTATGAATAGTGACAGTGGGTTTGGAACACCAGACAGTTTTCATCACACCACTTTTGTACAATAAGATGTATTCCCAATTCGAACGCGATCAATGCCATAGGCAGACATGTGGCCTTAAGCGATTTGGAGATACCGCCCTCATCGCGTGCCATCACGCGTTAACCATTGAAGATGGAATAAATGCGATATGGCCATGCGTTGTCCGATCTGGAGGGGGGTCCATTGAACGGTGGTCGCACTTCAATTAGCACAGAAGATAACTCAAGGTACGGGCGATTACAATTTGCTATTGTATGTGTGGGACCCTTGAATCACCCGCGATATGAATTGCCATGTTAATTTTATAAACCATGGTTGGGTGCTATGGGCACTACATGTTAATATCAAAGGCAAACTATGCATATTATGGGCTCGAGTATTAATGGAAATTCGAGGAGTATACATATGGGGGAATATATATATATATATGGTGTTATATATATATATATATATATATATGACGTGACAAGTCGAACCTTACAGGAATTAAACTGAGTATGGGGTACACATTAAAATACCTGGGTCCTCGAATATTAAAATCATATTAAGAGTTCGGATCTAGAACAATGGTAAGTTTATAAAGTCGTGGGTATATAAAGAAATGACTTCCGCACACAGTCAAAGCTGCTGACATTCAATAAAATGTTATTTTATCAAAGGTTAAGCCTGAATTGATTCCGTATGTGTAAATCGAATGGACTATATATTCATAATGTGGCTTTATATAAAGCTATATATGAGTAATGGAGATACGTTGGGTTTAAAGCAAGTGAAATATTATATGGTGGGACCCTCACCCAATCGCATTGGAGAAATGTGTGGCAACGGAGCATGACAATAGAAGTTGTGATTGCGATGAAGATGCGGACCCAACGGGTCTGTGAACTATGATTCATAAGTGCTTGAGTTCCGGCATAACAGTGTTTCATTGCATCGGCATTTGAATGTAGACAGTGTTTCATCGCATCAGCATTTGATCGCAATCAGAAGTAGTCGAGGAGTGATACATCGCATCGGAAAGTTCGGCGAGTGGGCCCGTAAGTGCATTATGTGTATTAAAATTATCTCTTAGTATTATATCGCCAGAAGTTACATCAGTTAAATAACACGGCAGTTTGTATGTTAAAACTCTGTATAATTATGCCGAGAGTTGAAATTGCATTATATATAAAGAGCGCTTGGGAGATAATTCTAAAGTCGAAGATTTGTTGTGGTGTCTCATAACAAGTGAGTTGAGGACACAATAGGTGTTAAAGCTTTAGGCCCGATGTGTGAAAGCCGTGAACACATATTGAACGATTCAATGACTGATTAACTATTGGGTTATGGTTTCTAAGGTTCAAATATCAAAATAATAATGTCGGGAATGAACATTAATTGCTTGAAATAATAGAAGGAGAGAACCTTGCATATAGGGCATATATTGGGTTTATAACCATGGCGATATTAAAGCCTCCGCATTCAATTATTTAAACTGCCAGTAAAGGAAATGAAAGCATTGGATTTTGCCCAGATTTAAAGTCAGAAGTTATATATATTGTAATGCAGCTATATATATACAGCAGACACACAATCACGGTGAACAGGAATATGCACAGGAATGAATTTGACAGGTGTACAAGCACAGAAAACTAGAAAATATGCAGAATACAGTGAGCAGAAGAAGGCCGAATAGTTACCTGACAACATCAAAAAAGACAAAGCCAGCAAAGCCAAAAGCCAGAAAATGGGCTGAGTAAAATTTTCTTTATGTAACTGAAAATGTGAATGTAAATGTTGTAATTGTTTTTTATTGTTTGTGATGCATTGGCAAGTCTCTGGTAGGAAAACAAAACTCCCACTGTAATATTGAAATTAATGCATATTGTTATATTTTTCTGAATGAGTGGGTAACAGAAATGAGAAGGCAGAAGGAAAAAATGCATGGCTATAGATTTCAAATTTCCAGAGGAATGCTAACAGTCATAAGGAAATTTCTATAAATAATATCGCATTGATATGCATAGAGAGGTTAGAGAGAGAGAGAGAGAGAGAGAGAGAGGTTGGAGAATGCGGAATTGAGGCAGAAAAGATAAGAAGAAGGAGGAGCAGAACGAGATGCAGTGAAAAGTTAGAGAATGCAAAAATGAAGTAGTGAGGCAGAGAAGAAGGAGGAGGTGATAGTGAATCTGAGAAGATGTAGAAATGATATAAGGCAGATATGAAGACTGATGCACAGCAGTGAAGATGGTATAGAACAGAGCTAATATCCAAGGTAACTCAGCTAGTGTTTTTATTTTGAAAGAGTAAGGAAGTTGGAGCTTCCCTATCAAGTTGTAGCTTGATAGATGTCAGTTGTAGCTGACTGAGGTAGGAGCCTTCTGTAGGTTGGTGCCTGCAGAAAATAGATGGGAGTTGGTGCTTCCACATCAAGTTGTAGCTTGATAAAATGTCAGTTGTAGTTGACTGAGGTTGGAGCCTCTTGTAGGTTGGTGCCTGTAGAAAATTGATGGGAGTTGGAGCTTCGTTGCAAGTTGTAGCTTGCAGAATTGAGGTAGGAGCCTCATGTGGGTTGGAGCCTATAGAAAATCAGTGGTGAGAAGGAGTTGGAGCTTGCCTTTGCATCACAACAATAATAAGATGTGGTTTTCTCCCTTTGTGGGTTTCCACTTATATTTGGTGTCTCTGTGCATGATGTTTATGTGTTGATATGGTTTATCTCATCTGCTTAATACTTGTTGCTCTCATATTAAGTCTGTTGTTACATTATATTAATACTTGCTGCTCACATTCTAAGATTACTCACACATTAAGTTGAACATGAAATGAAGGTGTGAATAATTTTTAATGAAAATTTTTAAAAGTCCATGAGTGTGTTAAACTGATTCACCCCCCCCTCTCAGTTTAACTAAGAGTTCAACAATCCCGATAATGAAAGGGAGTTTATGTATACAAAACAAACTTTTTTCCAATGAAAAAAAGTGATCAGGTGGGGTTTTAGAAAGGGATTTAATCAAAGTTAATGTTTGCATTGAAGGGATTTGCATCGGGGGAAAGTTTAGGTTATATTTTTAACCTTGGGTAAAGGGATTTTGGAAATCAACAAAGGGATGTGAAGTTTAGTTTAAATTAAACTTCGATTTTTTGTTTTAAACACATAATTAAACATATTTAAAGACTTTTTTCATATATTTTTATTATATAGTAATTAAATCAAAAAGATTTTAACTACTATAGGGGCGGGATTATTTATATAAAGATATATTTAGCCAAAGGGGGTATAATGTGGGTTTTTAATTTAAATATGTGGGAATTAATAACTTTGGCTAAAGTTATAATACATGGGTTTTTGGGGCTATTATATAAAAGGGAGTTATATAATATAGGAAAAGGTTATTTCTATAGGGAGTTAATAGATAAGTTAAAATTAATATGAAAATGGGACAAGGTATACTCAAAATACATAAACATAACCAAGTAAAGTGAATTTTTAAAGGCAAATTTACATCATACTAACCTCATCACTTTAACTTATGATAAAATGTAATTTTGAGGGTTTAATGTTCTCATGTGAAGAAGGAAATTAGTTAAATGGGAATTATAGTATCTTTAAGTAAAAATGAGGTTTTACTTAGGATTATTCAGGGAAATGAATGCATGAAATGGAGTAATGATGTGGTTTTTAAGGATTAATATAGACATTTACCATTTTCCACTTATCGGCCATAGAGCCTTGGGTCCGGTCCCAACAGAAGTCAAGGAAATGCCTTGATCCTTTCTGACTGATAGCTTAGAATGTTTAATGGCTATGGGAAGGAAAAATTAGTTATTTTGTAGCCCTGGTGAATGATATTTACATTGATGCTTCTCACCTTCTTCTACCTACCCAACTTATCATGCTAACATTTTTTCTTCCTTTTTAGTAAGGTGCATTTAAGCTAGCAAACTTTACAACATTTATTCTTTCTGAAAGCAAATAAAACTATCTAATTCTACACTTATTTCATCCATGAATCCAGATTAAATTGTTGGATTCAATTTATTTCTCTACCTAACCACTGAATTGTCATGATTAAACTATATGACATTTTTTTTTTCTCTATCTACAACATTTGAAATTGAAAAGTGACAAGTCAAGATTAAATTGTTCAACTCATCACGAACTATGGCATTTATTGACACTTTGCCACAGTCAAAAGGTAAAAGTAGCGACATTTATACTTGCACACTTTCATTTTTTATTCATTTTTCTTTTGGGGTCTTTTATTTTTTCTAAGTCCTTTGATTTTTCTTTTAGGACCTTTTTACCCTCTTTTTGATTTTTTGATTTTTTTTTTTTTACAAAATATGTGAATAAAACTTGCAGAAGGCAAAGTATGTACAGATTTACAAGATTATCAACAGTCAAGTCAAAATTATGAATCCTATATTTATAGGTCACTAACAAGTGGTATAACACTTCCTTCCACATTGCAGCAAAATTGACCCCATTTATGGCACTCTATGGATATCATCCACTGTCCACCACATCATCTTTAAGATAAAATTATAAGGTTCAAGCAATGGAATATCATATTGAGCATCAACAAAAAGTTCTCCAACTCCTAAAGGATAACCTAACTTTGGCGCAAAATTGAATGAAACAACATGCATATCAACATTGCAATGAAATAAGTTTTGATGTGAGCGAATGGGTATTTTTACAACTACAACCATATAAAAAAATGTACCTCAAGAAATTTAAGAAGGATAATAATTATCGCCAAAGTACTATGGTCCTTACAAGATGTTGCAAAATATTTGTACTATGGCATACAAATTAGAGTTTCTAGCATCTTCCCGAGTGCACCCAGTTTTCCATGTTTCATGCTTAAAGAAGGTTATAGGTGAAAAACTCCCAGTTAAAACAATATTTCCAGAACTTGACGAGGAAGTAAAAATCATATTGGAACCTAAAGCATTCACATAAAAAAGAACTCAAAAGCTACGAAATCGATCGATCTCAGGTATCTTATCAAGTGGAAGAACTTACTTGTTGAAGATTCCACGTGGGAGGAAGAGAATTATATATAGAAGAATCCAGAACTACTCAAGCGTTTGAGGATTTTTTTTTTTTAAAGGAGAGGGGCATGTTAGGTCCCTATAATACCAGTGTATCCTCTTATCATTATTTTTAGTGTAGACCCCTTATTGTTATTGTTGTGCCCATGTAGTCCCCATCGTGTTATCATTGTGCCCCATAGAAGCCCACTATTTTTATTTTTGTTCCCTTACATTATTATTGTAATGCAGGCTCTGATTCTATCGAGACCCCTTAGATGACTATATATATAAAGTAGGTTGTTATCATTTGAATCATCCAATAATTGTTCATTTATGTCGTGTAAAGGAGGTTTCCCCCTCGAAGAGGCTGATTTATAAGTCGTTGATCTATATGTTCTTATATTTTGTGAGCTCGTTGCATAAAATTTTTGAGGAAATGGTTACATTTCTAGAGATTCAATGTGAGTATTCCAAAAATATAAGATCAAAATGTATCTTATCAAAAAGTATCCAATCTCACATTTAATTTTTTTTGTATATGTAAATGTTTAAGATTAGTCTAAATGATTAATTGTTTCATTTTGTTGAGAACATAGATAGTATTAATCAAAAGTATAAGTCAAGAGATGCATAATAAACAAATTAATTAGAATAAAGTAACATTTTTGAACAATGAAAAATGTGACTAATAATAATATAATCAATTACAAATAGTTTACATGATGACCAATCTTAATCTATCTTTTTTTTTTCTTGTAGTGACACTTGCTAGTTTTGCCTTTTTTTCATATCAACCACATATACTAGGAGGTTCAATTCCTAAATCATTCAAATCTCTAACTCAAGATATCGCAATGAATTTCATACCTTGTAACTCTTTCTTGTTAAAATCAGAAGTGGCTTTGTAATGAAATACATACCCTCTATCTCATGCTTCTCAATTTCAATAGTATCTTTCTCCAACTTCGAACCTTGTGACTTATGGATTATTAAGCCCCAAGAAAGTTTCCAATGAAATCTGGTTTATTACCTCTTTAAATAGTAATTTGAGGAAATGATTCATTCCATGGAGCTCCCACATAATTATAAAATCTTACTAAAACAAATGTGAGTAATTGTAGGGTTTAAATTACAAGGTCACTATTTGTTCTATAAATCAAAGAACACCATTGAAAAATAATTCACTAGACCATATGTATGATGTAAGCTTGCCACCCTAGCTCAAATTTTAATAAGTAATTCAATTGCCAAGTTTTTCTCATCCATTCCATATAGTAGTTGTTTTTTCCTCTTGTTGCAACACTAACTGCAATGGTACATTTTAGGTTTCATATACAAATCTTAATATGATTTTTCACATCATCATTTGTCACAAATAACCATGTTTCATTATCAAATGACTCTTTTGTGGAAGCATACAAGGAAATATGTATATTAATACTAACTTCCAATCTTATATTTTTGGCATTGCATCTATAACAATCATCAACAAATGGTATAATTTTTTTTTCTCATTGTTGTTAAGTAAACTTGACTCGGGATAGAGTCAATGTTGATGAGGGTAAATAGTAGTGGTTTTGGGCACATGGTATTGTGCACCCATGGTTTTAATCCCATGGTATTGCATGTAATGAAGCCTATAAAAGGCTGGGAATACTTTGTTGTAATGTAGCCCTGGAGGTGAGCGGTGAAGGCTCACTTGGCTGGATTGGCCAGGGTTTTGGCCAATGCTTAATGAAATTTCATTGGTTGGGTTTTGCCCCAGATTTGGGGGTTTTCCCGGATAAACATCTTTGTTTATGTTTATGATTTGTTGCTAGCTATTTTATGGTTTTTTTTTCCTCTCGGTAAATTTATTATTACTCCAGTAAATTCTAACAAATGGTATCAGAGCCATTGAATTTCACTGCGTTAGGAGAGCAAAGTCTCTCAAAATGAGAGAGGATATGTGCACGTGAATTAATTAATTGATGAACCATGTATCTAAAGAGAACTCCTAGAGGACTGGTGACTACAGAGGCTAGGTAGATGGGTTTTTTTTATATGGACATTGATTTCATATGTACAAAGACAGTACCAATGAAACAAAAAAAAAAATTATTATTATAATGAAGTTAATTTATTATATGTAAATGGGCATATTGCTGTAAGATTTGGTATGGCATGCGTACCCTTGGGTAATCACTAGTAAATTCTGGGTTAGATCAAGGTGATAGGGGGGATGTCAAGTTAGAAATTACCTGGGTAAAAAAAAAAAAACAAAAAAAATTGAGGGGGGAAGAGCTAGAGTGAGCAGGGTTGTCTCACTTAGCAATTTTGGCTGGATTTAGTCAAGAAACCCCAAGTCAAGTTTAGGGGGGGAATTGTTAGGTGAACTTGACTCGGGATAGAGTCAATGTTGACTAGGGTAAATAGTAGTGGTTTTGGGGCACATGGTATTATGCACCCATGGTTTTCAGCCCATGGTATTGCATGTAATGGAGCCTATAAAAGGCTAGGAATACTTTGTTGTAATGTAGCCCTGGAGGTGAGCGGTGAAGGCTCACTTGGCTGGATTGGCCGGGGTTTTGGCCAATTCTTAATGAAATTTCAATGGTTGGGTTTTGCCCCAGATTTGGGGGTTTTCCCGGATAAACATATTTGTTTATGTTTATGATTTGTTGCTAGCTATTTTATGTTTTTTTTTTTCCTCTCAGTAAATTTATTATTTCTCTAGTAAATTCTAACAATTGTCTTTCCCATCTTATTGAAACATGATATCGAATATCACAATTGTTGTGAATGAATTCCATAATTATTTTTCAATACCTTCATACACATATACAAGTTTATCCACAACATGAAACATTTGTCCCAAATCACTAAGCTCCCAATAAAATGAATGTTATTATTTTATAGGAATACCTGCTGAAATGTCGAATGATATTTTGTTAAAAAAATTCCTCCAATGAAACTCATTTTGTCTATCATGATATATTTCACATGTCCCATTTCTTCTTATAATTTAATTAAATGTGATCCTTGTATATGTGGTATCTATTTAATTTATATTTGAATTGTGGAATGAATTGTTGTTGCAAATATGTTGAAAGTTGCAACCCCTTTAAGAGCTAAAAAGAAATAACAAACTCTTCCAAGGAAGAGAGTTAGTTTTAGGGGCTTTTCTATTAGCTCCAATCAAACATGACCTCCCTATATTTTCAATTCCTTGGATTATCATACGCATTGGATCAACCTTTAATTTATAATGAACAAGGATAACATCAAATGCTTCTTTGTTTAATCCCAAACTTTCAAATGAATAAGAATTTGCGTTTTGGTTAATAAAATGGATTTCATATATCACTTCTAAGATATGAAATGAATAGTATGATTAGAAGTGCCTTCATCTACAAAATTTGCATTCTAATTATGTATAACATTATGTTTCCTATTTCCAAGCATATCAAACTCATTGTAATTATACAATCAACAAATGATTTCCTAACCATTATCCCTATAATATTTAGGTAGATTAGGATATTCTTCTTCTTCATAAAATTAAATTGTATCGATTAGAGGTAATAATTGCGATCAAAATATCAAGGTTTGTATTTAAAATGTTCCCAATTATGCACTATCTCACCATTTATGTGGCTTATATTTTGTGAAAATTAAAGAAGATCAGTGTATAACCCTAACTTGGACCAATAAGATTCTATGAACTTTTCATATTATCAATTATGAATTGAGTTAAAATGAGGAAAGACACATGCAATAGCTATATTATTTTATGCTATCCATTCATCCCATTGTTAGTGCTTTTCATATGAACATTATTTTGTGGGATCTATCAATAGAAGATGCTTAATATGGGTATATTGCTTGACATGTGCATTAATAAGAGAATTTTCATTGTTAACATTATACTATATCAACATGCAATTTTTTGAAAAATTTAATACCAACATTTAGAACCACAAATCTACAACTACATTAAAAAAGAGGTAACTCTAGAGGTAGATGGCATGTCTCTTGTGCACTCATATCTCAATAAATAGTGGTTTCACCCAATAAAATCTTAGATGCATGTGTTCTTGGTTCATCTCGATTTTGGATACAAGAGACGTGCATCAATATATCGTTGAATGTTTCTAATTCTTTTTAAGAATTTTCAACATATTTTGCTATGTAATTAATGATCACACACTTCGAATGAATAGGTTTCCAATCAATACTAGCCCTCCACATCATTAATGTTTCATGATTATGTTTATTCAATATATGGTCATTTTGCATCGGCTCATATTTATTTTCTCTATTCTCATAAACATAAAATTTTGACTAATCACATAGATCCTATAGTTCCTTATATCAACATACCAATGCAATATCCCAAAATGGGAAAGACATGAATATAGAAACACAATAAATGGAAACTACAAAAATGTACGATTAAACAATAAACACCATGAAAATATGTATAATCGCTGAGCCATTTTGTTAATATGGAGGTGGATTACAATATACAACAGTGCTCAAAATATGAAACACTCAAGCCAAACAGGAGAGCTAGAGTGACCCTGAAGTCCTCTAAAAAAAGGCACTGCGTAACTGCTAATCTACTGGAAGAGATATTGTGTTGTCCCTGCTGGAAATGTTGGGTCTGCTACTGCCAACTGAAATTATATGTGTATATTACGCTATTTAGGAGCTCAGATGATGTCGGGATTTTAGATTTGGCTCTATGATGAATACCCAAGATAACCCAGAAAGGATTTCCAGATCTAACAATATTGGAAAATCACCCTCCTAGGGCATGCAACAGATGGCTGCTGGGTATGCATATGTATAGCATGAACTGAAGATAAATATGGCTGCAATCAAATGAAATCATATCAATGCTTGAAAGGTTGATCCCTTCTCTAGATTCTCAATCTAGAAGCTCAAGATCTATCTCCTCCTTCCTCTTCTCAAGTTGCAGCTGCAACTGCACAAATACTGGACTAAAACTGCATTTTCAAGGAGGCTGAAGGTATAGCCTAATGCTAGATGATGCAATGATTCTCAATAATTATGGAAACAATCTCTCCAAAGTTAGAGGAAGATCCCTCACATGATTTCCAGCTGAAGTACTGGAAACTTCCTTCCTCCTTCAGATCTACGGGACTGGACTGCACAATTCCTGGGGGAACTGTTGCTGCATGGAGGTTTAAATTGATGGAATTAATGTTAGATATCAATATTCTATTCCTGGAAGACTGATCTTGAAGAAAAAATTGAAAGGATGAATCCTCCACCGGTTTCCTAGATGAAAATGCTAGAAACAACCTCCTCCTCTCAAACCCTCATGCAAGAATGCGTAATTCCTGAGACTGAATGTGTTGTAGAGAGGGGCTGAATGTGGCACCAATGCCTAATGATGTATGGCAGCTCAAAGAGACCTTCCCAGAGTAGGCACTCGAATTCCCCCGTGGGTAAGGGTAGGATTTCCACTCAGAAACACCCATGTGCTAAAAAACACTGCAAACTTATCTAAACAATTGAAGCGTGCATAGAAATGTCAAATGACAAATCCATATCTGAAATAAATTTCTAAAATATACTTTCTATGGCTGCCTACATCTTCCTTTTATGCTTTGTGAGCTTTCCCTAGCCTTGGCCCACCTCATTATTGCGCTGCACATGTAGCCACTAGCCTCCATGAAGACTGCACTGTCTCTCCATGATCTCCATCATATCTGCATTTAATTTCCACTCTCTCCATCATGTGTCCATTAAATTCACCACTTCCTCCACTATTTCATCATTAGTGCTCTATGATCTTACTTTTATTGCTCCATGACCTTACTTTGGATCCTCCACTATCTCCATGATATTATCATTAATGCTACATGATCTCCACTCTTCCTTCATTAAGAAGTTGCTCCACTACTCCATAATGTTGATCTACTTCTGATTAACCCACCTACACACACCAAAATTGGATTTTATTCATCTATGGGGTTTATGGGTCCCTCCACCCTCTTATTTACTTAAATAATTAAGAAAAACAAGGACTCTAATATTCCAATTAACTGATGGAAAATTTGGAATATTACAATCCTACCCACCAAAATGTTGCATGTCCTCAAGAAACTACAAAAGTAGATGCTAAAACAACCCATCTCCCTCCAAATGGAATCCTCACATGGAAGGTCTCCCCATCTACTCCAATGTGTTATGCATTCCCCACTCCAAAGTTGTCGCTCTAGAATGTCTAGAATGGCCTCCAACTGAAAATTTAGATGCCTATCCTCATCAATGAGTCTCCAAGTGGCAACCATATGTTGTCCAATATCCTCCTCTATGAATGAGATAAATAAAGTGAAGTGGTTCCTTCCCCAAATGGAAAGTCCCAACTCATCAACTACCTCTCCATCCCATGCTACATGAAGTAGACTGTATCTCTCCATGCTCTCATCATTGGCCCTGTTGTCCTTGCTTGATCCAGATTTTATGCAGGAACGCAACAGAATAAAAATATAACCATAAGCACAGAGATGCAGCGGAAATAATGCTTCATTTTATTAATAAACGAATGACTGAAATAAGCTTACTAACATAATGGAAACAAGCTAGGGCGCTGGTAGCGTATCTCTGAGAAGAGATGTGGTGTACGCAGGCCTCTGAACTAAGTTACATTGAGGCTCGTAGGCCTATTACAGACATGATGGAAAAATATGAGCTAGGGTACTGGCAATGTATCCCTGAGAAGAGATGTGACGGCTACCAGCCCCTGAATTGTGTTACAAAACTGAAATGATTGGAACAAGCGAGCTAGGGCACGGGTAGCGCTTATCTCTGAGAAGAGATGTGTCAGCTACCAACCCCCTGAATTGTGCTACAATGAGGCTCGATGGCCTATTTATTTTTGAGAAACAATGTAGAACCCGAAACGTCCAAAAACATAACCCTAGGAGAGGAAGCGCCAAAACTGTGGGCCACGTTTGGGTAAATTGGTGTTTCAACTTCCTGGGGACGTAACTTTGGCATCCGATCTCTGTTTGATGCACTCAATAGCTCGTTAGAAATATCTGTCCAAGGAATACAACTTTCGAGTGAGAAACATCGGTCCACGACCCATGTTGCTCCCTGTTTTCCCAAAAAGCATCGTTTAGGGCCTCAAAACGGCTCCGAAAGTTCAGGACCCGAAAAATTGCTATAAATAGTAAGTTGTGCTGAAACTTACAAACTGAAATAACCGATGGTGAGGGTTCGAATGGACTTAGTGGGTGGCCACCAATATCCACCTGGATCATTAAGTCCCCAAAATGGCTCCGGGTGTGCAGGACCCGAAAACCTGCTAAAAATAGTAAGCTGTGTTGAAGTTGAAAAAATGAAATAATTGATACTGTGGGTCCAAATGGAATAGGTGGGAGGCCATCGATATCCACCTGGATCGTTCCTCCCTCCTTAGGAAGCAATGGTTTCCATTGCGTTAAGTTCCTCCATGGGGGGGGAAATTTTGTTGAACTTGGTATTAGATTTGTCTAGGATGTCGCAGACCTATTGGCAGACATGCTAGATGTAGATGTACCGCCAGTGGGTAGTCGTTGAAGGATCTGGGAAAATTTATCCATCATCGCGTTCCTCTGTTTCTTGACAGCCTCCTCGAGCAATATTTTGATAGGATCTACTGCTCCCTCATCTTTCTTTCCTTCCGCCATGGGGGGTCATCAGGGTTGCAAGGTTGAACTCCTTATACCCTGGCCGCGTTGGGGACATGAAAAGAAAAACAGAGAAAGATCAGACCGCTCTGATACCACTGATCTGGATTTTATGTAGGAATGCAACAGAATATAGATATAACCATAAGCACAGAGATGCAGCAGAAATAATGCTTCATTTTATTAATAAACGCATGACTGAAATAAGCTTACAAACATAATGGAAACAAGCTAGGGCGCTGGTAGCGTATCTCTGAGAAGAGATGTGGTGTACGCAGGCCTCTAAACTGTGTTACAATGAGGCTTGTAGGCCTATTACAGACATAATGGAAAAATATGAGCTAGGGTACTGGCAACGTATCCCTGAGAAGAGATGTGATGGCTACCAGCCCCTAAATTGTGTTACAAAATTGAAATGATGTGAACAAGCGAGCTAGGGCACGGGTAGCGCTTATCTCTGAGAAGAGATGTGTCAGCTACCAGCCCCCTGAACTGTGTTACAATGAGGCTTGATGGCCTATTTATTGTTGAGAAACAATGTAGAACCTGAAACATCCAAAAACCTAACCCTAGGAGATGAAGCGCCAAAACTGTGGGCCCCGTTTGGGTAAATTGGTGTTTCAACTTCTCGGGGACGTAAATTTGGCATAGGATCTCCGTTTGATGCGCTCAATAGCTTGTTAGAAATATCTATCCAAGGAATACAACTTTCGAGTGAGAAAATAGGTCTACAACAACCCATGTTGCTCCTTGTTTTCCCAAAAAGCATCATTTAGGGCCTCAAAACGGCTCTGGAAGTTCAGGACCCAAAAAATTTCTATAAATAGTAAGTTGTGTTGAAACTTACAAACTGAAATACCTGATGGTGGGGGTTCAAATGAATTCGGTGGGTGGCCACCAATATCCACCTGGATCATTAAGTCCCCAAAATGGCTCTGGGTGTGCAGGACCTGAAAACCTGCTAAAAATAGTAAGTTGTGTTGAAGCTGAAAAACTTAAAGAATTGATGCTGCGGGTCCAAATGGAATAGGTGGGAGGCCACCGATATCCACCTGGATCATTCCTCCCTCCTTAAAAGTAAATCGTCTCCATTGCGTTAAGTTCCTCCATGGGGGGGGGGGATTTTGTTGAACTTGGTATTGGATTTGTCCAAGATGTCGCAGACCTGTTGGCGGACGTGCTAGATGTAGATGTGCCGCCAGTGGGTAGTCGTTGAAGGATCTGGGAAATTTATCCATTGGCGCGTTCCTCTGTTTCTCGACGGCCTCCTCGAGCAATATTTTGATAGGATCTCCTGCTCCCTCATATTTCTTTCCTTCTGCCATGGGGGGTCGTCGGGGTTGCAAGGTTGAATTCCTTATACCCTGGCCGCGTTGGGGACATGAAAAGAAAAACAGAGAAAGAGCAGACTTCTCTGATACCACTGATCCGGATTTTATGCAGGAACGCAACAAAATATAGATATAACCATAAGCACAGAGATGCAGCAGAAATAATGCTTCATTTTACTAATAAATGAATGACTGAAATAAGCTTACAAACATAATGGAAACAAGCTAGGGCGCTGGTAGCATATCTCTAAGAAGAGATGTGGTGTACACAGGCCTCTAAACTGTATTACATTGAGGCTTGTAGGCCTATTACAGACATAATGGAAAAATATGAGCTAGGGTACTGGAAATGTATCCCTGAGAAGAGATGTGACAGCTACCAGCCCCTGAACTGTGTTACAAAACTGAAATGATGTGAATAAGCGAGCTAGGGCATGGGTAGCACTTATCTTTGAGAAGAGATGTGTCAGCTACTAGCCCCATGAACTGTGTTAAAATGAGGCTCGATGGCCTATTTATTGTTGAGAAACAATGTAGAACCCGAAACGTCCAAAAACCTAACCCTAGGAGATGAAGCGCCAAAACTGTGGGCCTCGTTTGGGTAAATTGGTGTTTCAACTTCTCAGGGACGTAACTTTGGCATCCGATCTCTGTTTGATGCGCTCAATATCTCTTTAGAAATATCTGTCCGAGGAATACAACTTTCGAGTGAGAAACATTGGTCTATGAGCCATGTTGCTCCCCTTTTTCCAAAAAAGCGTCGTTTAGGGCCTCAAAACGGCTCCGGAAGTTCAGGACCCGAAAAATTGCTATAAATAGTAAGTTTTGCTGAAACTCACAAACTGAAATAACTGATGGTGGGGGTTCAAATGGACTCAGTGGGTGGCCACTAATATCCACCTGAATCATTAAGTCCCCAAAATGGCTCCGGGTGTGCAGGACCTGAAAACTTGCTAAAAATAGTAAGTTGTGTTGAAGTTGAAAAACTGAAAGAATTGATGTTGCGGGTCCAAATGGAATAGGTGGGAGGCCACCGATATCCACCTGGATCATTCCTCCCTCCTTAGGAATAAATGGTCTCCATTGCGTTAAGTTCCTCCATGGGGGGGGGGGAATTTTGTTGAACTTGGTATTGGATTTGTCCAGGATGTCGCAGACATGTTGGCGAACATGTTGGATGTAGATGTGCCGCCGGTGGGCAGCCGTTGAACGATCTGGGAAAAGTTATCCATCATCACGTTCCTCTGTTTCTCGATGGCCTCCTCGAGCAATATTTTGATAGGTTCTCTTGCTCCCTCATCTTTCTTTCCTTCCGCCATGGGGGATTGTCGGGGTTGCAAGGTTGAACACCTTATACCCTGGCTGCGTTGGGGACATGAAAAGAAAAAAAGAGAAAGAGCAGACTGTTGTGATACCAATGATCCAGATTTTATACAGGAATGCAACAGAATACCCATATAACCATAAACACAGAGATGCAACGGAAATAATGCTTCATTTTATTAATAAACAAATGACTGAAATAAGCTTACTAACATAATGGAAACAAGCTAGGGCACTGGTAGCATATCTCTGAGAAGAGATGTGGTGTATGCAGGCCTCTGAACTGTGTTACATTGAGGCTTGTAGGCCTATTACAGACATAATGGAAAAATATGAGCTAGGGTATTGGCAATGTATCCCTGAGAACAAATGTGACGACTACCAGCCCCTAAACTGTGTTACAAAACTGAAATGATGTGAAAAAGCGAGCTAGGGCACGGGTAGCGCTTATCTCTGAGAAGAGATGTGTCGGCTACCAGCTCCCTAAACTGTGTTACAATGAGGCTCTACGGCCTATTTATTGTTGAGAAACAATGTAGAACCCGAAACGTCCAAAAACCAAACCCTAGGAGATGAAGCACCAAAACGGTGGGCCCCGTTTGGGTAAATTGGTGTTTCAACTTCTCAGGGATGTAACTTTGGCATTCGATCTTCGTTTTATGTGCTCAATGGCTCATTAGAAAGATCTATTTGAGGGCTAAAACTTTCGAGCGAGAAAAATATGACCCATGTTGCCCCCGTTTTTCCTAAAAAGCGTCGTTTAGGGCCTCAAAACGACTCTGGAAGTTCAAGACCCAAAAAATTGCTAGAAATAGTAAGTTGTGCTAAAACTTACAAACTGAAATAACTAATGGTGGGGGTTCAAATGGACTCGGTGGGGGCCAGCAATATCCACCTGGATCATTAAGTCCCCAAAATGGCTCCGAGTGTGCAGGACCTGAAAACCTGCTAAAAATAGTCAGATGTGTTGAAGCTAAAAAAACTAAAATAATTGGTGTTGCGGGTCCAAATGGAATAGGTGGGAAGCCACCGATATCCACCTCGATCATTGCTGGCTCCAAGAATCATCCCAACGCTGTGCAAAATAATAAGTAGAGACATATGAATGGACATGTAAAATGTCAAACCATACTCTCCTAATAGTAACCACCATAGCAATGCCTCCTATTGCCATGCCAAATCATCATCAAACCAAGAATGAGAGCCATACTCTCTCAAAAGAAGCCACCACAACAATGCCTCTTGCTACCACATCACATCATCATCATACCAAGTATGGTGGCCATACTCTCCCTATAGAAGCCAACGCTGTAAGGCCTCCTGTAGCCCTCCTCCATCATCATCATGCAAAGTATAGGAGAATGTCAATCCATACTCTCCCAAGAGTAACCAAAGACACAAGGATTCTTTTTGCCACCTCACATCATCATGATGCAAGTCATGGAGAAAAAACATACTAATGGACATGTGGAATTCCATATGAGACCAACACAACCAAGCTCCCTAATGCCACATCATGTGAGTGCCATACAATGTCCCAAACAATAACACACCCATTGACATAGGATATGTCATGTGATGATCAGAATATCTCAACAATAACCAACACAACCATGCCTCCTTCTGCTGCATCACACCAGCACTATGGAAGGCATAGATCATAAAAATGTGGAATTTTGGGTGGTAACAATACTCACCCAAAAGCAACTAGCGCAACCATGCTTCTTGTTGCCCCATATCATAGATCTATGAGTGAATTGTCAACCCCTTGCTCATCATCCTCATCCATCCATCCCACTATGGGTGATGAATCATACCATGCTCCAACTTGGTATCCACCCAAGGTAGAATACCATCCTTCTCAATTCGATGATAATATTTGCATTCCATGAGATGTTGAAGTGCACCCTCCTTGAGGTCTCTCCATGAGATCCTCTCACCAATGGCCCAATAGAACCCATGAGGCTCTACATATGCTGTAGGTAGAAGTTTCTCTTTGAGCTGTGAGATGCTCATCAAGAAAACTGCATCATGATAATTGAAAATGGTATCCATCACAAGAATTTTACCATATATCACCTGTCCCTCTAGTGCTTAATGAGTGAATATGTCCTCGGAATTCTCCAAGAATAATGGGGCCCTCATCTCATCATTGCTGCTCAGTGATAATGCTGTTGATCTACCTGATGGTGCATCTTCTGTCTCATGGCCATATACAATGCTAAACTCATAGCCCAACATTTTACTGATTAGGAATAGGCTTATTCCATCCGCCGAAACTCCACACTTCAACACAAAGTGTTGTTTGTAGCTCAAAAGTTAAAAACATGGATGACTATACATCTCCTTCTTGAAAAATTCAAGGGTCCTCTACGCAGTGATAGTTTGTTGATCCAAATCAACAAGGTGCTCTAATCCTTGGTTAGGAAATTTCCCTAATGGCATGTCCCCACAAATCTCAAGTTGAGGTACTTAAATAAGATGGGATTGGAATTTTTTCAAACCTTGGATAAGCTGATACTTGGGAACATCTTATTCAACTACAATATTTCCTCCAACCAGTGCAATGGCTTCTCCAACTACTAGTAATATATTCTCCAACTAGTGCTGGTATCTTCCTCCTCTTCCTCATGCATCTCCTAAATCATGCATGTGGCTCCCAATGTCAAGAGCTAAAGACCATCTTGCAAAGATGCAAGTGCTCCTCCTCTTGATGCAAGTACTTTTGCAGCTGGTGGTGGTGGTAGGAGCTCCTCTTCTGGAGTGTTAATGATGACATCTTCCTTTGGTTCCTCATGTATTATCTCATCAACGACGGGAAGTGTCTGTATGTAAAGTGTCTCCAGCTTTCTTCTACCAAACTTATTCTTCAACCTTTGAGTGAAGTTTGCATAAGCAGTCACTCTTAGCTGAACCACCAATCCTTTTCTTCACCCTTAAGGTACAACGCTAAAATCTCAACAACCTCTCTTTCCGCTACTGGGTATAACTGAAGGAATTCATCTAACTATTTCCTAAAGGCCCTTAATGTTCTTGTGGATGATCCATTAAATGTAGGCAAGAAGAATATGTGCCTTCTATTGCTGCTATAGGATCTCCTTTCTTCTTTGAGTTGTAAAAACTGTTGGGGAGTTATATTCTCCTTTAATGATCCAGACTGTGATTTTTACTCTGGCAGATATTTACTTAGAGTCTCGTACCCCAAGTTTCCTCCATATCCAAGCCATTCACCTTCCTCTTCAAAGAAAGTGGACATAGTAGATTTCTGTGGAGCTCTTTTCTTTGCCAGTTTTTTATGCTACTGATAGGAAGTGCTTGGACCTTCCTCATTCTGAAACCTTCTTGAGGTCTCTTTTTTCCTCTCCCTTCTCATTTGTTTGACCTCCTTGGAGAGATTTTTCATAGATCTAAAGATAAGTGTGGAAAAAATTAATGCCCACAATCTGAGCCAAAGATGTAGTGCCCACAAGCTGCGCCAAAGATCATGCTCTGATTCCACTATAATATCCCAAAATGGGAAAGACAAGAATATAGAAACACAATAAATGGAAACTACAACAATGCACAATTATAAAATAAATACCATGAAAATATGCAGAATAAGTGAGCCATTTTATTAATATGGAGGTGGATTAAAATATACAACAGTGCTCAAAATATGAAACACTCAAGCCAAACAGAAAGGCTAGAGTGACCCTGAGGTCCTCTCACAAAATGCACTACGTAACTGTTGATCTACTGGAAGAGATACTACGATGTCCCTGCTGGAAATATCGGGACTGCAAATTCCAACTGAAATTAGATGCGTATATCAGGCTGTTTTGGAGCTCAGATGATGCTAGGATTTCAGATCTGGGCTCTATGATGAATACCCAAGATGACCCAGAAAGGATTTCTAGATATAAAAATCTTGGAAAATCACCCTCCTAGGGCCTACAACATATGACTGCTGGGTATGCAGATCTACAACATGAACTAGAGATAAATATGGCTGCAATCAGACGTAATCAACACAATGTTTGAAGGGTTGATCCCTTCTCTATATTCTCAATATAGAAGCTCAAGATATATCTCCTCCTTCCTTTGCTCAAGTTGCAGCTGCAACTGCACAATTTCTGGACTAAAACTGTGCTGTCAAGGAGGCTGAAGCTATAACCTGATGCTAAATTATTCAATGCTGCTCAAGAATGATGGAAACAATCTCTCCAAAGTGAGGGGAATATCCCTCACAGGATTTCCAGCTGAAGTACTGGAAACTTCCTTCCTCCTTCAGATCTACAGGACTGGACTGCGTAATTCCTAGGGGAGCTTCTATTGCATAGAGGTATAAGATGATGGCCTGAATGCTAGATATAGATATGCTGCTCCTGGAAGACTGATCTTGAAGTACAAGGTGAAAGGATGAATCCTCCACCGTTTTCCTAGCTGAAAATACTAGAAACAACCTCCTCCTCTCAAACCCTCATGCAAGAATGTGTAATTCGTGAGACTGAATGTGATATAGAGAGGGGCTGAATGTGGTACCAATGCATGATGATGTATGGAAGCTTAAAGAAACCTTCCAAAAGTAGGCACTTGAAGTCCCCTGTGGGTAAGGGTGGGATTTCCACTTGGAAACACCCGTGTGCTAAATAACACTATAGACTTCGCTAAATAGCTGAAGCATGCATAGAAATGTTAAATGAAAAATCCAGATCTGAAATCAAATTCTAAAATCTGCTTTATATGGCTGCATTCATCTTCCTTTTATGCTTTGTGAGCCTTCCCTAGCCTTGGCCCACCTCATTATTTCGCTGCACATGTGGCCACTAGCCTCCATGAAGACTGCACTATCTCTCCATGATCTCCATGATCTCTGCATTTAATTTCCACTCTCTCCATCATGTGTGAATTAAATGCACCACTTCCTCCACTATTTCATCATTAGTGCTTTATGATCTTACTTTTATTGCTCCATGATCTTACTTTGACTCCTCCACTATCTCCATGATCTTATCATTAATGATGCATGATCTCCACTCTTCCTTCATTAAGAAGCTACTCCACTACTCCATAATGTTGATCTACTTCTAATTAACCCACATACACACACCAAAAGTGGATTTTATTCATCTATGGGGTTTATGGGTCCCTCCACCCTCTTATTTACTTAATTAATTAAGAAAATCAAGGAGTCTAATATTCCAATTAACTGATGGAAAATTTGGAATATTACAACCAATCTTCCTATCTTTTTTCAGAGGTAATCTATTTCTCATTGTAAGTGATGTGATGCTCAACACAATTAATAAGTTCTCATAATCAAGCATAGGATCAATTTTCAATATTTGTTTTGTATCGTTTAAGAAAGGATAATCATCAACATTGACTCTAACATCAATATTTCTCTTACATCAATCACATGGATTCATTACATGTACACATCTATCAAAATATTCTTTTGTAGAACTCACTTTACATTGCATCATCCCAATTCAATGTGTCCATGTTAGGAGCATTTTTCAATCATATAAATCTATGCACATGTGTAGATCCATAATGTTGACACTCATAATGACACCAATAATCTATAAATTGATGAAAATTATCAAAAATTTCATCTCAAAATATTGTATGCTTAAGTTCATATAATTTACTACGATATGATAATTATAAATTACATTTTGACATCTTCATTTCATTTCTTCACCGATATCCACTAGATTTGTATTGGGAATCAATTTATGAAATTTTTTCATTGCATATCTATTGCACTTGATGTAAAGAATATTGTTGGACACCCAATCTACTAAACCAAGTTGGATAATTTGGTGCAATAATTTCTCCAATATGCATGTGTTAACTCTTAGTACAAGTCCAAAATACATTAATCTTTTTGCAAGTAATGTATCTAGAAGATTTTGTAAATGTTCTCTTAACTTCTTTATTATTGTAGGTATACCTGACAAAGTATTTTTTACAAAAAATACAGAGGAATCTTGAGAAAAATGTCAATTCATGACAATATTGAGTAACTTGGTATCTAAAGCAAGGATGTATTCCAAACTTGTTGTCTTGATATCTAAGAATATGTTTTGTATATTCATGAAGATGGACATTTTTTATTTGTGGTTGTAACCAATTTTCTTCACATTTTGAGAATAATGTTGGAAATTCCATATTGAATAATCCATTAGTATCGAAGATGAACCAATGAAAAGCCAATTAAACACTTCAGTCAATCCAACATTTGTGTTTTTTTTCCTCGGAAAAATTCATAATTTTTCATTAAGTCACGAAAAATTACATATTGCATCTAGCAACATATTCAAACATATGCAAATGTATCATAAATAAAACATTCTCCCGAAGGAGTCCAATATCTATCATGTATCATTCTGAGTTTCCATCTAATCTATAATAATATGTACATAAATAGAAAATAAAAATAGATAAATAGCTACCGCAACAATAAAATTAGTCTATCGTAGTTAGGAGACTGTGGTAGTGCCAGTCCAAAAATCTGAAGAAAGAACAAAATTGCAAGCAAAGTGGGATTGCATCCTGTAAACCCAAATCCTCAATAAAAGGATGGTGATAGTAATGAAACTCCTGTGTTACATCATGCTCAGAGATATGCCAACAACCCCACTCTAACTATGAGGCTTCCTTGGATAGTTGGTCGGCCATCTGGTTCCTCTACCTGTAAATATGTGTGACGGAGATTAAATAAAAAAGTGATTTTAACATAGGAATCTCATCCAGTATAGTAGTAAGAGCATGAGAGTGACAGTGTAATTTGAGAATCCCCAAAGATATGAATCCTCTTGCAACCATGTTCCAAGGAGAAAAGTAAAACCAGACGCATCTTGTTAAGTTTGACATAGTTATTAGTACCCAGACCAAACCCCATATTGAGATGAAAATTATGAGAATCAGACAAATGTAAAACAACCCCCCCACCCCCCCCATCCATTTATATTTGAGGCTCCATCAAAATAAGCCCAAGGGAAGGTATGATCAATGATCTCAGGCTGTATGATCCTAGTAGGAGCGAGTAGGAAATCATCAGGGATGAGGTGGAAGATGGAAATGATGTTCCTGTGGGAAGATTTCCAATCAATGGGAGTATCCAGGAAGATGAAGTGATTCCAATTGGTTCAAGTTGTACTGACCGAGGAGCCCGCCCAGCAGAGAGAGAAACCCAGGGAATCAAGGGTGGTGCGCCAATGTTTCTGGATGATCAGACAATTTAGGAAGAGGTGATCAACACTCTCCACATGGGAAAGGCAAAATAACATTGGGAGGGTCCCTGATATGCCCGTATATTGAGGTTGTCTGCAGTAGGGATGAAATTAGAGAGGATACACCACATAAGGAGTCTGGATTTAGGAGGAGCCAACAGTTTCCATAGGGGAAACCACCACCAAAGCTTTGAAAGGGGTTCCGCATCAACAATAAGCAAGGTGTATCCAATCTTAGGAATGAATCGGCCACATTGGGAAGGAGCCCAGATTAATTCATCCTCCATGTCAGAAAGGTGAGCACAGGTGGCCTGAAGGGCATGAATGTAACATTTCCAGATTGGCCAAATGTCAACAGGTAAATCCAGTGACTGTGCAAACAAATAAGCTTGTGAGGCCTAGGTGGTGTTGATGGGATCAGAGATCTGAGCCAAATAAAAAATCTCAGCTTTGTCTAAATGATGAATGATATTAAGAGGCAGGACGAATTCATGACAACAATCTGACCAGGCATCGACGTCGATTTTGACACGATAACCCGATCCAATATGCCAAGCCAGACCTAAATGAATCAGGTGGATGGAATTCGTTATGGCCTTCCAAATGATCGAAGAACCCAGAGAAGGAATGATAGGCTCACGAATCTAATGCAGAATAGCCCTGGGAGATATATTTAGCGCATATGACCTCCTTCCACAGGCTATGGCCATTAATGAGATTCCATCCCATCTTAGATGCTAGTGCACTACAAATCTAGAAAGGTCCTTGAGTCCCCATCCACCCCAGGCCTTGGGTAGAGTAATCTTATCCCAAGCAATCAAAGCAAAAGCTCTATCATGTTCTTTGCTTCGCCAAAGGAATCTCCTGCAAATCTGCTGGATTTTAGATATCCCACCTTTTGGGAGCTAGGAAAGTGACATCCAATATACTGGTATGGCTTCCATAACAGATTTAATTGGCACCAACCTGCCTTCCCTAGAAAGCCATCGATGTTGCCAAATGTTGATTCTACGATCGACTTTCACGATCAACCAATTCTAATCGGTGATACGGTAATCATTTGGTTTAAGATGAAATCTGAGGTATTTGAGCCCCTCCTCAAGCTGCTTGCGAGAAAAATGAAAAAACCCCAAGGCCTATCAGGTTTCATTAGAAGAGCATCGAATCAACATGATGATGGAATTACTGTTGTTGGGTTCCATCCTAGTGGATTTGCTAAAAACACTGAGAAGTTTAGAAAAATTTGAGTTATCCTGGTAAGAGCCATCAAGAAAAATAATTACATCATCAAAAAATAATAAATGAGTCAGCTAAATGAATTCATTTAGCTTGATCCTAAGAATGGATCCGTCAGCTTTTTCTCTGGCCATAAGGGATGAGAGCCTTCCATGATGAGGAGAAAAGGCAGCGGAGAAAGTGGACATCCCTATCTAAGTCCCCTTCCAGCATGAAATAAATCAGAGGCGACACCATTAATAAGAATGATGAAGGTGGCATTAGTAATGTAACCCATGATCCAATTAGTAAAGTCATGAGGGAACCCAGTGTGGAGGAGGACGAGGTGAAGATAATTCCAGTTGGCACGATCGAAAGCTTTTGCAAGATCAATTTTGAGGATGGTTCCCTTGAGGTGTTTAGTCTTGATGGAGTGTAATGCCTCTTGTGTGGTGCCAATAGCTTCATGGATTTTTCTATGATTAAGAAAAGAGAACTGTTCTTTTGCAATGTGCTTTGAGAGAATGGGCTTGATGCGATCGGTGATGATCTTGGATATGATATTGTAAATACAATTGCAGAGAGAAATAGGTTGATAGTCATTTAAAGTGATGGGCTTGTACGCTTTAGGAATGAGAGCGATAAAAGTGGAGTTGAAACCATCATAAATCTATCCAGAGGTCCTGTTGTGTTCAGTAACAAGTAAGAGGTTCTTGCCAATGACGTCGAAGAAATGAAAATAAAATTCAATGGTCCATCCATCAAGAACAAGACTCTTATCCTTCTTGAACAATTTCAGAACCACTTCAATTTCACCCAAAGAAAAAAGAGTGTTTAATTCCTCCACCTGCTCCTCATCCACATACCTATGAAAAGTACGAGAAATATGCATGATGTTCGACAGGTTTTCATTTCCGGAGCCCTGTAAATATTAGAAAAGTGCTGGATTCCTAGATCGGTAAGCTAGTCATGAGAGTTAGCCACTCTCCCATGATGATCATTGAGTTCCCAGATAGTGTTACCGATCCTTCTACCTTTAGCACAATGTTGAAATAATTTAGTGTTATCATCCCCCCCCTTAAGCCAGATGGCCCTAATTTTTAGACGCCACTCCTCTTCCCTCTTGCGGAGGATTTTAATCTTAGATTGTTCCAGAGCAATAAGGCGGTCCTCTGAATCAACAGACAGGAAACAAAAGAAGTCTGGTCCAGTCAAGTGACTGATCTCCAATTCGATGTTATTAAGCTCCTCATCATCCTGTATTTTTTTATTCTTGGCCCATCTTATAGTGTGAGATTTAATACGACTGAGATTCATAAAGAACCCTGGAAGGGTCCACATAGGAAGTTGAGCACAATTCTTCCATTCCCGTCTGAATATGGAAAGAAATGCAGGCTCAGTCAAAAATTTGGAATTGAATTTGAAGGGTGCTCTTGGCAAATGAACACTAGTAAGAATCTCAAGAAAAATTGGGGAGTGATCTGAGATTACACCAGAGCCCACCCACTCTCTAGCTTTGTCAAAATTCGTGAGGAGGGGGAGCTTGATAAGAAAATGATTGAAATTCCTCGCAAGCGTAGCAACATCGGTATGTTTGTTCCTCCAAGTAGGAATATTTTTAGGCATAGCCAAATCTAGGAGGTTCACCCCCTAAAATAGTGTAGAAAATAACTTCAATAAAGAGTCTGATGAGGCCCTCGGTCCCCAAGATTCCGAGAGGCCAATGGAGAAGTTAAGGTCCCAACCCATAATAATTTTGTTTCATTGCATAATAGGGGACTACATCCAAAGATCCAAAAAATACTCACGATGATGGCAGGAGAATACACATTGATTAGTGTGATTGATAAGTTAGACTCACGATCAATGATATCATCACCGAGGATACCATCCTGACCCCACCAACCAACAACACGGATGGATCTGTTGTTGATACCCAAGGCAAGGCCCCCAGATCAGCCACGGGCATCAATGGTCTGGAAATTCCAATCCAAGAGGAAGCCATATAAAATACTAGTAACAACAATCCCATCACCCAGAGTTTCTTGTAGAAAAAGGACATCAAAATTAGCATTATGAAAGAGTTTCATGAGCACCAATTGTTTGTCGGGAATGGCGAAAATCCTACAGTTTAGAGAAAGACAGATCATGGGTCAACCCCTTGCTAGGTTTTCTTTGCTCTAAGAACTCTTTGGATGGAGGATTGAGTGCCAACGAGCACCTACAGATTAGCCTGCCTGATGGATTTGGTAATAGTGGAAGGTTGTCCTCTAGAAGATCTAGTGATGGGACCCCTATGATCCTGCCTGAGGCCAAAAGGTGGACCATAGGGTGTGGAAACAGATGAAATAAGGTTGTAACAGTGGCCTGAGGATGAAATATCAGAGTCAATAGGAAGGTGCAAAGAGGGGAGCTCCACCACAGTAAGAGGCTCGGGAGGAGGGATGGACGGGGGAGCAGAAGCAACAGTACAACAGAGGGGGTTCAAATTGCAATTATCTAAATGATAAGAGTGCAAAGACTGTGCACGATCAAATGAATTGGGAATTGACGATAACAAAACAGATATATCAAACACAGGAGGAGCGAGAGGGATGCCCAGAATAGTTATCGAGCCCTCCAAAGTTGCGTGAGCTGAGAGAGCCACAGAGCATTGAGCCTGAGAGCGAGTGACCGGGAAGTGCCGCTGCACCTCTAGGACTGTAGAGTGTTGAACGGTATGGAGATCATCTAAGGGAGAAGCAATGATCATGAGGTCTGTACGAGTATCCATGTGCGACATAATCTTGGGCGAAGGCGCCGAGGCCATGATCAAGGGTCATTCCTTGTATAGATGCCCAACCACATGGCATCGTCTGCATCTGAAGGGAACCCTTTCGTAGTCCAACACCTGATACCTAACCATATATTTGAAGAAAATGTTGTAACTGTTATAGAGCCCTTCTCTAGTATCCAAGTGAACCAGGATACGGGCCACCGATATGTTACCTATCTCTAGGTTGGAGCAGTCATGGTCAAGATTAATGCCCAGATTTGCGCTAATGCTACGAAGAGAATCTTTGTTCCAGAACTGAAGGGGGAGACCTGGGAGATGGACCTAGATAGGACCAGTGCCATATTTCTCCTTGTCAGGGTCGAATAAAGGGGTCCATCACTTTAAAATAACAGGAAACATCTCCAAGTTCTAGTATTTAGAGAAAACCCATTCCATAGATTCGGGCTGATAGAAAATGAGGGCGAACCATCCACGGTTCATGGTGAGAACCCCTGGAAGCTGCTCCATAAAGCCGCCCCAAATTCCCCCGACCCATATCTTGAGCTTGGCGAAAGAGTAACTCCTTCCACGGACCCTGCCAACCAAAAACGTTTGCGCCGTGAGCTCTAAATCTGCCATGCCCACACCTTCCCCAAATAATAAATCACAACTATGCCTGTTCCGGGTGCACTTGTGCTTCTTCTTTCCTGACACCCTACCCTTGATCAGACCTCCCAAGACTTCAGGTGTGTCAGAGTCCGAAGATTTAGGGTCTTCCCTTGGAGGAGCAGGGATGGGAATGCCCCCAATTCTTCCAGATGCCATAGTCGGGAAGAACTTTGTCTATACACCGTGTGAATGGATGGGAAGGTTCATCGAGCTGATGTGTAAATGCTCAAAATGAATATCCACGGCATGAACGAGAGTATCGCAGTTAAGACCGGAAGAGGCACATGGTTGCAGGGGGACATACGACGTAACCTAAGCTTGCTGCTCCCACTGACGAAGGATAAATGGTGAAGGGATAGAATAAAACAAAGATGTCAGTCATTGAAGAAGTGGTTCCAGGAAATTAGATGCGGTGGCTAGGCAGTTTTCTGCCAGCATGGATAGTGGGGTGGATGATTCAGCCAAGTCCATCCCCTCGGAAATCCTCGCAAAAGCCTCATCCTCCAAAAGACATTCAGACCAGGACGGTGGGAATATTTGGACCCCTTCGAGTGGGTCAGAGGAGTAGTCCACCTCCTCCTCATACATAGTGATAGTTGAAACATTTCCCAACACCCAGCAACATTTGTGTCAATTAAGAGGAGCGGTCAGGTGACCGGAAAGGGACCCAAATCCTTTAGCAGAAGAATAAATCAGGGGGTTAAGCAAACCCCAAGGTAAATGGGGTAGCCGTCAAGACAGACCATCCAGAAAACCACGAAAATAAAGAGGACCCTAGGCCCGAGTTCTGTAGAGGATGTCAGTGGAGTTCACGAGAAACATCGGGAAAACTAGGAGCTGTAGGGTGTAGTGAAAAGAAATAAGTGTAAGCCCGACAAAATCATCAAACCAAGTAAAAAATAGGAAGAGGATGATACAAAGAAACTTCACCGGTCAAGCCCAAGTCTCGCAAACCGATATAAACCTCGTGAGTATTAAGACAAGAACTAATAGGCCATCACTACATGCCGATAGTGAGAAAACCATAACTACCATGGCTAGGGTTTCGCTCCAGAGCTCTTCCATCCAATCGATGGGGCTACTGTATGGTTATTTCATCCAACATTTGTGTTATGTTGCTCTTCATTACAGTTATTTTCCCAAGATGGAATCAGCTCAATATCTCATAGTGCATTTGGAAGCTTTGTTGCAAAATATGTCTATAAATCATCTAATGCATCATCAATCTCTTGTACCCCTCACAACATTACAAATTGGTGTCATTGTCTATCTCTAGTAAAGTAACAAAATTAACCATGTGCACATTGAAATTTCATGTAAATCATCACATGATTTATAATCAACTCAAACATCATGATAATATGGATCATTCCTAATCTTATATAATAATGCATCTATTTCTCTTTGTTTTTTTGGCAGTAAAATCATAACTTGATCTTTTTCAACCTTTTTTTCCTCATAATAATCATCAAATATAAGTCTTTAATATGTAGGGAAATGTCACAGGAAAATATTTAACCTCTTAGGGAAAATTGATGGCATGTCTTATACAGTTATATTTTCCACCTATTGACTACATAACCCACAAAATTTGACTCGCATGTGCAATCAACATCTCTTCAACTTGTATGTGCACTCCAAGGACTTAAGGTTGTATTCCTAGGTCCATTTGATTTTGATCTAAAAATATGTTATGAGTTCCTTCTTTTCTACATCTCACGCACATTGGACCTATATTTGTATTAAATACTTGAATTATAGCATACAAGTCATCACACACATGACACATTTGAAATTGAGCCAATTAATCAGTCCTTTCACAATACTTTTCATCTGCAGTATTCACATCTCAAAATGCATTCGATATATTATCCTCAATTTAAATGTCTTCAATTAGTTCTATCTCAATATTTTTTTCATCATTTTTCTCAGCAAGAGTTACACATTGAGGTTAGACATAGATATTATATAAACTTATTTTCTCATAGGATTTCCTTCTTATTCAAGTTGTACATCTTACACTATGTCTATGTAACTTGGGGGAACATTTTTTTCTTTAAGACATGATTTCTATCATTATAATTTCACTTTTTCTTTATGTTCCTTAATTTTCATTTGTTGTGTATTCTATTCTTAATATGTTTTTTTTCATTCAATTTTCTATTTTAATTGTTTTTAATGCTATATAGTTGTCATTTATTGTTCATTTATTTCTCAATATGTTCTTTGATATGATGTATATTGATCAAGTTTTATTTTAATTGTTTTCTATGCTCTTTAATTGTCATTTGTTGTGCTCGTGTTTCTTGATATGCTCTTTGTCATTCATATTTTTTCTTTATATATTCTTGACGTTATTCAATTTTCATTTGTTGTGTCTTTATTTGCTGATATGTCCTTTTTTATTCATGTTTTTGTTCTCTATATGTGGTGTTATTAAATTGTCATTTGTTGTGACTTTATATATTGATTTTCTCTTTTTTCTTCACTTTTCCACTTTCTTTGATCTTCTCCTTGTTCATCAATTATTTTTTCTAACTTGTCTCTTCATTGTTGTTGTTTCCTTCTAACATATTCACATGTTTATCATTTTTACATCCTCAATATGTACATCATCCATTTGGTAATCATGAGAGGACATGGTAATTTTTTTTGTAAGCTTGGTAGTACCTTCCTTTTACATTAATTTAAATACAAGTTACATCCATATAACAGATAGTTAGGTGGCCTCAACTTGTGAAAAGGGAAACCAAGTTGATTAGCCACCTAATAGCATGATATTCCATGCAATAAAAAAAATTTATAAGTCTCTCTATCCAAGATATATAAGTCTGAATGTATTTTATTTGCCTGAAATCTACCTGCCTATTTATAAAACTAACAACATTTTTAAAACTAAAATATTCCCGCATACATAAAAGATAAGAAAATAGAGTAAAAAACTAGCAGACTATTCTTTCTTGTCAATAGATGCAAAATTCACTGGAGCCGGGTCCTTAGCATTGGAACCCAAGAGCTATGTCTATGGGAGAATCCAAGGGAGCTGATCTTCAATTCATCGAAGGTGTCCATCCTATTTCCACAAGTGTAACTAGAGTTTGTGAAAGTCCTGTTTATAATCCGGGAAGTCCTGCACTGTTGCTGCCATGCCCACAGAGATCTGCTCCAAGGCTTTACCCAAGATACCTTTCATAGACCAGTACATGAACATGGTCTATTTAAACTGAGTAGCGCGACCATAGGTATGTCCTAGGTCCGACACCATAGCCTACCAGTCCTCCGCATCGATGCATCGTGTCTTCTTGATGATTCAAATCTGCTTCCCACTCCTCAATTAACTTCCTAATTTCCTCAGTTGTTCCTTCATTTTAGGTTGTAGCTACTTCTTATATGATGTTAGAAACTAGTTTTTGTCCCCTTTCTTTACCCCCATAAGAGCTAGGCCACCCTGTCAATGTGTCCCCCCTAGTTTTCCTGCCACGACCCCTTAGGGATGGGATTTTATTCTTAGTTGTCGCCAACCGAGCCATTTACAAGCACTTACAGTTTGCAGTAGGGATGATTATGAAAAGAGAATCTTTCATAGGTGGTAGCTCGAGCCCAAAAGCGCCCAACTTCCAAGTGACACTACCGCCCTACACACATGCCATGATAGAAACATGAAACACTAATTCCCAATACAAAAAATGAGGGCATTCCTCCCTACCCTTCCAATGATTACAATTTCAACCGAACAACCCAAATTGAGATTCCACCACCATATTCAAGATGTTCCTAACATCACAGACCATAATTTGAGAGAGTAACACACTGGAGCTAATACCACAGAGACCGACCCTACACCCAAACCACATAAAATACACAACCATTCGAAAAATATGATGTTCGTTGGAGAAAAAACCATGGACCCCACATAGTAACAACTCGGGAGAGATTTTGCCCCAATTAATCAAGATAAAAAACCCCAACCCTTCCTGAGAACAATAAGAGAGACAAGACCCAAGAACATAGGATCAAACAACCCATCCCCTATTCCGAGAAAATCCTAGCCAAGATAATATGGTGTCCCAGGGGTCGAAAAACCCGATATAACCCCATCCTAGAGAGTATAATTCCAAACAATAAAAAAATAGAAACCTTTTCAAGAAAATGGCCATGAAGCTGAAGGAAGACAAAAATATGCAGCAACATGAGGGCTCACATGCCCTCAGATCCCAACAATTCCAGACCAAACTTTCCCAATTCCATTAAAAAAATGAGTCGTTGCATGGAAGAGAGGAGGAAATGGTAAGTCACACAATAGTTTACCCACGTTGTGAGAAGCCAAGACCTCCACCTCTTCTACTTCTGCGATGAACCACAACACCTTGCACCACCCTTCAACACTATGCTACCATGAACCAGGCAATTTCCATCATCACTCAATGAGCTACTATCCAAATTCCATAACCAAAACGTAATATATTTGCCACCTCTTGTGGGGGTATTAACCACTTGTATGCATGAAGCCACCACACCAACTTCTCCGGGCATGTGGAGGGTGGTGGGCTTGTACCCTGAGGCCCCCTTCATTAAATTTATATGATGGGAATGCAATCCATCTCACACCCTGAATTGGGGGAGAGGACATGTTAACTTGAATTATTGTAATACAATCATAAATAACCCTTATAAAATAAAGGAAATATTGAAACATTACAACCCACACCAAATTTAAAGTTGAAACACTAAAAAATTAATGAATGTACACAAAAATCAATGCACATTGTACATATAAATCCCGCAATATATAATTAAAGTCAACCTAAAATTGGGATACATCAAAATCAATGTACCCCTTCAATTAATTACATTGAGATTAATTCATATATTCAATCTAGTCTAATTAACATAATTACATTTGAAAACCTTCTTCTCAATATCAAATCATAAGTGGATAGTAACACTTAAATATTGTTCCTTATATCAATATAGGTCCTATATACTAAATTCAAAATTAATATTGGTACATATTATCCCAAAATTCTATTATACATGGTTAAACATATCATTATCACTTTGAGTAAAATCATAACAATTTAAATGGTTAAGTGATCCCATGCTAGTAAAAGACTATTTTTCTCAACGAATGTTTTTTTTTCAACAAAAATGAGAAGATTTGATATTAAAATCTACACCTGGTTGTAGTTGTTACTTGAGAAATAGTTACATTCATTCATCAAGTTTCCTATCCTCAAGAGAGGAGCTTTATGGGATTACAAAATAGTTGTAATGAAACCCAACTATTGCTAATGGACTACATACATAAACTTTTCAAAATTGACCGAGAAACAAAATACATTTGTAGAGGGAAACCATTAAAGAGATGATGGGGGGAGCTGCTTTAGATCCGATAAGACTCTGCTCACTTGTTTATTGGATGTGCTACTACTGATAGTATGATTTATTAACCTAATGGTGTACCATTAGTCCTTAAAACTACTTCTTGAGAGCATTAATTTCATTTGTCCATTGAGCTAATTCCATTTTCAAGGATTGAACATATTTAAGGAGTTTTATGGATGTATTCACTTGTTTATGTAACTTCCAATTGATTTCCATTGTCTCCAACTGAAGAGATTTGACATTTTGGTATGAAACTAGCTCCAAAAATAGAAGAAAAGAGAGATCAACGCCTTAGAAATAGCCACTTCAAGGGGGAAACCTCCAAATACATTACATAAATGAAAAATTCTTGGATGATACAATAAAAAAAACTTCTTCTATATATAGGAGTCCATGGGGTCAAAATATAATCCTAGCCGACCTAACAATAATAATGTAAGGGCACAATAATAACAATATTGGGGTTACAGGGGTACAACAATAACAATAAGGGGGTTACACTAACAACAATAAGGGACTATACTAGTAATATAGGAACCTAACATGCCCCTCTCCTTCAAAAAAGTGTTGTCCTCAACGCTTGAGTAGCTCTGGATGCTTCTATATAAAATCCTCATCCTCCCATGTAGAACCTTCAATGGGTAAGTTCTCCCATTTGATGAGATACTCTGAAATTGATCGATTTAGTAGCTATCAAGTTCTTGTTTCCGTGATTGCTTTAGGTTCCAATATTATTTTTGCTCCCTCATCAAGTTCTGGAAATATTGTTTGAATTGGAATTTTGTCCCTTATAACCTTCTTTAAGCATGAAACATGGAAAACTGGATGCACTCATGAATAAGTAGTAAGCTCCAATTTGTATGCCATAGTACCAATATTTTGCAACACCTTGTAAGGACCATAGTACATTGGTGATAATTTATTATCCTTGTTAGCTTGCTTGAGGGACATTTGTTTGTATGGTTGTAGCCATAAAAATACCCAGTCTCCTACATCAAAACTTCTCTCGCTGCGATGTTGATATGCCTATTGTTTCATTCGATTTTGTGCCAAATTTAGGTTATCCTTTAAGATTTGGAGAACTTCGTGTTGATGATCAATGTGGTATTCCACTGCTTGAACCTTATAATTTCCTCTTAAAGAAGATGTGATGGACGGTGGATGATATCCATAAAGTGCCATAAATGGGGCCATTTTTACTACAGTATGGAAGGAAGTGTTATACCACCATTCAGTGAGAGGTAACCACTTGACTCATTGTGTTTGATTATCAGATACAAAACAATGAAGATATCCTTCCAAACATTTATTCACTATCTTAGTTTGACCATCATATTGAGGATGATAAGATGAGTTATGAGCTAGTTGAGTACCCGAACAAGAAAATAATTATGTCCAAAAATTTCCAGTAAAAATGGGATCTCTGTCACTTACAATAATCTTTGGGTTTCCATGTAGCTTTTGAATTTTTTCCATAAATGCAGTAGCAACTGTACTTGCTTTAAATGGATGAGAAAATGCACAAAAGTGTGCATACTTGGTAAGTATATCAACTATTGCAATGATGACACTCTTTCCTTCGAACCTAGGTAAACTTGTGATAAAATCCATTGAAATATCCTCCCAACATTTACTTGGAATGGATAAAGGTTGTAGAAGACCCGGGGTCTTAATTGTCTCAACTTTATTTTGATGGAAAACCAAACATTCCACCACAAACTTTTGAATATCAGATTTAAGGCCATCCCCAAAAAAATTATTTCTTCACCATGTAGTAAGTTTTTAAAAATCCTGAGTGTCCTCCTAAAGGAGAAGTGTGTAATTCCAAAAGAATATTTTGTTTTAGTTGGGAATTCTTGCAAATATATAAGCAATCTTTGTACCATAGGGAATCATTGTTCCAAATAAATGTATCAGATGTACTAGGATATTGCTGCAACTTTTGAATGAGTGTCCACACTTCTTCGTCCTTATTCCATTCATCCCTTGCTTTGGTTATCCAATTTGGTTGGATAATAGAAATGACACAAAGAAATGCTTCCACCTCTTCATCCTTTCTTGAGAGTGCATCTGCAACAACATTTAGCTTCCCTTTTTTGTGGATGATTTCAAATTCATAACCCAACATATTTGTGACCCATTTTTGCTACTCTTCTGAAGATAGTCTTTGTTGCAAAAAGTGTTTAAGACTATCATGATCAGTTTTTACCTTCAAATGTATTACCATTAGGTAAGGTTTCCATTTCTTTAGTGCATGTAGTATTTCCAACATTTTCTTCTCATAAATAGCTTTCTGTGAATAATTTCCTTTGATTGGACGACTTTCAAAAGCAACAAGTCTTCCTTCTTGCATTAAAACAACACCAATTCCATTTTCTGTGGCATCGCATTCCACAATAAAGGTTTTTGTGAAGTTTGGCGCAGCTAAGATTGGTGCTAGTCACATTACCTCTTTAAGATGTGCAAAGGCCTTAGTTGCTTCAGGAATCCATGAAAAGGCATATTTCTTCAATAATGTTGTTAGAGGTGCTGCTATTCTCCCATAATTCTTAAAAAACTTGCGATAATACCCCGTTAACCTGAGAAATCCTCGCAACTGCTTTATGGTTATGGGGACTTTCCATTCCTTAATGCCTTTAATTTTGTTAGGGGTCTACCTTAACAACCTCGTGAGATACAATATGACCTAGATATTCCACCTCTTATACTCCAAAGAAACATTTGGATGTTTTTGCATATAATTTTTTCTCCTCCAACAGTTTGAGCACTCTGTCAACATGTTGAACATGATCCTTCCAAGACCTGTTTTAGATTAGTATGTCATCAAAAAATACTAGCACAAATTTTCTAAGGAAGGCTTTGAAAATGGAATTCATCAACCCTTGAAATGTAAAAGGTGCATTGGTAAGGCCAAAAGGCATGAAAAAAAATCCATAATGACCCTCATGAGTTCCAAATGTTGTCTTCAGAATATCTTCAGTCTTCATTCTAATTTGATGATATCCTGAACGATGATCAAACTTGGTAAATTAAATTTATCCATGTAATTCATCCAATAATTCGTCAATCACAGGAATGGAAAATTTATCTTTAATAGTGAGCTTATTGAGCTCCTTATAATCCTGACACATGCACCATGATCCATCTTTCTTATGCACCAATACTACTGGAGTAGAGAAAGAACATTGATTAGGTTGAATTATACCAACCTCTAACATTTCTGCAATCATACGTTCAATTTAACTCTTTTGGACATAAGGATATCTGTAAGGCCTAATGTTTGGAGGGAAAATTCCCAGAATCAAATGAATAGGATGATCATGATCATGAATAGGTGTGAGTCCTTTGGGATTTTCAAACACCTTGGAATGATTGTCCAAGACTTTTTGGAGATCTAGAGAAATAGATGATTTTGATGTTAGAACTTCTAGTGAGTATAATTGTGAAAATACGCCTCGTTGTTCTTTCTTTAGAATCTTTTTCATGAAATTAGAGCTCATTATCTTTCCTGGCTTCTCGGCGATACCGTGTAATTCGATTTCCTTTCCTTCTGAATTTTTTTTCAAAAAAAGTTCTTGAAAATTAAAAGCTATCTTCCCCAAAGATTGTAACCATTGTACTCCTAGTACAACATCATCACCTCCCATTGGAATGGAAAGCATTGGACTATTCAATACATATTCCCCCATGTTTAGCTTGATATTATGGAATTTTCTAGAGAAATTTATAGTTACTCCATTTCAAACCATCACTTTACATTTTGGTGTTGGGTATAGGAAACAATTCAATTCCTTGGCTACCTTACAATGAATAAAATTATGGACACTACCCGAATCAATCAACACTATTACATTTTTTTTCTTGATATGTCTTTCTATCTTGAGAGTTTGAGGAGTGGTAATTCCTGCCAATGCATTGCACGATATCGTCAGAATCGTTTCTTCTTCTTCTTCTTCTAGGGTTGGTTCCTGGTGTATATCCTCTTATTTTGAAGTTTCTTGTTCCTTTTCTTCCTCCTCTTCACAATCTATGTAAAATAATTTATTCTCAGCACACTTACGACCTTTAATGAATTTGTTATCACAACTATAGCAAAGCCCTTTTACTCTTTTTTCTTCCAATTGTTGTGGTGTCAACCTTGTAGGTTGTGGAAGTCTAGGAGTAGAAACACTTCCATATTTATAGATGTGAGTGTTAGGCTTTATTGTCGCCATAATTCTACATTCAATTTTTCTTGCCAACCTGAATGCCTTCTCCAATGAATTAGGTTCCCAAACGTGAACTTCATGTTTGATGTTGTCCTTTAAAGTCCCTATGAAGACATCAATATTGTGTTCCTTTGGAATACTAGTTATCCTTATATTCAATTTTTGGAATTCCTCAATGCTCTCTGCCACTGAACCCTTTTGTTTGAGATTTATCAATTAGCTAAAGAAGGTGTTGCTCTTTGTATCCTCATAATGTGCTATCATTTCCTCCATAAAAATTGACCAAGTGACAATTTTTTTACGGGAGAGCGGCCATCGATACAATACAAATGTACTTTGTTCTAAATGTAAATTTGAAATGTGTACCTTTTGTATGTTTTTCACATTATTGAGATAAAAATATTGCTCCATCTGTAGTATCCATGTTGCGAGATCCTTGCCATCAAACTTCCTCATATCCATCTTTGGAATATGGTGGTTCTTCAATCCAGCATTAGAGTTTATGAAATCACGATTAACATTTTTTTTTCTCATCATGAGTTTCCTCTACTATATTTCCACCATTAGGAATCATTTCTTGTATTAGCCTTGTCATCAAACCTTTCATGTCTGCTTTTATATCATTCTTCATTTCTTCCATGCTGACTTTCATTTTTCCATCGATCTTAGCTTCCATGTCATCCATCTTAGCTTCTATGCAAGATTCCATGCCATCCATCTTAGCTTCCATTCCATTATTCAAACCATCCATGCCTTTGTTCAAACCATCCATCTTAGCTTCCATGAATTCCTTCAAAACTTCCATTTCATTTTTTGTTTCACTTTGTGAGAGAAAAATTTGGTGCACTTGCTCTTGTAATTTTGATATGTCATGTTGCATTTCTACCTCTTCATGAGTCATAGTAGAGCCTTCTGAAGGCTTAGTGGGTGTTGAATTCATTTTAGGTGGAATTTTAGAACCCAATAATGATATATGTGCTTCAATATGCCCTTGTAATCACTTCAAATAGATTTTTCATACAAGACTTATGCAATTCGAAAAACAAAATACACACCTTTTTCTTGCGTTTGAGGAGCTTGATATTGAAACTGAATTATATCTGTGATTTTGGATCTTCAATATCTGAAATTAGGCCCTTTAGTAGCCCTTTGAATATTATTTTAAATTCCATAGTGTTATGTGGATTAATCCCTCTTGCGGACAAGAGCAATCTCCCTAGTATCCTACAGATAGCTAGAAACAAACATCCATTTGCAAATCGTTTTCTCTAGATTATTTGCAATTCAGAATTATTATAAGAAAATAAAGAGGATATTCCCCTACCTTGAGATCCGACATTTGGTGTAGTCTTTTATCCAACCACTCCAAAGAGGCTTCTTCAGTAAGTAGAACCTGCAATCAAAGACAGACAAAAAAATTAAAAGAACTTGCGACATATAATAATTAAGAACAACTAATCTAACTTAGTGATCAAGGATTCTAAGTATTGAATTATTCAAATAAGCACAAGAACAAATCAATGAGAAAAGGAGATCCATATGTATTATCTTGAATGAAAAGAGTAACTTTATAACTTGATGCCTTGATGTCGTACAAGTTCCTCCCAGGGTCCTGAACAATCATTCCTCCTCCAGTTTGACAAGCCTTCCTCTCTTTGAACTAGAATGAAGTTATGGACATGAGTGTGTGATCATTCTCATGCCAATAATAACTAGTGTATAGAGTATGCTCTCTTGATAATTTCTTCAACAACTAACATGTATGTTTACAATCTACCCTTGAGACTGAAACATGAGCTCAATTTGTAGGGAAATGGAGGTAGTTTCAGTTCCATGAAGAGGGATATGGATTCCTCTCATGAAGGGATTTGAGTTCCATAGACCAAGGGATAAGCTCCATGAGTGGAGGGATAAAGCTTGAACTGATCTGATGCTCAGAGAGAGAGTTATGAAAATTTTCCCATGGTCACCTCTTTGAGATGAAATTCGGGAGCTTGAAACCACCCTAATTTCCACAGATCATATCGCTGAAAATATTGTGAACCAAGATTTGAAATTTTTACATGCCGTTCCGCATGATTTCAGCTTCGCACTGTAAAATTTTTAGCTTTTTAACCTTCATATAAAACAAGTTATAGCGCAAATTCTACGATGACCTATTTTAGGTGAAATTCGAGAGCTTGAAAAAACCCTAACGTTTCCAGATCGTATCTCTGGAAATAGGGCGAACCAAGATCTGAAATTTTTACAAGACATTCCTCAATATTTCATATTTGCTCTGTAAAAAATGTAGCTTCTGAACCTTTGTAGAAAAAACGTTATAGCTAAAATTCCAGGATGACCTGTTTGGAGCAGTGAAACCCTAGAATCCAAAGCCCTGATACCAAATGTAATGAAACCAACTCAAAAAATAGAATAAAAGAGAGATCAATGCCTTAGAAATAACCAATTCAAGGGGGAAACCTCCAAATAAATTACATAAATGAACAATTATTGGATGATACAAATGACAAAACCTCCTTTTATATATAGGAGTCCATGGGGTCACAATATAATCCTAGCCGACCTAACAATAATAATATAAGGGAACAATAATAACAATATTGGGGTTACAAGGATACAACAATAACAATAAGAGGGTTACACTAACAACAATAAGGGACTATACTAGTAATATAGGGACCTAACATTTTTTGAGCACAAGTGTTGCAGTCTAAGGTACCCACTGCTAGATGAATTTTATCTTTGTTAACCCACATGTTTAGACATATGTATGGATATATCCCTTTTCCTTCTTGCATGGTGGATAGGAGGTATTATAGTGTATTAAGAGAGCGAAAAGAGAAATATTCTAAAGCCAAATTTTCCTAGGGGAAGATGAAAATGAACAAAAGAAAACAACTCAATCTCGACAAAAGAGAACCAAGCCAAGTTCACCAAAAAATACAGAGTTTACCCAGAGAAAAGAAAGTTTAGAGATACCTATGCCCAAGAGGCATAGAAACCCCCTGAGAGCACATGAAAACAAATGAAAGAAGCAAAGGGACTCTAGGAATGGAGGGGACACTACACAATTCCACAGGGAGGAAGATGCATTGAGTGCTAAAATAAGAGAGTATCAAGAAAAGGAGAAGAGTATTTTCAAATTGGAAAAAATTACAACATAATAGGGTGACCTATAAGAAGAAATTATATCCGACGGAGCTAAATTGACAATAGCACATCAGGAAAGACCTAGAGCCCAGATTAGTGTCTAGGGAAGAACCGTTGTTGGAATTCCTCCAAAAGCTTATGAATTCACTATCCTTTGAGAAAATTATGCCGCCACAAAGCATCTTGAAGATAAACTACTCGGAGCACCAACCATAACAACAAAACCTAGTATGGTGGGGTATTAATAGGTGAGGGTAAGATAATAATATAATTCTTAGAATTTAACAAGTTTGGATTTAATCCCACATGCAGGACTACACCATGCTCCATTAATATTCATAATTGTAGTATCCTTTGAATCCATTAATATTTGAAATGTGAGGTATGTACTAGGATTAAAATTTTTTCACATCCCAAGGATTTGAACATGTGAATATATGAATTTTAATTGAAATTATTAGGACGATTTGATCATGGGAGCCCCGAAACCTTGACACATGCTACCCAAATTTTTTACCATAGTTCTTAAAGTTGGAGGTGAGTCATGGGGATTTTTTTTTTCCTTTTAGCCTTAGTCGTGAAACATAGATTAGATGGGAGGGTCATGGGATATTTTTCCAAAAATGACTACAATTAATTTATGTTTCTACAACTTGGAGGAGACAAGCTAGATTAAATTGTTTGTCAACCTCAATTTTTTTGTTTCTAAGGATATGAAAGGGGGATATAGAGGGGAAAATTTCAAGGAATTTGGATATTCTTTGAAGTAATATTTTGAGATGATTTTCTTTAGTCCAAGTTCCCATGTACATATGTTGGATATTTAGGAGAGATTCCTCCAATATTACTAACTTTTGAATAAGTGATTCTTTTTCCACGATTTGGCCTAGGAGAAGGCTATACATCTTGGATTTATCATTGGTTCTTTGTCCCAGTCCCCATGAAAAAATGATAACTAATTTTCCTTCATGGTTGTGAAGAACTCCTTCCCATCCTTCCACCCCTGGATTCTTTTCGGAAGCATGATCAAAATGAAGAATCCAATATTTTTTTCCTCTTGTCCATTCAACTAGCTCATAGTCTGAGGGGCAGATCTTTCAGTTCCTCACAGGAGGTAGATTTTTAATGGAGGAAGTGGTAGTTAGCTTCAGGGGGTCCATCAATGAATCTATCTGTTGTTTTTCAATTAGATCTATGAGGGGGTCGAGGGAACCTAATTTTAGACTGATGTACTTTTCACATAGAGAGATAGCCTTCATTGCAATGGTCTTAGGCAGGTGGAAAATGTTTTTAAAATGGAATTGTTTCGACTGAAACAAACTTTCCAGTATAGGAACTTAGATAGGGAAATTCAAATCCATTTTAATTTCGGTTTTCCTGTTAGCGATACCATGTAATTATTATGCCAGTTTGAAAATATGGAATGGATGTTGAGAGGCCATATGGTGTGAGAGAATAGGGAGCTGAAGGAAACATCCCATACTTTTTTGGTGCATGTTGATGAGCTCCATCATTAGACATATTTGTAGTGGTTAATAGTCACATTTTTGCCTTCTTAGACCTCTTTTTCTTTCATTTTTATTATTATTTTGGTTTATAAAGCTATTATAGGTGGTGATTAAGGCTAACATACTCTGAGTGCCTAATATAAGGTTGAGTGCAGAAATCATGATTTATTAAGAATTTTTATAAAGATTTTATCACAAAGGCTTGGAGGAGACATCAAGGAGGAATTATAGGAGGATTGTTGACCCTCAAAGGCAGTCGAAGGATCCCAAAGTTTCCCTCCAGCAATTTGAATTCCAAAAGCAGCCAAAGGATCCCCAAGGATTCTCACCAGCAATTCGGATCCCAGAGGCAGTCGAGAAACTTCAAAGATGAGAGCACCCAATCTTGGTTTACTTGGAGTCTAGTAGACTCAATCCCCATTTTCTAGGGAGATGTTGGTATCTTCCCTATAAAATAAATAGAGCAGAGCTAGAGCTACAAAGAGTTAGTCTATCCTAGTCTCGATTCCATTCAGAATTATTGTTGTGAACTATTGAAGCTTTTTGTTTTATTCAGGGATCGAAACTTTTAGAGATGTATGTAGTTATTATTTTATGAAATGAGCAGACTGATTTCATTTGATTGATTTAAGTTCAGAGGGCTAGGCTCATGGGTTAGGGCCAAATCCATGTGTCTTTGTTACTATATTTTCCTTTTATGTCATTTAACTAGTTTTTCTTTTTCCATTTAAGTTAGATATGCTTTTAATAGTCTCATTGTTGTTTAGTTTTTGTGTTGTTGTAGTTTTAATTGCTTATGCATAGTGAATTAGAGGGAAAACTCCAAAACTGTGGTCAAGTATCCCCCCTCTCATCTATGTCAATAGAGTTTGAGTAGGGCAGACCTTCCCACAGGCCAAAATTGCTTTCTGTTTGGGTTCGGGGAGGAATGTGTATTTACCAAGTCCAAGCCTTTCCTTCACTATTTCACCCCACATATCTGTTCATTTCCTATGCATGAATCCACATGTGTGCTTCACTTCTAAGAACTGCCCTTACGCTCCCATTTCCCTCCTTTACTTCTCACCTTAGCACTTACCTTCTTTCGAACACCCTTAAGCCCTTCAGCCTTATTTCTCTATTTTTCTCCATTCATGGCCGCCTTACCCTTTTTATGCAAAACACGTGAAAAACCATTCCAAACCACCGAAAACTAGGCCTCCACCTTTTCTCCTCAAGACTCTTGCCACTGTACATCGTAATTGCACTTTGTGCTGCTTACCTTTTGCCTTGAATACTTACTGCTCTTCTTCGCCGATTTCCTACCCTATTTCTTCTTTCTATTGGTCATCGTCGCCAGACTTTTGTTAACGCAAAAACGCTCGAAAACCATCGAAAAATTGACCTCCACCTTTCTCCTTGAATTTCTCGCCACCATGCATCTCACTTCGCGAATCACAACATTTAGCTCTTACCTTTAAACACTTACCGCTTGTTCTGGTCGATTGCGATATTGTGATCGCGCAAATCGCAAATCGCATCATTTACCTTTTTTCATAACACTTACTACTTATTATGCCGATACGATAACTCCGCAACATCATGCATTGCAGATCACATCCTGCAGGTCTTACCACATCACAATTCACATCCCACAGTTCTTATCCTATCACACATCACATCTCACAACTTTTCCCTTTTTCCTTTCACCGTCACGTCATACCCTTCTCACATTGCATCCTGCAACCTTTACCGCTTCGCACTTCACACAATTTAGTTCATTCTGTTAAGTCCTTACTGCTATCCATTTCAACTTGACAAGTTGTGATTGCGACATCGTATGTCGCAAATTTTACCTCCATCGTGCCTCTGCCATCACATTTTTTTATTATTTCCACTCAAAAGCCATTTCTCATGTTATAATAAGGTTTTATAAGGGTTTAACCCCCTCTTTCTGCTTCCAAACCTTGTTTCATGTGTTAAGCCTCCCATTAGCCTCTTTTAGCCCTTAGTCTTCCTCCAAGATACAAATTAACTATTTTTAGTTGGAATTAAGTCATGGATAGCTTAGTTGCATGGATAGAAGCATGGTAGATAGGTCATAGGATAAGTGGAGCGCATTTGCCAAGTTAAGTGTGGTTTAGGATTAGTTTCATTTCTGCTATTTGTTTTTTGCAAATTCAATTAGCTTCATTCTTGTCATTTATTTCCAGAAATTTAGTTCAGTTTCCTTTTTATCTTTTCCTTCCAGCAATTTACTTTACAGTTGTTCTCATAATTTAAGAAATGGTACACTTTCGTAAAGCATAAGAGGATGAAATGAACAGAATGCATCTGTTGTGTATATATCACTGTCACCTCAAAGTCTGTATGAACCTCGGGTTGATAAAGTAAAGTAGGGAAAACTTTGCGAGTTGCAACACTCTTGTGCAATACCAGGGCTGACCACTTTTTGGCGCCATTACCGAGGAGGTGTCTAGTAGATATTTTGATTTTGTTTTAGAATTATTTTCTACTTTCATTTATTTTCATGTCATTTCAGAAATATTGGAAAAATACAAAAAGATTCGATTTTCATGCTTCATAGGACTAGGAATACTCAAAGACAAACATTACCTAAAACCCCCACATCACCTCCTCACCACCAATCACTTTTCTTCAGTGGTAGTGAGATTGAACCCCTATAGGAGAGCCTTCTGAATATTTTGAGGATCCTATTGGGGAAGAAGAAGAAGAACTTGTTTCAACTGAGGGACTTTATTCACCTATCTTAGCCATGGCTAGGACCCAAAGAGCCTTTCCCATAAGAGAGGAAGATGGGGACATTAAGATGAAAAATATTAGCCCCTCAGTTCTTCCACACTTCCATGGACTTACCTTTGAGGAGCTTGACACATTCATGTTTGAATTTTTTGTTGTCTGTAGGACTTATGACTAAACCTCTGATGATCAGAAGTTGAAGCTATTCTCATCCACCCTTAAGGATGCAGCCTTGCTCTGGTTCATGGGTATGCCTTGGGATAGCATCACTACTTGGGCACAGATGGAAGAGACCTTCAGCAGCAAGTACAAAGACTACTGTAGGTCCAATGAAACTAAGGATGACATATTTAGGATGACTCTAGGGCCTAATGAATCCCTAGAAAATTATGAAGACATGTTTCAATTGAACTATAAGAGAGCAAACTATACTCTTGATCCTGACTCACTTAAACTTGTACTTCCTCGAGCGATCAGTGAAGAGATGATAGAAACCATGAATATGTAATTAGGAGGAGATATATACCAACAACCCTATGAAAAAATCAAAGCTATCTTTTGGAACCATTCTAGGGCATTTAGGAAGAAGGGAAGAGCTAGCCAAAGTACATCTACCCCTTCCTCTTCCACATTCATAAAACATGAGATTGGAAACATGCTAGAGGACTTCAAGAGTGACATGTTGTAGAAATTCTCTTTGCAAATGGACACAATGTAGGTCAAAGGGAAGCAAGAGGAAGCAAAGAGATCCCTGGCCATATTGTGTCCTAGATGTACTGGGAAACACCCAATAAATGAATGTCCACTGAATGTCATAGAGGTTTGCTTAGTTTGTGAAGAGAATCATGCCATAAACAAGTGTCCCTCCTTACCTGGACTTAAAGCTGCATATCAAGGTGTGGAAAAAATTCCAGAGAAACTCTGTTTCATCAACCAGAGAAGGCCTCAAGGCCCTTGACCATATCAACAAGGTATGCAGGGTGCACCTCACTCTTACTATTACAAAAATTAGAGTGCACCCATGCAAACTTGGTACACCCCCACTCCTCCGTCTTGGTCTACACCTCCTACTTGGCCTTCCAACCTTTCATATCATCCTCAACCAGTTAACCAACCATTTCAACAGTATGTTCCACAACAACCTCAATGGGGCAATCCATCCCAAGGGTGGAGGCCTCAAAAAAATCAACTACCTACTCTAATGCCTCCACCCCAACCTCAACCTCAGATTACTCATGTTGCTTCACCTAGGTTACCTATACCTGCACAGCCCAATATGAACCCAAACAACAGACAGGCATAGAAATATCCCAGTGGAGAAACATCCCATCCAAATTATGTTGTGGAGATACAAGAGGTTAATCTCAAGTCGGGAAGAGTACTCCCAGACAACCATCCCCCATACCCACCTGTAGAAGTTGATGAGGAAAAGGAAGAAGATAACACTCAGATCCAACAACCTCCTTTTCATAAGTGCTTGATCCACCCTAATCAGCACACCCTAGAGGAGACTGAACTCCTGGGAGAATTGGAAAATTTGTGTGTAAATATACCTCTTCTCCAGGCCATTAATGATTTCCCTATCTATAATAGGCTCATCAAATAAAAGTGCTTCAAGAAGCCTAGGAGAAGGAAGAGAGACACCCCCATCATCAATGTGGTAGGACAACTGCCTGACCTGATGTTGGGGAAGGTGATATTTCCAAAATACCTAGACCCTGGTAGTCCAATAGTTGATGTACATCTAGATGGTGTCATATTCCCCAACACTTTGATTGATTTAAGGGTTTCCATCAATATCATGACCAAGGAAACTATGTTGAAACTTAATCTCCAAGGGACTTTGAGGAAAACCACAACAGTTCTACAACTTGAAAATCGGTCCACAGTAACTCCGGAAGGAATTTTTGAGGATGTTATGGTTACCATTGACTCTTGGGTGTATCCTACATATTTCTTGTTCCTCCAGCCAAAAATCAAGTTTAATGGTTATCCTCTCATCTTAGGGATACCTTGGTTAGCCACTGCAAACACTTATATTAGTTGTCGGGTCGGAAACATGACTATCAAAAGTGGGCCTTTGTCTAAATAGCTAGTTTTATATCCTCCAGCCCAGCCTTCCATTGATCATGATCTCCATATATGGTTGGAGGATGAAGAAGATGAGTTATATAACACTGCCCCTATGTGTACCATAGATTTTATCCATAGAGGGGGGCATCTTGATGAAGATGAACTCATTGACCATGCCATTCAAAACTAGTGCTCCATTAACACTCCTCTCAAAACCCTAGTCAAAGAGTCTGAAAGCCAACCTTGGATGGAAGTGAAATCAGTTGAGAAAACCTCTGAAACCACCAAGGTTGTCAATTTTGGCCCATCCAGATCTCTGAAAATCAACCCAAACCTCTCAAATGAAGAAGAGAAGCAGCTATGTCGGCTTTTGAAAGAAAATCTTGAAGCATTTTCTTGGGATTACAAGGAAATGAAAGGGGTGCATCCTTTATTATGCAGACATCACATTTACATCAAAGAATGATGCAAGCCTATGATACAACCCAAAGAAGAATGAACCTGGCTCTAAAGGACATATTCAAATAAGAGCTGCAGAAACTATTGGATGCAGGGTTCATATATCCTATATCCGACAATGAGTGGGTATCTCCTCTTTTCCTAGTCCTAAAGAAGAATGGGAAGTGGTGAATTTGTGTTTATTATCGAGAACTTAACAAAGCCACCAAGAAATGCCATTTCCCTTTTCCCTTTATAGGCTAAGTCCTGGATGGCCTTGCAGGAAAGAAGTTAATTTCCTTCTTAGATGGGTTCAGTGGGTACAATCAGATTCAAATCAGCCCTGAAGACCACGATATGACTACTTTAACCTGCCCTTTGGGTACCTTTGCCTATAGATTCCTACCCTTTGGGTTATGCAATGCCCCAGCCACCTTCTAGAGGGCTGTCCTGAGAATATTTTCTGAGTTAGTCCATGACCCTGTTGAAATTTACATGGATGATTTCACACCATATGGGGATGAATTCCTGGAAGATATCTCCAATTTAGGTAAAGAACTAAGGAGGTGCATTGAGATGTATCTCTCCTTGAGCCCAGAAAAGTGTGAATTCCTGAAGGAAGCAGGGGTCGTATTAGGACACTCCATATCCCAAGCATGAATACAGGTACCTATCATGAAAAGGGTACCTGCTCCTCAAAATAAAAAATATGTCAAGAGTTTCTTAGGCTTATCTGGTTACTATAGAAGGTTCATCAAATATTTCAGCAAGATGGCGTCGCCATTATTTGGTTTGTTGGCCGAATATTCTGAGTTTATTTGGTCTGGTCCTTGTCAAGAGGATTTTGAGCTCATTAAGAAGCAGTTGACTACTTCTCCCATCCTCTGAGTTCCAAATTGGACTTTTCCTTTCCACATCCACACTGATGCATCTGAAAAAGCTATAGGGGCAACATTAGGACAATTAGAGGACACAATCCCTTATGCCATTTATTTCATCATCAAGAAATTTTCCAAAGCCGAGATGAATTACACTGTTACTGAGAAGGAGATGTTGGCCATTGTCCATGCATTGAAAAAATTCAAGCATTATGTCACAGGATATCAAACCCTTTTCACACTGACCATGCAGCCATCAAGTATTTAATGAACAAAACGGATGTTAATGCTAGAATAATTAAAAGGTTGTTACTTTTTCAACAATTTTATTTGAATATTGTTGATAACCCTGGAAAGGAAAATTTTGTTGCAAATTTTTTGTCTACGTTAGTTATCCCTACAGGTGAAGAAGGAACGGTGGATGACCAGCTTCCAGATGAACACTTTTCCAAATCAATACTCTCACCATGGTTTGCTGATATAGCCAACTATTTGGTTGCTAGAAGACTCCCTCCTAATATTTCATTCAAGCATAATCATCAGAAAAAGTGCCCCTTTCACATGGATTGGGGGGAATATCTTCAAGCTAGGTCCTGATCAAATCCTAAGAAGATGTGTGAGGGAGGAAGAATTTTTTGATATCCTATCTGAATTTCATGACATCCCATGTGCAGGCCACTTTGCTTGCAAAGAGAACTACTTACAAAGTTTTGCAGGTGGGTTACTATTGGCCTACCCTTCACCAAGATTCTGAAAGATGCACCAGCAGGTATTACCAATGCCAAAGGATGGGGAAACCCACACAAGGGGATGAAATTCCTTTACACCCTCAGGTGGCTCTTGAGCGATTTGACAAATGGGGCATGGAATTTGATGGACCTATTGATCCACCATCCGAACAAAATAAGTATATCATAGTCTGCACTGATTACCTGAAAAAGTGAGATGAAGCAAAAGTAGTGAAGGTAGAGACTGAGGAGAAAGTAGTAGAATTTATGAGGGATAATGTGTTTTACAAATTTGGATATCCCAGAGAAATAGTCACTGATCAGGGATCACAGTTCACCTCTCACCTCATTGAGAATCTTTTGAGGAATCACAAGATTAAGCATATAACTTCTACTGCATATCACCCTCAGGCGAATGGAAAAGTAGAAGTAACTAATAGAGCTTTAGAGAGCATCCTCACCAAGTTTGTGAGCAGCAGCACAAAATATTGGGAAGATAGATTGGTAGAAGCTACTTGGGCCTACAACACTACTTGGAAGACAACACCAAGACTCACTCCTTATGAACTAGTCTATGGTAAGAAAACTCTACTTTCAGTTGAGTTTGAATTCAATACTTTAATAATGGTAGATGAATTAAATCTAGATCTAACAAATTCCCAAAAAGAGAGGTTGCTACAACTAAATGGATTGGATGAGTTCAGAATGCAAGAACTTCTTCACATAGAGGTAGTTTAGTAGCAAAGGAAGGTATGGCATGACAAGAACATCAAAGAAAAGACCTTCCATGAAGGAGATTGGGCACCGTTGTATGATTCAAGGTTTAAATACTTCAAAGGAAAGCTGATGACAAGATGGTTGGGGCCTTACATAGTGGAGAAATGCTTTGATATTGATGCAGTTCAAATCAAGGCCATAGATGAGGAAGGGATCCCCTTTCTTGTCAATGGTCACATACTTAAAATTTACAAGAAGCCTTTGTCAAGGGCATAATTCATCAATTCAATAAGTAGAGAGGTGTATGTGATGGGAAAATCCATATTTTTCCACACCTGTAGAAAGAAAAAGAAAAAAGAAAAAATAATAAGCTTCTGGGTTGAAAACCTCAATGGAGGCAGCTCACTTTCTCAAAAAAAAAGGAAAAAAAGAATAAAGATCCATGGGTGAAAACCTCTTTGGGGTGCCCAAGGCAAGTTTTTGGGTTGAAATCTCCATGGAGGCAGCCCACTTTCTTTCGAAAAAAATAAGAAAAAATAACAAAACCAAAAAATGCATCTGCATCACTACGTTTTTTTGCATTTGTTGTTTTGCAGGTTGTTAATGATTTTTGGAAAACAAAGGAAGAATTCATATTGTTTTCCCTTCTTATATCTTGTCTTCCGTCCCATAATTCACTCCATTCATCTTCATAACTTCCTCCATAACCTCCATACACCACACTCCTCCATTCCTGAGCACAATGTAGCAAGAGAAGCAACACACAAACAGACTGCTACAAGCATTAGGAATTTCCTTAAAAAAAAAGTTGTTCATGGACTGCCAATAAGAACAACAATGGAAACTGCATAACAGACTGAAGGAGAATGAGAATGCCACCGATGGAATCTCAAGCACCCCACGTGACATCCACAATAGAGAGAAACAACAGACAAAGATTAGCAACTCATTCAGGAAGCTACTCCTTCAGCAAGCTTCTCACTGAGAGAATAGGAATATGGTGAAGAACACAACATCTAAAAAGGCTTGTCTCAAACCTCCAGCTCCTATAACTACCTTGGAAACAACAGGTAAACTCAGGTATAAGATCTCACCCCTTGCTATGCATTCATAATAGCTAAAAATAATTAATTTTCAGACTCAGAGTTTGAGGGGCAGAAAGGTGGCCAGTTAACTCGGACACCACCGTGACGTATGGCTGGAAAAAAACTGGGACACCTAGGCATGCAAAAGAATAAAGTTAAATTAGTGGAGTAGAGGATAACGAGGGGAGGAAAACGCGTAGTCCATCCTGAATTAACAGGGAGGAGGAACCAATTGTCTACGAAAGAACTCAAGTTGAGTGGAGTTATATTGGAACTCCAAATTTAGTTGCGTCATCTCATGAAAGAAGATGTCATCTCATCCAAACCAGTGAATTGACATTTTTTAGAGGGAGAGGATCGATGGAAACATGCGGCGCTTGAAGAAGAAGAAGAAGAAGAAGAACCAGAAAGAAGAAGAGGAAGAACCATCTAGAACAAGAAGAACCGGAAGAGGAAAGCAGAGAGACAAAGGGCCAAAGCAAAACAAAAGAGACGGCCATAAAATTCATAGAGATATCAAAAAGTGGGTGAGACACAGGCTCACAACCTAACGTCACATCCCATCACTACAAAAAGATAACTACCACCATGGCTCCTCTAAGCGCAAAAAGAAAAAGGAAGACCTCTAGGTATTCCAAAGCCAACAAGAATCAGAGAAAGCCAGAAACTCCTCCCATAAGCCCGATCATCATTGAAGAATCACCAAGGGGGAAGGAAAGAATCGAATAAATATTTCTGAAGGATCAACTACAGAAGGCACAAGAAGAGAATGTAGCACTAAGGAGAAATTGCAGCAAAAAGAGGAGCAAGTAGCCACCATGGTAGACTTATGCATAGAAGCCCTTCAGCACAGATTCCCCTCTGACTCATATGTTGTGTACCTCAAAGAACAATGGCTTCTATTTCAAATCAACACTCTAGCCTCCCATGGATCAATCCCTTTCCAATATTGTAGGAAATTCATGAAGTTATACAAGCAAGCCAACATAATTGATCAGGAAAAGATGGCAGAGTTTTATATGCATAACTTTGTGCTAGAAAATCTGGAGATTTGGGACCCCAATCCTACAGTGGGGGATATACAGTTAATGGCTCTAGCATCTTGGATGGTGAATGAGGAAAATAGAGCCAAAGAGATATGGAAGGTCATGGGAAGAAGAAATAGAGAACCCTTCTATCTCAGACCAGAAGTGTTCAGCCCAAGAGGAGTCATCCTTAATCATCGATAGATTGAAAAGGACCCTGCACTGGCTGAAAGCTACCTTCAGGCTCAAAACCAAGTGATAGGCCACTTTGATGATGTTTCCAGGAAGATAGAAGAGGAGTGCATTATTTCCAACTAGAGGAGATGGAACAACCTCCCACATAGCGTCAAGAACAAGGAGTATCATACTCCAGAAATACTGAGGGGTGCACTGGAAAGGGAACCATTATACAAGAGGGCCATGCAGGCCAAAAATATCTGATGGTTGGGACTAAAGCTCATCCCACCTTTGCTGTTGAGGCTGGCTGATGAAGAGGACACATATGCACAAGATAGAGAATGGGAGAATGCAGAAAAGAATGATGGATTTACCCCCTTGGGGAAACTCCCACACTTATTCCTTGGGAAATCATGGGGGTTGTCAAAGCTTTGAAGGAAATGGAGGAGGAGGATTAGTTTCTCAGAGAATGAGCAACCATTTAGTAGGGGGGTGATAATGAGCTCCATCATTAGACATATTTGGAAAGGTTAATATTCACCTTTTTGCCTTCTTAGACCTCTTTTTATTGAATTTTTATTATTATTTGGGTTTATGATGTTATTATAGGTGGTGATTAAGGCTAACATACTCTGAGTGCCTAATATAAGGTTGAGTGTAGAAAATCATGATTTATTAAGTATTTTTATAAATATTTTATCACAAAGTCTTGGAGGAGACATCAAGGAGGAATTATAGGAGGATTGTCCACCTTCAAAGGCAGCTGAAGGATCCCAAAGATTCTCTCCAGCAATTCCAATTCCATAAGTAGCCAAAGGATCCCCAAGGATTCTCTCCAACAATTCCAATTCTAGAGGCAGTCGAGAAACTCCAAAGAGGAGAGAACTCAATCTTGGTTTACTTGGAGTCTAGTGGACTCAATCAACATTTTCTAGGGAGTAGTTGGTAGCTTCCCTATAGAATAAATAGAGTAGAGCTAGATCTAGGAAGAGTTAGTCTATCCTAGTCTCGATTCCATTCAGAATTATTGTTGTGAACTATTAAAGCTTTTTGTTTTATTAAGGGATCAAAAAATTTAGAGATGTATGCAGTTATTCTTTTCTGAAATGATCAGAATGATTTCATTTGATTGATTTAAGTTCAGAGGGCTAGGCTCGAGGGTTAGGGCCCAATCCATGTGCCTAAGCTTCTCTGTTGGTACTATCTTTTCCTTTTATGTCATTTAGCTAGTTTTGCTTCTGCCATTTAAGTTGGATTTGCTTCTGATAGTCTCATTGTTGTTTAGTTTTTGTATTGTTGTAGTTTTAATTGCTTATGCATAGTGAAATAGAGGAAAAACTCCAAAAAGGTGGTCAATTCTCCCCCGTATCATCTATGTCAATAGCATTCGAGTAGGGCAGACCTTCCCACAAGCCAAAATTTCTTTCTATTCAATTTCGGGGAAGAATGTGTATTTACCAAGTCCAAGACTTTCCTTCATTGTTTCACCCCACATATTTGTTCATTTCCTGTGCATGAATCCACAGGTGTGCTTCACTTCTGAGCACTTCCCTTATGCTCCCTTTTCCCTCTACTTCTCACCTTAACGCTGCACTTACCTTCTTTCGAACACTATTAAGCCCTTCATCCTTATTTCTATGTTTTTCTCCGTTTACAGCCGCCTTACCATTTTTATGCAAAACACGTGAAAAACCATTCCAAACCAATGAAAACTAGACCTCCGCCTTTTCTCCTCGAGACTCCCACCACCGTACATTACAATCACACTTCACACTACTTACCTTTTGCCTTGAAGACTTACTGCTCTTCTTCACTGATTGCCTGCCCTATTCCTTCGTTCTATCGATCACCGTCGCCGGACTTGTGTTAATGCAAAAACGTTCAGAAACCATCGAAAACCTGACCTCCACCTTTCTCCTCAAAATTCCCACCACCGTACATCGCACTTCATGAAGCACAAAATTTAGCTCTTACCTTTAAACACGTATCGCTTGTTCTAGATTATTGCGATATTGCGATCATGCAAATCACAAATTTCATCATTTACATTTTTTCATAACACTTACTGCTTATTCTGCTGATATGATAACTCTGCCACGTCACGCATCACAGATCGCATCCTGCAGGTCTTACTACATCGCAAATCGCATCCCGCAGGTCTTACCACATCACAAATCACATCCTGCAGTTCTTATCCTATCGCACATCGCATCCCGCAACTTTTCCCTTTTTCCTTTCACCGCCATGTCATCCCCTTCTCACATCGCATCCCGCAATTGTTACCACTTCGCACTTCGCACTTCACACAATTTAGTGTATTTGGTTAAGTCCTTATTGTTATCCATTTAAACTTGCGAAGTTGCAATTGCGACATCGCATATCAACTTTTACCTCCATCGCGCCTCCGCCATTGCATTTTTCGATTCTTTCCGCTGCAAATCCATTTCTCAAGTTATAATAAGGTTTTATAACGGTTTAACCCCCTATTTCCACTTCCAAATATTGTTTCATGTGTTAAACCTCCCATTAGATTCTTTTAGCCCTTCTTCTTCCAAGCTGCAAATTAAATCTTTTTAGTTGGAATTAAGTCATGGATAGCTTAGTTTCATGGATAGAAGTATGGTAGATAGGTCACAAGATAAGTAGAGTGCATTTAGCTATTTGGCCAAGTTAAGTGTGGTTTAGGATTATTTTCCTTTCTGTTAGACTCCGTCTTGTCAGCCCGCTGCAGTCAAATTCACCAAGGTTCATTTCTTTTCATTTGCAGTCATTAAAGAGTCATTTTAATTCTTGAGTCCAGGGTTTTGTCTTCAGAAGTGCTTCAATAACAGGTGCAAGCCAAAGGAAGGTTCAGTGAGTTATTATTTCAGGAGTTTCAATGATCAAAAGGATGATTCTTCTCCAAAACCCTGTTTTGGAGAAGAAATTGTCAGATTAGTTGTTTGTAATAAGTATATTTTTAAAGTTTGCCCTCATGAAAAATGTCAAAAGATGGCCCTGGTCACCTTGCCAGGACTCATCAGTTCTTATCCCTGCAAAACAATCAAAAGAAGAGCCATCAGTCAAACTCAGAAAATGCCAAAAGAGAAGCATTGTATTAAAAGATCAAATGTCAAAGTGCAGAAACATTATGAAAGTGGGTTATCAAAAAAATTTGAAATCAAATCTATTTGGATGAGATATTTTCTTCATAAAATATGGCAAACAAAATCATTTGCAAGAAATCCGCAAGGCAGAGGTCGAATTTGTGAAGTGGAGGGCCGGAGACATGTTTGCAGTGTTGTTGATAGGTTTGGAGGTGCGCGCTACCCATACAGAGTGCGCGCTACCCACTTAAACGCCACAGCCAGTGTTAAATAACACGGGCGCTACCCACTTGAGGTGCGCTACCCATACAGTGTCAGGGCCGAAATTTTGTTGCTTCTGCGTCCGGCTTCATTCCAAAATGCCATGTTCATCTTGCAATTACCAGATCGAGCACTGGCAAAGGAAGAGTTCATCGCAGGCATGAGCAGATGGATTAAAAGTGCTATCAAATGGTCAAAAGCGCAAAATAAGGGTGAACGGATACCAGTTGACTCCCTTTAGACGTGTAGAGGAGCGCTATGGTTCTATATTGCTGGACATGTGTTGAATTGTTATATATTGTTCATGGTGTCGTTGAACAGCTGAGTGACAGATTCAGATCAGTGTGATGCTGGGCTCAACAGATGAAAATGAACCTCTGCAGGAGCTTGGAAGCTCTGGTAAGTCATTTTGCAGATCATGTCTTATACATAATGTTGGTCATCTTGAAATTCTACACCACAACATTAGTGCCCCACATATAAAGAAACTACGAGCACAAATCCGTTTACGATGTTACTGCATGATTTGCTCAGTAAATTTGTTAAATATCAAAGCTGCAGAAATTCATGTACAAGATGTCAGGCATGAACGGTGCATGAGCCGTGGTTTCAAGGTAGCAAGATTTGCTGACCAGACTTACAAGTGCCCTTCTTGTGGCATTGCATTCAGCTGCAGTATTGCTTTGGAGTTACATCTGGTGATGTCGCACAAGGTCACATTTTCAAAAGATAACTTGCCAGAATTGACTGGGATTATTAAGCTACTTTCTGGCTCATCGAGTGATTGCTCCAAAGCTGGCATAAATCTGGAATGCCTTTTGTGCTCAGTAAAATGTGAAGCCATAGATGATTTTGTTCTGCATTTATTTTCTAGTGTGCATATCAAGTCCTTGAGAACATCTACTTGCCTAGTTTGTTAAAAACATTTCATTCATGTGAATGACCGGGAGAGCCATTTGCATGCATATAAACACAAATTTAAATTGCAAAAAGTTTGTTTAAGCAATAGGCTCAAGAAGGTGAAGGATATGGGACATTTAGAAAACATGGGATATTTATGCACATATTGTATGATATGGTGTAAAAGCCGGTCCTGCTTTATCCTTCATTTATTGGGCAGTGCTCACAGGTTATATGCTGAGATTCAAGATCAGCGACATACAAATAAAGTAATACAGACTCGATCACAAAAAAGAGGATTCTGTAAATCAATCCGCATTTAATAGAAAATGGCAGCGCCCCAATGTTATAAATGATGCTAATTATAGGAAATTTGGTTTTATGCAAACGGAAAAATGTAAGATGGAAAGTCAAAAGGCCGAGAGCCTAAATTTAAAACAGAGACATCTAACACAGCAGAGAGATAGGTTCAATTGCCCATTTTGGTTTTCAGTTGCGATTTCAAAGGAGTTACATTACAGATGTCACCACTTCATCGATCATCAACAGATTCAAATAGAAAATGGGACGCTATTTCATAACAGATGGTCGGCTCTTTATCCTTTGTTTGTTAATAATAATTAAATAATCCCTCATTTTATGTCAATCTGTTTTTATACAGATAGTCTATTTATTGTATTAAAAATCACTTGTAAGCAGGGGGGAAGAGTTCTGAGAGCTGGTGGTGAAGAACAGAGAGCTTCATTTGTACAGTTGTTTGACAGAGATTAATTGAATGGTACAGCTCTGTTTTATAAGATTCTTGTGGCGTAAAGTTTAGCATATGTCTCTTCTACTGTTTCATATGTAATTTCGTAATGTTTACATTTCATTCACGATCAGTTCACTGGATGCTGTTGTAGTGAGATAGGTAGAATACAATTTATTTTCTCTGCCTTGAAGTAGCGTTCAGGATTTGTGTATTTTCTTCTGTCTGAAAGGGATTCATTGTTAAATGCCCCTTTCAGCTTTCTTAAGCAGTCTTTATATCCCATTTAATTTTAGTTTAATTGTTAAACTTCACTCCTGCCTCGCCTTATGTAATAATCTGTGCTTTTGATTAAATCTCTGCTCACGCTGTTCTTGATCCCATACAGTCCAGAAAACCCCATCATTTATAGAAAACCTCATTCATATCTATTTACTAGCCTAAAATCAATATCAGTGTTTCATTTAGGTCATCTCAGATCCTATTGGACATCTTTCACTGAGTTAGACCCGGAGAGAGCCCTCTCCTGTCCTTGTAGGGCTAGCTACGAGGCTAAGCTTGGTTTGATGTTGCCTCGAGTTTTGCCTTCTTCAGCCTGTGGCAGATTCGAGCGCTAACATAGTGGCGACCATACTGGGGAAGTCCTCCCCGGTAAAGGATAACAAAGTTCAGATCTGATGCTGATGGTGAACAGCAGTCAGACATCACAAGGCTGAAATCATTCACCGGCGACTTCATTCACTGAAAAATCCAGAAATCAATGCTTCATGGCGACCTCACTGCTGACGGACCGGATTTCAAGAAGATATGCTCCCATGAGCCAAGATCACATCCCAGGTTTTCCGAATAATATGCCCAAGGTGGACTGGCTTCAGAATTTTCCTATGTTCAGAAATGTAGAAGGTAATGACGCTGCTCTTCATCTGGTGAAATTTCACATTCATGTGCATAAATTTAAGATCAATTTTCATGAAGACTGTTTGATGAAAATTTTTATGGCTACTCTGGAAGATGAAGCCCGATCCTGGTATGAAAGTTTGCCAGCTGCTTCTATTTACTGTTTAAGGGATTTTCATACCGTGTTCTTTGAAAAGTATAAAGAATCATATCCATCCTTGATTTTAGTTCGGAACTGTTGTAGCCATGTACATAATTTCATTGAAGATCTAGAGAATTTTTATGGTGATGATGATTTCATGGACGGAGAAATCATGGAGGCTCTATATGAGAATCCATTTCAGCAACATGAAGAGAACCTAAAGAATACCCATCAAGGTGCTCAGGAGACTTTGCAGTAGGTTGATGGCCATATGGCTGAAGATGAAGAAAGGGAGAATGAAATTTCAGATCTGCCCACAGAAGACAGCAGCATGCAAGTAAGTCCAGTGCTAATTTCAGAATGTGATAATGTCAGGACAACTATTTCAGTTCCAGATTCAGTTGTGCTGAATCCTGAAAAGGTGAGCTCTGCTGTTGAGATCATAGACAGAGTTTTGGATTCAGATGTTCATGGAAAACAGAATGAGATCTTTGTGCAAGTAAGTGATAAATCTCCTTTCAATAGCTCAGTAATAAATGATAGTTTGAATGCCCTGTCATATGAAGATAATTACTGTTTAAGCAGAAGAAAACAAAAAGCATTGTCTCCTTTGTCTGAAGATGAGATAGATCTACTTTTGAGAGGTCTTGTTACAGCCCAAGCTACAGCAGATTTGCAGTGCACACACAGTCAGGAAAGTGTTGGTGAAACTTCTTCCTCTTTTGAAAAAGATGATTGTCTTCTAATCAGTTTTGTAGATCAGCAAACAGATAATTTTTTCTTTCACAAAGATGATAAGGCTGTCATGTTTGATAATCTTGAAGATTGTTTTTTGTTTAAGAATGACCTAGATCATGAAGTTGAGGAATACATGCCAGAATTTCTTATGGTCAAGGAACCTATAGCTAACACTCAGATGGCAGATACCTCTCTGTGCATTTCTATCCCTCAGAAATCAATTGTCCTTTCAGATCAGAATGGAGTAAATACTTGTATTTTTGCAGCTGGATCTTCAGATAAGCCAGTGCTTCAGGATTTTCAAGACCCCTTCAGCATTCTTCTGCAAACATTAGAAAGGATAAATATTGCCTGGTTAATTATCATAAGCTTTGGTTTCAGTGGTTATTTTGAGTTGCCTACAGGTTCATCATTCCACCTACTCAAGGAGAGTAAGAGCAGAAATTTGGGGTGTAGCCATCTGCTGGATTGGTTACATTGGAAGGCACATTACACATGATTGTACATATCACATCAGTATGCAGGTGGTTTCCATCAGGATTTTAAAGCTTGATGGACTGCTGCCCTTTTCAGAAATTTTTTGTTTTAATTCAGTCATTTCCGTTTGCATCAAGTCAGTTTGAGTCGATTTTCCAGTTAATAAGTTGAGTTATCCGTCTTTCCTTCTATAGTCTGTTTGTCAGAATAATGATTCCATCGCCCAATGGATGGAGGCAATGTCTGCTCTCCCATAGATCTGCTGTTCTTGGCACCTCCAAGAAGTGGCAGCTACCATCCCCATTGGAGCCAATGTTAGACTCCGTCTTGTCATCCCGCTGCAGTCAAATTCACCAAGGTTCATTTCTTGTCATTTGCAGTCATTAAAGAGTCATTTTAATTCTTGATTCCAGGGTTTTGTCTTCAGAAGTGCTTCAATAACAGGTGCAAGCCAAAGGAAGGTTCAGTGAGTTATTATTTCAGGAGTTTCAATGATCAAAAGGATGATTCTTCTCCAAAACCCTGTTTTGGAGAAGAAATTGTCAGATTAGTTGTTTGTAATAAGTATATTTTTAAAGTCTGCCCTCATGAAAAATGTCAAAAGCTGGCCCTGGTCACCTTGCCAAGAATCATCAGTTCTTATCCCTGCAAAACAATCAACAGAAGAGCCATCAGTCAAACTCAGAAAATGCCAAAAGAGAAGCATTGTATTAAAAGATCAAATGTCAAAGTGCAGAAACATTATGAAAGTGGGTTATCAAACAAATTTGAAATCAAATCTATTTGGATGAGATATTTTCTTCATAAAATATGGCAAACAAAATCATTTGCAAGAAATACGCAAGGCAGAGGTCGAATTTGTGAAGTGGAGGGTCGAAGACATGTTTGCAGTGTTGTTGATAGGTTTGGAGGTGCGCGCTACCCATACAGAGTGCGTGCTACCCACTTGCCGGGCGCTACCCACTTAAACGCCACAGCCAGTGTTAAATAACACGGGTGCTACCCACTTGAGGCACGCTACCCATTGGGCAGGGGCGCTACCCATACAGTCTTAGGGCCGAAATTTTGTTGCTTCTGCGTCCGGCTTCATTCCAAAACGCCATGATCAGCTTGCAATTACCGGATAGAGCACTGGCAAAGGAAGAGTTCATCGCAGGCATGAGCAGATGGATTAAAAGTGCTATCAAATGGTCAAAAGCACAAAATAAGGGTGAACGGATACCAGTTGACTCCCTTTAGACGTGTAGAGGAGCGCTATGGTTCTATATTGCTGGACATGTGTTGAATTGTTATATATTGTTCATGGTGTCGTTGAACAGCTGAGTGACAGATTCAGATCAGTGTGATGCTGGGCTCAACAGATGAAAACGAACCTCTGCAGGAGCTTGGAAGCTCTGGTAAGTCATTTTGCAGATCATGTCTTGTAGATAATGTTGGTCATCTTGAAATTCTACACCACAACATTAGTGCCCCACATATAAAGAAACTACGAGCACAAATCCGTTTGCGATGTTACTGCATGATTTGCTCAGTAAATTTGTTAAATATCAAAGCTGCAGAAATTCATGTACAAGATGTCAGGCATGAACGGTGCATGAGCCGTGGTTTCAAGGTAGCAAGATTTGCTGACTAGACTTACAAGTGCCCTCCTTGTGGCATTGCATTCAGCTGCAGTATTGCTTTGGAGTTACATCTGGTGATGTCGCACAAGGTCACATTTTCAAAAGATAACTTGCCAGAATTGACTGGGATTATTAAGCTACTTTCGCTCCATCGAGTGATTGCTCCAAAGGCGGCACATAAATCTGGAATGCCTTTTGTGCTGATGGAAATGTGAAGCCATAGATGATTTTGTTACGCATTTATTTTCTAGTGTGCCTCTCAGTCATGAGAACATCTACTTGCACCTCGTTTGTTAAAAACATTTTCATTCATGCTGGTGTAGGAGAACCATTTGTATGCATATAAACATACAGTACAAAGTGCAAAAGTTTTTTTTTAAGCAATAGGCTCAAGAAGGTGAAGGATATAGGACATTTTAGAAAACATGGGATATTTATCTGCATATTGTATGATATGGTGTAAGCGATCCTTTATCCTTCATTTATGTTGGCGATGCTCCACAAAGGTTCTATCTTTGGATTCAAGATCAGCGACAAACAAATAAAGTAATACAGACTCGATCACAAAAAAGAGGATTCCGTAAATCAATCCGCATTTAATAGAAAATGACAGCGCCCCAATGTTATAAATGATGCTAATTATAGGAAATTTGGTTTTATGCAAACGGCAAAATGTAAGATGGAAAGTCAAAAGGCCGAGAGCCTAAATTTAAAATAGAGACATCTAACACAGCAGAGAGATAGGTTCAATTGCCCATTTTGGTTTTCAGTTGCGATTTCAAAGGAGTTACATTACAGATGTCACCACTTCATCGATCATCAACAGATTCAAATAGAAAATGGGACGCTGTTTCAGAACAGATGGCCGGCTCTTTATCCTTTGTTTGTTAATAATAATTAAATAATCCCTCATTTTATGTCAATCTGTTTTTATACAGATAGTCTATTTATTGTATTAAAAATCACTTGTAAGCAGGGGGGAAGAGTTCTAAGAGCTGGTGGTGAAGAACAGAGAGCTTCATTTGTACAGTTGTTTGATAGAGATTAATTGAATGGTACAGCTCTGTTTTATAAGATTCTTGTGGCGTAAAGTTTAACATATGTCTCTTCTACTGTTTCATATGTAATTTCGTAATGTTTACATTTCATTCACGATCAGTTCACTGGATGTTGTTGCAGTGAGATAGGTAGAATACAATTTATTTGCTCTGCCTTGAAGTAGCGTTCAGGATTTGTGTATTTTCTTACGTACGAAAGAAGTTCATTGTTGGCTTGCTGACTTTCTTAGAGTCTTTATACGTACAATTTTAGTTTAATTGTTAAACTTCACTCCTACCTCGCCTTATGTAATAATCTGTGCTTTTGATTAAATCTCTGCTCACGCTGTTCTTGATCCCATACAGTCCAGAAAACCCCATCATTTATAAAAAACCTCATTCATATCTATTTAATAGCCTAAAATCAATATCAGTGTTTCATTTAGGTCATCTCAGATCCTATTGGACATCTTTCACTGAGTTAGACCCGGAGAGAGCCCTCTCCTGTCCTCGTAGGGCTAGCTACGAGGCTAAGCTTGGTTTGATGTTGCCTCAAGTTTTGCCTTCTTCAGCCTGTGGCAGATTCGAGCGCTAACACTTTCTACTATTTATTTTCTACAAATTTAATTAGCTTCATTATTTTCATTTCTTTCCAGCAATTAAGTTCAATTTCCTTTCTGTCTTTTACTTCCAGCAATTTACTTTACAAATTTTTTGATAATTTAAGAAATATCACCCTTTCATAAACTAGAAGAGGATGACATGGACATAATGCATCTGTTGTGTATATAGCACTGTCACCTCAAAGTTTGTACGAACCCTGGGTTGTTAAAGTAAAGTAGGGCAGCCCCTGGCAGTTGCAGCACTCTTGGTGCAATACCAGGTCTCACCACATATACAATGGAAGAATCTAAGGCAGGTTATTGATTATTCATGATTTTTGAATAGGGTGCATCAGGAAGGGACCAAAATGCTCCTTTTCCTGAGATTTTTAGAATTCAATTTCTCTTTTTTATGAGATAGGAGCTAGCAAAAGATATTTACATTGGTGTTTCCATTATTAAGCTAGATAATTTTCTGGGTAGATGACTTTGGGGGCCTTTTTTTGGAGAACAATAACTCTTCATATCCATATTTTATAGTGTGGATAGAAGACTCCATCCAATCAACTCCCTGGTTTTTTTATTCTAGGGGGCACACCAAAATATATTTTCCTTCATAATATCCACAAGGGGAAGAATATGGTGAGGGATAACTTCCAACTTCTATTCATTCTAGTTTCCCACGTCATCGAAATAGGAAATGTGAGCCAGCGTATACTTCCTTTGAGAATTCAAGAAGTTTTTGAGAAGGAGTAGGGTTGGGGATTCTTGTAGAGGCAGATGATCCAAGGTGGCGTCTCACCAAAAAAATGATTCAAAATTTGTTCCCTGGAGTCCAACTAAGGTGTTGATTGATTAAGTTAGTAGCAACTGAGATGAGTTTCTAGGCTTGATATCCATGGTGGGTGGGAGGAATGGGTTCATTGCTTCTCGCATGTTACTTCTAAATATATTTGGCGTTTAGAACCTAATCCCACCAAGTATTGGGTTGTGACTTTAATATATAGGCTAATTTAGCCCCAATAGCTAGATTCATTAAAAGAGGATCTCGAATCCCCAGATCCCCATGCAATTTTGGAGCTCGAACAATGGTCCAATTGACCAAGTGAAGCTTTTTAGTAGTAGTTTTAACCCCTTTGCATAGGAACTTTGGGATGGCCTTTATTAGACTTTGAAGACTATTATTGTGGTGCTAGGAAGGCTGAGAATTGATACAGAGGGAGTGCATAGAGAACTGCTTTGATAAGGATAATGTGTCCCGCTATATTTAGTCATTTAGCTCCCCATGAATCTAATTTTCCATTCACTTTTGAAAGCACTCTTAAGAAAGCATAAGGTGAATGCTATTTCAGGTAGATGGGAATGCCTAAGTATTTAAATTCTTTTCAATGTTCCACCATGCTAAAGCCAAAAATATCACAAGTTTTTTGTTGCTTAGTTGTTATTATGTTCTGTGTGTAAATTTGAGACTTAATTTGCATAATTATTCATTCCTATAGAGGCTTGGAGAAATTTATCTAAAACCGGTTTGAATCTTCTTGCTATGAATTTAGAGGCTCCACGAAATATGAGGGTATTATCTATGAAGTGGGAGTGATTAGCACTTTTGGTATTTTGAGTGTATCTGATACCTGGGAGCCACAAAACCCTTCATTCATATTCTCGACAATGGCTCAGGGTATTATCCATCAGATTGCATTAAAATGGGGATGTTGGGTAGCCTTGATGGAAACCCTGAGATTCCTTGAAAATAATTAAGACTCTGCCACTCACCAGTGTTGCAATCCAAGGAGATTATCTACAAAGTTTGACCCATTAGGTGAACTTAAGATTGAAACCCATTTTGCTAAGGAATTTGTAGATGAAAATTTTGTGAACTTTATCAAAGGAATTAACCATATAAAGTTTAATAACCATACATTTGTCCCCATTTTTCTGACTAGATTATGGCTTCTTGCACCAAAATGATATTGTCAAGGATTTTCCTCAACAGGAAAAATAATCCTTGGTTTTTTTAGATGCATTTCCATGTAAAAACCTTGGTTAAAACACCATGTAATAAAGTTAATAAAGGAAAAATAATACCATGGTAATGGGACATGTATTCCAAGCTAAATTTTGGGAAAAAAACATTGTGATGGGGATCACTTATGATTAATTAATGGCTATGGAAATTGTCAAAGGAAATGGGAAAGTATTTGGAAAGACATAGTGACATTTATTGGCATTTTGTTTATGAAATAATGGAAAATAGGAGAAAATGAAGTTGAAAGGTCACAAGTTGCATGTGAAATGAAAAACGAAAGAAAATAATGGAAAATTGAAGAAAATAGAGGCCTAATTAATAAAAAGGCTTCTGAGGATTAGTTCATGGATTTTTATCAATTCAATTTTGGAGCTCTCATTCTGTCTATATCTTTCTCTCATAGCCTTGGACACTTAGAGTTTTCATGGAGCACCATTGGAGCAGTGTGGCATACTCAGGTTTTGGAGCAAGAAGTCAAAGTAAGAGCAGGAAAGCGCAAAAGGACATTGGGATCAACAACTATTAAGGGTTTTTCTTGCAGGTACCAAGTTGCATGTATGATTTTATTGTTAGTTTTTGCATGCATGGAATATGCATGTGGTTTCCTGGTTATGATATTTCATTGACATGGAGTATTTCCTGGATTGATAGTGGTTTTGCCTAATCATTTCCTTTTCCTTGATAGCAATGGTGTTGTGGGTTTTAATTTTGTTTTCTGGTTGGTTGTCATGTTCCTTTGGCTATGGGTTGAGTTACTAGTTCCTGCAAGCCTTGGTTGGAAAAATTATTTGGAATCCCTGTAACAACTTGGGTTAAGTTACTAGTCCTAGAAGCCTTGGTTGGAAAAATGCTTTGGAAGCCTTTGGTGGGTTGAGTTACTAGTCCTAGAAGCCCTGGTTGGAAAAATGCTATGAAAGACTGACAAAAACTCTAGGTTGCGTTACTAGTCTTGGAAGCCCTAGTTGGAAAAAATGCTTTGGAGCCCTGGAAAATTTGAGTAGAGACCAATATGGTGATGGTTAATTATGTCCAACTGTGAGGTGGAATCACTAGTTGAGGGTTGAGGTGGTTTAGCCTCTGGAAGCTCTGGTTTGGTTTTTATTTGGAATTTTCCACGAGATCCCAAATTCATGCTTCGAATATGGCACAGGGGTGATTGGATTAAAGAGAGCTTTGGTTTAACCTATTCTACGGTTGGGTGGTACGTGGAAGTCCCAGACCTGGTTTCATTTTGAATATGTCAATAAGAGATATTTTCCTCTTGTATTTGATGGGTAAATGTACTTGTTATTCTGTGGTTTATATGGATGTTATATCCTTGTTATTTCTGTTTGTTATATGATGGTTATGAATATTTTTTATAACAATGATGATGTATAGATCTCATCATGTTTTGATTAGTATATGAATGAACAATGAATATATGACCTAATAGTTGATAATGCAACTATTGTGATAAGGCATCAATGCTTCTTAGCAATTCTCGGATAAATATGAAACCCCTATGCTCAAATATGTTGTTATGACCCGTATAATGCATATTTGTGATATGTTTGACGAAATGCTTGTCATGGATAGTAGGGGCCCAATAAAGTCAATGACAATTTTTTTTATTAGTACCTTTGTTTTAGTGTTATTTATAAGTTATGGAAATCTCATGGAGTTCTAGGTAGTGACCTGAGCCATGGCTCTGAAAAAGTGGCAGAGAATCTGGGGGCGCTGACACAAGACTACTTGGAAAATTCCACAGTCACTGGGATGACCTTATTATGGGAGCGACTAGAGGGTCCCAATCGAATTGTTTCCTTTTCATGGGAGTGACTGGGGTGTTAGGTTTGTGAAGGACAATTTTCTTTAGGGGTTAAGCACCTGGAAAGGTTGGTTGGATCCTGAAGGTTCTGTATCATGTGTGGAAGGTCTGATTGGTTTTTTTGGTCATTTTCACTTCCTTAACAGTACATGGGGAGTCAAATCAAATAATAGTAGCCTATTGTCACATGTTTACCTTGGTGGACCAATGATCTTGGGTAAATGTGGGAAGAGGTGGTTACAAAGTGGTATCATAGAATGATTCACCCCTTAGACTGGATGGGTAGCGTGTTGGTCATAAATACACGTCGATTACATATGTGCTCCTTATGCTTGTGGTATATGTAATTTTTGCATATGCATGGCGTGGTCATATTTGCAATAGTGTCTCCATGTGAAAGTTGATGGTGTTGTTGTTGGATGTGGTTGTCATGAGAACATGTCGGTTGTGCATTGGTCATGTATGTCAGTGTGTATATGTTGTTATACATACATTGACATAGTGATAGTTGTCGTTCATGAGGTCATGATATTTTGTTGGTATGGTCATGCATGGATGACTCGATAATGGTTGAAATGATGATTATATGTTGATATGATTATTTTTATATATGTATTGCGCTAATATATTTGGTCTTGCAGATGAGATGTCCTCCCAAAATTATACTGAGGTAAGTTGGTCTGTTTATTATTTGGTTTAATTAACATATTATGCCACGTAGGAAAATAAGAAAAAATATGACTAGCATAATGGTAGACTACATTTCATGAGATTCTCCCTATAGGTCAGATGAGAAACATGGTGATGAGTACTCCCCTCACATAGCAGACACTTTGAGAAGATTGAAGGAAGAAATAAGGGGTTAAAAAGAAGATAATGACTAAATCATTCAATCACAAGAGAGATTTGCTAGGGCACAACAGAAACAAGTAGAAGTCAATGAAATTATCCTTCAGAGATTGTCAGACTTGAAGAGACAAGGACCACTTCGGATCAACCATGGGAAGTACAATATGACTAATGGGGAATATGACAGTAGATATCATGGTAGGCACATGTTGGATAGAGGTGACACGTCTAAAGATGACATATTCTTGGATATACCTGATAGAAGGGGCAGTGGACATGGGCGTTACACTAGTTCTCATTCAGAAAGGTATCATGGTCATTGTCATTATCATCCTTATAGGAGGAGTGACAGGGGATATTTTCCATATGATTTGAAGAAAGCAAAGCCACCTACATTTGATGGAGAAATCATGACGTGGTGGATAAGTGTGGTTTGAGTAGGGAAGTGCATGCAAAGTCTTATTTAGTGCAGTTGGATACAAGTACAAACAAGAGAGTTCAAAATTGGGTAAGAGCTTGTGCATTTGATTTGGATGGTATGCCTAAATCAATGTATTTGAATGTATTAGCATTGGGATTATACAATATGATTTTGGGTATGAACTAGTTATATCTTCATAAGATCAAGGTGGATCATTATGACAAGGCTATTGAGTGTTTGGATGAAAATGGAGAAAATATATTCTTGTAGGGTAAGAAGAAGGAAACATCAGTAGGAATGGTGACAACTATGTAGGCCAAGCGTAGTCATAAGAAATGGTGTGTGTTATTAATGGTGCATATTTCCAATGATACAGCTAATGAAGTTGAGGATGCAAATGTTTTGAATAGGTACCTAGTTCTAGTAGATTTAGGATGTGTTTTCGACATAGATTTCAGAGTTGCGACCTCATAGGGAAGTGGAATTTTCTATTGAGTTGGTACCAAGGGAAACACCAGCATCAAAGACACCATATAGGGTGAGCACACCGGAGCTAGTGGAATTGAAGTTGCAGTTGAAGGAAAATATTTTCAAGGGATACATTAGGCCAAGTGTATCACCGTGGGGTGCACCAATATTGTTTGTGAAGAAGAAGGATAGTACTATCAGGTTGTGCATTTATTATAGACTGTTGAATAAGGTGACCATCAAGAATAGGTATCTGTTTCCGAGGATTTCTGATTTGGTCGACTAGTTGAAGGGAGCAGTAGTGATCTCAAATATTGATATGGGATCTAGATATCATCAAGTACGCATCAAGGAAGAAGACATATCAATATGAATTTCAGGACCAAGTATGGTAATTATGAGTTTTTTATAGCTCCATTTGGTTTTACCAATGCTCTAGCTACTTTTATGTGCTTGATGAATAGTGTGTTGTGTCCTTATCTGGACAAGTTTGTTATTGTATTATTGATGATATATTGGTATATTTTAGAAATGTAGAAGAGCATGTTGACCACTTAGTAGCAGTATTGAGATTATAGAGAGAGAATTAGCTGTATGCTAAGATTAGTAATAGACATAGGTACAATACTTGGGACATGTGGTTTCCAAGGAAGGCATAGAGGTGGATCCAGAGAAGATAAGGGCTATCATGGAGTGGGAAACTCCTAGGAATGTGGATGATGTAAGGTAATTTATGGGTTAGTAGGTTATTACAGGAGGTTCATCAGAAACTTCTCACATATTTCTTATCCTATTACATCGTTGTAAAGGAAAGCTAAGAAATTTGAATGGACAGAGAAATGTGCAGCCAGTTTTGAGCGGTTGAAGCAATTGTTGACAAATGCTTTAGTTCTAAAGATTACAAATATAGAAAAAGTGTTTGTGGTGTGCACGAATTCTTGCAATAGAGGACTTGGTGGAGTCTCTTAGGGTCCTATGATTCATAGGATCAATTGATGATTGTATGTTGATTTTCATATGATGATATTGTAAATAATGTTTTATTCTGCAAATTATTTCCAAGAAAGTAAAAAATAGGCTTGCAAATCAAAATGCGGCATTATAGATTAATTAATAGTGTTTATATTAATTAATCACATATGTTTCATGATTATTTAAAGTTTTAATAAAGTGTTTTGGACACGACATTTTGTCGCTATTTAATAAACAATGTGCTTTAAGGAACGATCATGATCCAACCCACCTATATCAACAATGGAGGATCATCTTCGCCACCCCAAACCCCTCCACTGTTTAAATTGCTGGGGGTTCGAAAATTCAAAATCAATCAACTACGTGGTGACTTCTCATCTCTTCGTAAGCCTCCCACTTAAAACCAGTTACAACCCCAATCCCCCTTCGAAATCCGATTTATTGCTTCCACTTACCACTCCATCCCTGCCTCCATGTCACCTCCTGCCTCCACATCATATATATGTTTCATCCAACTCCCACCAAATCAACAGTGAACAGTGGAAATTAAAGTCAGCACCGAGTTGGAAAATGGTCAGTTAAAACTAAGTTTTTTTTTCCTATAAAACATAGTAATTTAGAGCATGGTTTACAAACAAATGAGAATGAATTTCTCAAAACTGAAAGAGGTTTTTGTTTGGAACAGACCCATTTAAAAAAATCCCTCTCAAATTTCTAATATCTATTATGGTTTGGGAGATTCAAATGAATCTTTGAAGGCATATTTTCCATAATTTTCTATTTTAGCCACTCTTTTAAATTGCGGTTTCTGAATAGGTGGAAGTGAATTTTAAAAAAAGAAAGAATTTGTTTTTGCTAACATACTCATTTATAAAATAATCTCTTTGGTTTTTCACAGCTATCATGTATTGAGATCACTGGACCATCTTTTTCATAATTTCGTGAGGAAAAATCTCATGGACAGTTAATGATTTGTATGCCACCTCATCAAATTAGAATTGCTATCAAATTTGACTTGCTCTTCCTTATCACCAGCATTCCTTAAAGATAGTGCCAGGAAACTTCAACAGTTTAGATGTCCTATATTTTTGTTCTATTTTTACAAATAATTTAGGATATTTTGTAGAATACATTGAGGTTTTCACTCAAGATATTTTTTGATAATTTTGTATAAATAATTCATAATTTGAAGTAATAGTGGTTGTGACTTGTGTGAAGAAATAGAATTCGGATGTAAAGATGTTCCATAAGCTCAAGTGGAAAAAAATTCAGTAATACATAAATATTTTTCAGGATTCCTGTGTCAGACTTATTGGTGAATTTATCTTCTCTTGTTAATGTGTTATTCTCTGTCAGTTCATATGTTTCTCTTATCTATTTTGTTCAAAGAAAAATAAGAATTTGAATTTTTTTAAGTACACTTAATTTTGGCTTCTGAACAAAGTTAATGTTTTCAACTGAAATTAAACACTAGAATTCTTAATTTCTCTATGTTTAATGGATCCTTAAAACTTTCCATCTTTACCACCTCACAAATATATTAAGATATAATAAGTATGCCTACCTTTCCTTGTTGAAATTATCTGTCATTTTTGCCATTAATTAACTTGAAATTTAATTGACTCCATTACCCAATGGATTCTTCTTACACTATCAACCAAAAAATTAAAAAACCCCAAATTAGGACATAAGAACTGGCCTAAAACTTAATCAACCAAGCTAAATCTTAAAGAGAGATCCCTCTTTAAAGCTGGAAGGGCTAGATCTCAGCTTCCAAAGTGGTTCTGTGGTAACCTCTAGGTTTCTTTCACAACCTTAAGAAATTAAAGAGTGATAACATTCTGGCGATCATACTGGGGAAGAAAAGTTTAATCTTCCTCAGAAAAGAGCATCAACCTTTAGACTTGATTGCAGATGGTGGACAACAATCAGACATAGTAAGGCTGAATTTTTCACATGGCGACTCCATGTTCAAGAATCCAGAGCTCAAAGCTTTCACGACGATTCCATTGTTAAAGAATCCATATTGTAGAAAACTCATAGCGACTCCACTGATTGAAGAATGCAAAGCTTAAATTGCACAACTGGTTGCTGCATTAGTCACGATGTCAGGGTATGTAAAAGTTTCTCTTACGATTGGAACTTTAAAATAATTCTGTGATGATTTTTTAGATTATCAAATTGTTGAAGTTTTTTTAACGACCATGTTTTATTGTTTGATATCATGTAAATTTTTGTCCAAAATTAAAGTTTGTTTTCTTGAGTCATTTGTTGAAATAATTGAGAAGGGTATTGAACTCTTAGATACGCATATTCATTCCTACAGTTTCCAAGATACGAAACAGTTCTTTGAAAATATTCCTTTGCCAAAACGAGAGGAAATGTACTACCCTTTGATTTTCAGAATGATGAATTTTCTATTTTTTAACACAAGATTGACATTGTGCAGTTTAAATCATGGTTTAATATTCATGAAAAAGCTAGAAAACTTAGCCATGCTAAATTGTTCATTGAATACCTAGAGTGTACACTAATAAATCATGTTTTTATTGATCCCGTAGCAAACTACATGGAGGGTTATTTCAGTTTTAGTTTTCAGCGATGTTTTCACTGTAAGAACCAGATCCATTGTCAGTTGCCATTGTTACTACATTTTCCAGCTTTTATTTTGTTGACGCACAGTCAAACATTCCACTTATTTCAGTAGCTACTTGATTGGCTTCATTGGAATTTTTATTTAATTTAATTTAGCAACTTATCAACAATATAGGGTAGGTTGCTATGTGCCAATAAGCTCAATACTCTGAGCATGTTTTCAACATCTTCAGTTTCAGTTTGCAACATATTTTTCAGTTTTCAAGTATACAACTCAAATTTTAGTTTGAAGGATGGATTTGATTCAGTTTGAGGATAAAAACAGATAATCAATTGGTTTTCAGCTGCAGTTGGTCATTATAGAGCATGATGTAGACTTGGATCAACCCAATGAATCAGGTTTCTAGTCTACGGTGTTCTTAGCACCTCACAAGAAGGATGCCATCCACATTAGAGCCTATGTTAGGGTCCTATGATTCATAGGATAAATTTATGATTGTCTGTTGATTTTCATATTATGATATCGTAAATAATGTTTTATTCTACAAATTATTTCCAAGGAAGAAAAAAATTGGCTTGCAAATCAAAATGTGCCATTATAGATTAATTAATAATGTATAGATTAATTAATCGCATCTCTTTCATGATTAGTTAAAGTTGTAATAAGGTGTTTTGGACATGAAATTTTGTCACTATGTAATAAACAATGTGTGTTAAGGAACGGTCATGATACAACCCACTTGGACCAACGAAGAAGGATCATCTTCGGCCCCTCCAAGCCCCTCCATTGTTTAAATGTCCTAGGGGGGTAACAAAAAGGTGAATCAATCAACTATGTGGCAACTTCTCATCACTTCGCAACCCCCCCGCCTAAAATGGGTTACAACCCTATCCCCCCATGAAATCTACTTTCTCGCTCCCACTTACCGCTCCATCTCATACCTCCATATCACCTCTCGCCTCCACATCATATATCTGTTTCATCCCACACCCACCAAATCAACAGTGAACGTTTGCAATTAAAGTCAACATCGAGTTGGAAAAAGGTCAATTAAAACTATGTTTTATTTCCTATACAACACAATAATTTCGAGCATGGTTTACAAACAAATGAGAATGTATTTATCAAAACAAAAAGAGGTTTCTGTCTAGAATGGACCCGTTTTAAAAAAATTCTCTCAGTTCTCTAACAACTATTATGGTTTGGGAGATTCAGATGAATCTTTGAAGGCATATTTTCCAGAATTTTTTTTTTAGCCACTCTTTTAAAATGTGCTTTCCGAATAGGTGAAATGAATTTTAAAAAATTGAAAGAAATTTTTATTTCTAGCATACTCATCTACAAAAACCTCTCTTAGTTTTTTCACAACTATCATGGATTGACATATTCAAAGGGATCAATGGACCCTATTTTTCAGAATTTCGTGAGGAAAAATCTCATGGACAGTTAGTGACTTGGATCTACCTCATAAAATTAGACTTGATATCAAATTAGACTTGCCCTTAGAGGAATTACGGGATAACCTTGAAGTCAAAACCAAGAGATGCGGTGATATTGTGAACAATAATAGTCGCGTAGATACTTACTCCTGTGGTAGCTCGGTTTATCCAGATTTATTTTTAACCAGCTCCATGGACAACACTACTAATATTAAGTAGAATATTGATGTGTCTTAAGATGATGGAATAAAAGAGGTTGAAATTCTGGAGCATGGCCCCGTGGGAGCTCGTTTTAGTGATGTGTGCCTTAGCAAAGATGAGAGCTTGACACAAGGTATTAGGAATGGTTCAAGTGAACTCTTGTTCTCCCATCCTTTGGCTTTGGGTGTGGGAAGTAAGACCAAGTGTTGCCAAGGTTTGGAGAATAACAACAACTTGAATGATGGATTTAATGGTGGTGGACAGAACCAAATTGAAACCAAGAATAAAAAGGTTGTTAATATTTCATCGGTAGAGTTGAATCAAGAAACATATAATATTATTAGTAAGGGTTTAGGATTTTTCGTTGCCCCTAAGGGCATCCCGAAAGAGAGAATTCTCTGCAGCATTGAGGAAGTGATTCAAAGTTTAGATCTGAAATAAAAAGAAGCATTAAGGCAAGAATTCTTGCTGATTCTAAGGAAAGCAAGAAACCCTAGGAGAAACTTGAGCAAAGATGAACTTTTTGCTCTAAGAACCCTTCACAACAATGACAAGATTGTGGTCCTAAAGGCAGAAAAGGGAGGGGTTGTTGTTGTTTTAGATAAGTTTGATTATTTAAGGAAAAATGGAGGAGCATTTGGAGTGTGGTAGTTATAAGAAACTCAATTCCAACCCCATGCCCAAGGTTCTAAGATATGTTAAGAAGGAGATTATGAATTCTAGTCTAGATGATAAGAAAAAGAAGAGATTGATCCCCTCTTGTGAGGTCATTCCCAGAATTTATGGATTACCCAAGATTCATAAATAAGGTGTTCCCCTTAGACCAATTCTCAATACCATAGGATCCCCCACCTATGAACTAGCGAAATATGTTGCTAAGATTCTCAAACCCCTTGTTGGAAATATTGACTCCTTCGTAAATAACTCCAATGATTTTATTAAGATTATTAAAGAAGAGGGGGTGGAGGAGAGAGACATCTTGGTAAGTTTTGATGTTGTGTCATTATTTACCAAGATTCCTTTAGATGAGGCAGTTCAAGTCATTAAATAAGTTACTGATCCAGTAACACCCAAGCTTGCAGAGATTTGTTTACAATCCACGTTTTTCAGCTTTCAAGGAGAATATTACAAGAAGATATCAGGTGTCAGAATGGGCTCGCCTCTCTCACCTATTGTCGCCAATTTATATATGGAGCACTTTGAGAAGAAGGCACTTGCCTCCCCTCCCTTAAAACCAGTTTGGTGGAAAATATTTGTAGATGACACCAACATAAAACAGACTCATGGGAAGGAAAATCTTGAGAGATTTTTTAATCATCTTAACTCAATCTCCTCAGAGATTAAGTTTACTATGAAGGTTGAAGAAGGAAGGAGAATTCTATTTTTAGATGTTCTTGTTACTAGGAAAGATGATGGAACATTGGGACATCAAGTGTTTAGAAAGAAGACTCATACTAATAGTTACCTTCATGATGAGTCTTACCATCATCTAGCTCAAAAGTTTGGGGTCCTTAATACTCTGGTTGTGACGGCCCTGAGAATATCTGACACATAGCACCTAAAAGAGGAACTCAATCACTTGATGTTTGTATTTAAAGGTATTGGTTATAGTGAGAAGGATATCAGAAAAACCATAGGTAGATCCAAGGGCTCTGTCATGTCTCAGAAACACAAGGTACCTTAGGAAAATCAGGAAAATTGTGGCAGGGTTTTCCTTCCATACATCAAGGGTGTTACTGATAAAATCGCCAAGGTCATGAGGAAGAAGGACATATTCACACAATTTTCAGCAGCAGGAACATTAAGACAAAGTATGCAGTTAGTTAAGGATAGTATAAGTCACGAACAACTCAAAGGAGTTTACAAGATTGACTATTTGTGTGGGAAAAGTTATATTGGGGAAACAGGGTGTTCGCTACAAAGACGTCTTAAAGAGCATGACGCTGATATTAAGAATGAAAGATATTGCACCTCAGCCCTAGCTGAACACTCCGCAAAAACTAAGCATCATTTGCATCTCGAGGATGCCAGAATCATTTCAAGAGAATATCACTATCGGAGAAGGAAAACTAGAGAGGAAATTGAGATTATAAAGCATCCTCATAACCTTAACAGAGATGGAGGTTGTGAAATCAATGACAGTTGGTGTCCTCTAATTCGACAAATCTGTTCCTCCAGTTCGTCAACTTCCCAGGTATAGTTCCTCATTTTTTTTTTCTCTCCTATTATATTCTAGGGTTTAAGGGTTTTATGACCTAGCTTTAATAAAAAATTAATATTAAAATAAAAATTATAAAAACAAATAATTTAATATTTACTTTTAATAATTAATCCTATTAATTAATTAATTTTTATTCACAATTAATAGAAATTAATTAATTAATGAACTACAATTATCATTAGTATCTATTGTTTTAAAAAATTAAAGAACAAAATAAAAATTAATTAGGGTTTTTACAATATAAAATAACCATAAAACATTAATCTTATTATTAATAATTATTATAGTAAAGGATATTATTAGATATTATTAATAATGATCATTAACTATTAATTAGTCCTAGATACTATTAATTAAAATTAAAAAATTGTAATGAAAAACCTTGAACATCCTGCGTGCGCTCTGCAAATTTTTCTGAAGGCGTTTGGTTGTTCTGGTTGCTCGGCTCGGTTTTCTGGGCTGCCGGAGCGGCGCTCAGGCCCGACTCTGGAGTTATTTCTTGCTTTAGATTGGCGCATTTCCTCAGGGTTCGTTCCTTGGGTGTAATCTTTTTGGCTTGCTGCTGCTCTGACCGTGGGTGTGCCTTGCCTCCTTGTGCAGTGCTCGTGGATGGGCGATCCATTGTGACAGTCTCTGCGACCCTAGCTCGACCTGATCTGGGTGTAAGCTTACCATGGAGGCCAATGGGGAGACTGCCTCCCCTCCTCTGCCACCGGAGGTCCTGGCATTCAAAACTTTAGTTGCCTCTGGCCCAAAGCGCCCTCCTTCTGCGTCTCTACAGAGGTTTGTGAAGAAGATGGACTCTATCCCTTCCGTAGCTCTCCCCGAAGAAGATACTTGCAAAGCTGCTCTGAATCTGGCTGAAAGAGGCCTCATAGGCCAGTTCACGGGCCTCTAGCCTTCGCCAAAATCGGTCGAGGAATGGACACAAAGAAACTGGAAGCCTCTCATTAAAGAGGGAGTCAAAAGCTACTTCGTGGGTAAGGGCTACTTTGTTTTTGTCTTTGAAAATTCAGATGATAAAGGATTAATTTTCAGAAATGGACCTTACTTCATGGGCCCCCAGGGCTTATACCTAAACAAATGGTCCCCAGACTTTGACCCAACTCAGGATGTTCCTTCGGCTGTCCCGGTATGGGTACGGCTTCCCCATCTGCCTCTTCACTGATGGAATCACAAAACCCTTCAGATCATAGGGAATGCGCTGGGAAAATACATAGATCAAGCTGCTAGGAAGGATCAGTATTCCTGTGCACGCATCTGTGTTGAAGTGGATCTGGAAGAAGGGCTACCAGAAGCAATTAAACTTATTGTAGCTGGGTGGACATATGTGCAAGAGTTGGACTATGAGCAGCTGCCTTTTAAATGCAGACACTGCCATGGTCACGGCCATTTTGCAAAACACTGCAAGAAGAAGGCGGAGGAACAAGCTGACAAACAAAACGGGGACCAATGGACCTTAGTGCAGAAAAATACAAATTCAAAAAAAGGTACAGGAAAAGGCAATAAGAATGGAGAAACCAGCAGATCCAAAATAAATCAAGAAGAGGAAGCAAACCCAAATGGTATAGAAAGTGAACAGCAGATTCATCAAGTTAACTCAACACAGGAGAATGAGGAGCAAGAAGAAACTACACCTCCAAACAAAGAGGGAGTGGAAGCCACCCATAGTGAATCAAACCAAGACAGCCCTACCAACCTATCATATGCGGATATAGCAAGGAAGAAACCAATGGAGAGCTCGGATACATCGGAGGATGAAACCTTCGAGCGTCAAACAAAAAAAGCAGGAAGGAAATCCAGAAAGGAAAAGAGGGAGGAGGAGGCAGAAAGACTCAAAACACAAGGAAGTCAGCCTACAATAGAAATGTCTATTGGGCGAAACACCAGACCAAGGCCCTCCAAGGGAGGCCACATCCAACAAAATAATAAATAATGAAGCTAGTCTCTTGGAACTGTAGAGGACTGGGGAATCCCTCCAAAATTGAGGCTGTTAAAGACCTTTTGAAAGTTGAACCCTCAGACATACTCATGCTCCAAGAGACAAAAATAGAAGGGCAGGCCCTTCTAGAGACCAGTAGATCAAAGTGGCATAAAAAAGCAGGCAAAGCAGTTAGTGCAAGGGGAACTTCCGGGGGTCTGGCAACTCTTTGGAACGAAGATCAATTTCAGCTGAACAACTCCCATGAAACCCAGCATTGGATCTTCACAGAATTGAAACACAAAACAAGTAAGTTAACTATCTCTCTTTTCAATCTTTATGTGCCAGTCTCTTATACTGAAAAAAGAGAGTGCTGGAACAGTCTCTCTGCCTTTTTAGATCTATCTTCCCCCATCAATATTATTATAGCAGGTGATCTAAATATCATATTGAAAGCAAAAGAGAAGAGGGGGGGAATTAGCAGCAGAGACCCCATGCTGCCAATGGTGGAGGAGCTCACTCAGAGTTGGGAACTGATGGATTTTAACCCAGTACGTGGCATATATACCTGGACCAATAATCGGACTGGAACGGAACACATCTCCGCAAGACTAGATCGCTTTCTGGTGCAAAGCTCCATTATGATGAATAATAAAATCATCATCACAAAAATTTTGCCAAAACTTACCTCTGACCATAAGCCAATACAGCTCCTCCTGGAAGAAGAAGAAGATCTTGGACCCATTCCTTTTCGATTCAGCCCTCTCTGGATCGAAAGAGAAGGTTTCTTAGACACTGTGAAAGAAGCTTGGTCCAAACCTATCACTGGATCCACAAGTTATGTTTGGGAGCAGAAGTTGAAAGCGACAAAATATGCCTTGAAAGAATGGATTAAGAAGCCAACATATGCTCCTCCTGATCAAAGAAAAGAGGCAGTTCAAACTTTGCAAGCCCTGCAAACTGACATGGAAGCCAAAGATATTACAACAGAATTATTGGAAACAGAAATACAAGTTCAACGATCAGCATATCAATCCTTTCGAAAGGAAGAAGAATATTGGAGAATCAAGTCTAGAAGTCTGTGGTTGAAGGCGGGGGATCGGAATACATCTTTCTTCCACAGGAAATACAGAGCAAGACTGTCAAGAAATTATATAGCAGAAATCAAAATAGCAGAAGGACAAGTTTGCAAAGGGTTCAATCAAGTCAAAGCAGCTGCTGAAGCTTATTACAAAAGTCTTTACATTGCAGATGTACAGAGTAATGAGGAGGAAACTGCTGATTTCCTTTCAAATATTCCCACCCTCATCAGCCCAGAAGAAAATGTAAACCTCTGCAGACCAATAACGGAGGAGGAAATCATAAATGTAATATGGGCCATGGAGGCAGACAAGGCACCTGGGCCTGATGGATTCACAATCCATTTCTTCAAAGCTTGCTGGCATATAATAAAGGCAGACCTGCAGAAAATGATAAGTGGATTTATGGCAAAAGCAAAGATCGGTGGAGGAACCAACTCCACTTACTTAGCTCTAATTCCCAAAGATACTAATCCTGAAAATTTCTCTAGATACAGGCCTATTTCGTTGTGTAATGCTTCTTATAAAATACTGGCTAAGCTGTTAGCAAATAGAATTAAGCCACTGTTAAAAAGGGTGATCTCCTGCTCCCAAAGTGGTTTTGTGGAAGGGAGGCATATCCTGGACAATGTAATCCAGGTCCAGGAGACAATCCACTCCAGCAGACAGCGGAAAGAGAAAGGAATGGTGATAAAATTAGACATGGAAAATGCGTTTGATAGAGTGAACCGTTCTTATCTCAGTAAAGTTCTTCTTTCCTTTGGCTTCTCGCCCACTTTTGTTCAACTTATCAACGCCTGCATTGACAACCCATGGATTTCCCCACTAGTCAACGGTCGCCCAACATCCTTCTTCCAAGCTAAGAGAGGCATTAGGCAGGGATGCCCTCTCTCACCCTATCTGTACATTCTTATGGCTGACTCCTTAAGCCGAAAGCTCAATGCTGAGAAAGTTGCTGGGAACATTCCAGGCCTCAAAACATCAACAGAAGCTGAACCTTCGAATCATGCACTTTTTGCTGATGATTCTCTCCTCTTAGGAGGAGCCTCCACTAGAATCGCTCGAGCATTTGACACTGTCCTCAGAAGTTACTGCAGAGTATCTGGAGCTGCAGTGAATGAAAGTAAGAGTGAAGTGTTTAGCTGGAATATTGAACAGCAAGAACTTGAAGGCATAACTACACTTCTTGGGTTCAAAGGACAAGAAAACTGGGATAGATTCAAGTATCTTGGCCTGCCCATTATCTCAGGAATCAACAAAAGAGCCCTATGGAGCAAAATAATTTCAAAAATCAAAAACAAGATTGCTGCATGGGGGGGTTACTGGTTGACCAAGGGAGGCAAAGTAATATTGATCAAATCAGTGCTGTCTGCGCTTCCAATTTTCCAGGCAGCATTTCTTTTGGCTCCCAGAAACGTTATGGAGCAGATCTCCAAACTCCTCAGAGACTTTTTGTGGCAAGGAGGGAAAGGCAACGAAAACAAAATGCACCTGGTGAGTTGGGACGTTGTCAAAAGGCCAATGGAGGAAGGGGGACTGCAAATAAGAGATCCCCTGCTTGTTAACTATGCCTTAGGAGGAAAAATCTTGTGGAATCTACTCCATGATCCCACACATCCAGTCAGCAGCACGCTGAGGTCAAAGTATGGCGTAAAGAATGATATCAGCAATGTGTTTAACAGGCCCACAAACAATAGCACGCATGTATGGAGTCTATGCTGCAAGAGCAGCAAACATTTCTTAAATAAGTTATACAAAATTCCAGGCAGTGGCAAACGCATACACCTGTGGAAGGACCGCATTATGGGAAACGCTCCACTGGAAGAACACATAAATATAGCAAAACTTAAAACATGGCTGGAGCGTGCTGGAGTCAATCGCCTTTATCAGTTATCAAAGTGGAATCAGCGTGGGGAATGGGAGGGCTGGGACTTCCATGGAGTTCTAGATAGATTGATACACCAACAAACACAGCTCGAAGAACATTTGGAGGACGCTGCCCCTGTTCATAAAGCCGCAAGAGACAGTTGGGGATGGGGCCCAACAGGCGTTTACTCTACAGCTGTTGGATATAAAGTTATGCAGGTCACACGAAACAGTAATCACACAGCAGACTTCTGGAAAAACGTATGGGACTCCTTTGCCACACCTAAATTGAATTTCTTTTTTTGGACTGTGATCCATAATAAAATTCTTACAGGAGATAATCTGGAGAAAAGAAATATTGCAGGGCCTCACAGGTGTGTGATGTGTAACAACAACTCAGAAACAGTCCAGCATCTGTTCATAGGCTGCAGCGTGGCAAAGGAAGTCTGGAGGCTCATCTTAATGGACTTGCAAATCACTGTCCCAACCTTTAACACAGCAGCTGATCTCTTTGCCTCTTGGAGGCAACTCTATCCTCATCATATCCCCCAAAAATCATTTTGGAGCAGAATCTGGACAGCAATACCCAAATATGTCTGTTGGCAGATTTGGCTGGCACGTAATCAACTGATCTTCAAAGAGGTGAGGCACTCTCCGATGAAAATCGCTACAAAAGCCAAGGCCTTCCTGATGGAAGTGGCCCATGTGGTTAGGGGCTCTTGTGCCTTATCCGAGCAGAAACCCCCCTATACCTCAAAGTGGTAATCTGGGATGGCGCTTAAGAGATGAAGAGGAATTCTTTCAAAGATGGTGGAGATCTCAAAACAAATACACTATTTTCTTTGATGGGGCGTCAAAAGGGAACCCTGGGGCAGCTGGTGCTGGGGGAGTTATCTACTCAACAGACGGATTTTCTAAAGATATCTTCTACTGGGGATTAGGTCAGAAGTCCAACAATCAAGATGAGCTCCTCGGGCTTCTCAAAGCCTGCCAAATTGCTAGAGACAAAGGTGTTAAAAATCTACAAGTCTTCGGAGATTCAGAGTTAATAATAAAAAATTTAAACAAGGGTGCTTGATTCAACAATCCTAGCCTCAACAAAATTGTGGATAGACTGAAAAGAGTGCTCCAAGATTTTGACAGCTCCAAATTTTATCATATTCTCATAAAATTAAACAGTGAAGCGGACCAAATGGCAAACAAAGGCAGTGTTCTCATGAAAGGGCTAATTTTTGTTAACAATGACAGTTATGTTCAGATGCCCTGATTTTTGTAATAGAGAAAATAGACAGAATTTAGAAATCTGCATTGTATTTGGGGATAGACTGGAAAAGACCCCACAGTCTTTCAGATAAATAAATAAAAAAAACCTATAACCGTTTCAGTTAAAAAAAAAAAAAATTTAAAAATTGTAAGCATATGAATTATAAAAGTTTTAAATAAAAAATTAATCAGAAGAGATGAAGGAGGTGCAAGAGAAAGGAAGTTGGAAGACCATAGAGAAGAAAAAGAAAGCTACAACACCAATCTCGCCAAGAAAGACAAGAAGCCAGACAATTAAGAACTAAAAAATTATAGGTCTGATAGACCAAAGTTTGGTCTAAGTGGACGTTAACCACCACCACCATCATCATCATCAATTATTAAATTTATTAAATTCTAGAAATAAAAATAAATATTATAATACTATTATATTAATGGATATTATTATTAATAATTTATCATTATTAGATATCATTATTAGATTTTATTAATACTTATAAACTAATTCAATTCCTCTTATTAGTAATATTTATTATAGTAATAGGTACTATTAAATAGTTATTAAATTACTATTAATTAATTCTAATCCAAATTAAGAAAAAGAAAAGCATAGGAATTATATTTTTTTTTTTTAATTTATTCATAAATAAAATAAAATAAAATTGTTAAAAAAATTTAAAAAATAATAATAAAAATAGTATTATTATATTATAAGATATTATTATTATTATTATTATATACATATATCATTATTAATATAATTTATTCAATATAAGTAATTAATTAATAAATTAATTAATTTTAATTTAATTTAATTAAAATTTTAAAAAACAAAATAATTAATTCCTAGAAATTAATGCTTGTCAGCTCTTTTTATAATTTTCCTTTCTCTATAAATTTGACCTAATTCCTTCTTTCAGTTCTTCATTCATTCATCTTGAAGATGGATCCCCATTGGCATTCGAAACGTCGACAAATATTCTCTTACACTATGGAAAATCCAAATTCCTCTTCATCAATTGATAACCACAGGAGTTTGAAAACTAGAATTTCTCTTCCTTATCACCAGCAATCCTCAAATATAGTGCTAGGAAACTTCAGTGGTTTAGATGTACTATATTTTTTTTCTATTTTTACAAACAGTTTCTGATATTTTGTAAAATATCTTGAGGTTTTTACTCAAGATATCCTGAACGAAGATCCAACTTGGTGAAATAAATTTCTCCATGTAATTCACCCAATAATTCATCAATCACAGGAATGGGAAATTTATCTTTAATGGTGAGCTTATTGAGCTCCCTATAATCTGGCCACATGCGCCATGATCCATCCTTCTTGTGTACCAATACTACAGGAGCATAGAAAGAACTTTGACTACGTTGAATTATACCAGCCTCTAACATTTCTGCAATCATACGTTCAATTTCACTCTTTTGGACATAAGGATATCTATAAGGCCTGATGTTTGGAGGAACAATTCCAAGAATCAAATGAATAGCATAATCATGATCACGAATAGGTGGGATTCCTTTGGGAGTTTCAAAAACCTTGGAATGATTGTCCAAGGCTTTTTAGAGATCTACAGAAATAGATGATTTTGATGTTGGAACTTCTAGGAGTAGCAATACTTCCCTCTTTATAGAACTGAGTGGTAGGCTTCCTTGTTGCCATAATTTTACATTCAATTTTTCTTGCTAACCTGAATGCCTTCTCTAATGAATCAGGTTCCAAAATGCGAACTTCATGTTGGATGTTATCCTTTAAAGTACCTATGAAGAGATCAATCATGTGTTCCTCTGGAATATCAGTTACCCTTATATTCAATTTTTGGAAGTCCTCAATGTACTCCCCCACTAAACCCTTTTGTTTGAGATTTATCAATTGGCTAAAGAAGGTGTTGCTCTTTGTATCCTCATAATGTGCTATCATTTCCTCCATAAAAATTGACCAAGTGACAATTTTTTTACAGGAGAAAAGCCATTGATACCATACAAATGTATTTTGTTCTAGATGTAAAATTGCAATGCGTACCTTTTGTGTGTTTTGCACATTATTGAGATAAAAATATTTCTCCATCTGTAGTATCCATGTTACGGAATCCTTGCCATCAATCTTCCTCATATCCATTTGTGGAATATGGTGGTTCCTTAGTACAACATTCAAGTTCTGAAATCACAATTAACAACTAAATTTGTATATCATCCTTTGTATATCATGAGTTTCTATACTACCTTTTTATTAGAAGCAACCCGTTGTATCAACTTGTCATTATTATGTCACTTTAGATCATTCTTGTGTTTTCTTTTTCCTTGATCTGGCTACTGTCATCCATCTTGAATTCCATGCAGCTTCCATGCTGTCTAATATATTAACTTCCATGTGTTTCTTCAAATATCAATATTACATTCCACACCTTCACCAAAACAAGACATCCATCTTAGTTTCCACACCTTTCTTCAAAACTTCCATGTCATTTTTTGTTGCTCTTTGCGAGGGTGAAATTTGTTGCACTTGCTCTTGTAAATTTGATATGTCATGTTGCCATTCTTCGTCTTCATGAGTCATAGTAGAGCCTTATAAATTCTTGATGAGCGTTGAGTTATTTTTAGGAGGCATTTCAGAACCAAATACTAAAATATATTCTACAATATGACCTTGGAATCAATTCAACTTGATTCTTCAAACAAGACTTATGCAATTCGGAAAAAAAAAATACACACCTTTTACTTGCTTTTGAGAAGCTCGATATTGAAATTGACTTATCTCTATACTTGAAGATCCTCAATATTTGAAATTCAGCCATATAGTAGTCCTCTAAAGCTTCTTTCAAATGCCACAGGTATGACTTGATTTGGATTCTTCAATACAACGTTATGTCCAATCTCCCACAATGACCTAATTATGGACTGGTTTAGTAGAGCGAACTTGTACGACTTTCCATGTGTCACTATTTACTCCTTTGGCTCTGAAATTTATAGACAGGAAACTACAATCTATGTACTTCCAGTCATTTTTTACATAATTCCAATTCGATGCTCAGAGAGAGATTTATGAAGATTTTCCCACAATCGCCTCTTTGAGATGAAATTCAAGAGCCTGAAAACATCTTAACTTCCACAGATCGTATATCTGAAAATATTGTGAACCAAGCTCTGAAATTTTGTGACAATGTTCCTCAGGATTTTGACTTCGCTCTCTAATAATTTCAGCTTCTAAACCTTTGTAGAAAAAAATTTATAGTGAAAATTATTCGATGACCTTTTTAAGTGAAATTTAGAAGCCTGCAAAAATCCCTAATTTCAACAGATCATATCTCCGAAAAAATTGCAAATAAAGCTCTGAAAGTTTGCAATGATGTTCCTTAGTATTTCGGCTTCGCACCCAAAAAATTTCAGCTTCTGAACCTTCGTAGAAAAAAATTTATAGCGAAAATTCCACGATGACCTGTTTGGAGTAGCAAAACCCTAGAATCCAAAGCTCTGATACCAAATCTTATGAAACCAGCTCCAAAAAGAGAAGAAAAGAGATATCAACGCCTTAGAAATAAGCCACTTCAAGGGGGAAACCTCCAATACATTACATGAATGAACAATTCTTGGATGATACAAATTACAAAACCTCCTTTCTATATATAGGAGTCCATGGGGCCACAATGTAATCTTAGTGGGGCCACATTGTAATCCTAGCCGACCTAACAATAATAATTTAAGGGCACAATAATAACAATATGAGGCTTACAGGGGTACAATAATAACAATAAGGTGGTTACACTAACAACAATAAGGGACTATACTAGTAATATAGGGACCTAACACAGTTTATGATATTTTGTAAAAAATCTTGAGGTTTTTACTCAAGATATTTTTTGATAATTTTGTATAAATACTTCATAATTAGAAGTAATAGTGGTTGGCACTTGTATGAATAAATAGAATTTAGATGCAAAGCTGTTCCATAATCTCAAGTGGACAAATTTTCAGTAATATAGAAATATTTTTCAGGATTCATGTGTTAGACTTAATGGTGAAGTTATCTTCTCTTGTTAATGTGTTCTTCTTTGTCGATTCATATGTTTCTCTTATCTATTTTGTTCAAAGAAAAATAAGAATCTGAATTCTTTTAAGAAAATTCAATTCTAGCTTCTGAACAAAGTTAATATTTTCAACTGAAATGAAACACTAGAATTCTTAATTTCTCTATGTTTAAAGGATCCTTAAAACTTTCCATCTTTACCAATTCAAAAATCTCTTAAGGTCTAATAATTTTGCATATATTTCCCTATTAAATTTATCTATCACTGTTGCCATTAATCAACTTGAAAGTTAATTGAATCCATTTCCCAATGGATTCTTCTTACACTATCAACCAAAAAATTTAAAAAACCCAAATCAGGACTTAAGAACTAGCTTAAAACTTAATCAACCAAGCTAAATCTTAAAGAGAAGTCCCTCTCTAAAGCTGGAAGGGCTAGATATCAACTTCCAAAGTGGTTCTATGGTTACCTCTAGGTTTCTTTCACAACCTTAATAAATTATGGAGTGATAAGAGAGTCCTTATACAAGAAGGACATGTAGTGTGCTACGAGTCATGGAAATTGAATAAGCATGAGCAGAATTATCCAACACATGATCTTAAGTTGGTAGCGATCATTCATGCATTGAAGATGTGGAGGCACTATCTTCTTAGAAGGAGGATTGTACTGATGAGTGATCACAGTGGATTGAGGTATTTATTTGACCAACCAAATTTAAATGCTAAACAAGCTAGATGGTTGACCACGATCAGTCAGTTCGAATTTGAGATCAGGTACATCAAAGGTAAAGAGAACAGGGTTGTATATGCTCTTAGCAGGAGGATACAAGTGACTCATATAGTATCTATGATCTCCTATGGGACAAAATTACATGATCATATATTGTAGGAAGGACGACATGGTGACAGGTATATAGAGATTATGCACATGTTACAATAGGGTAGAGGTGATCAGAATGTGAACTATTGTCTCACAACAGATGGCTTGGTCAGTTTTAGGGACATGATCTATGTGCCAGATGACAGTGATCTCAAGAAGATTATCTTGAGGGAATTTCATTCTAATACATATTCAGGTCACCTAGGACATCAAAAGATATTGAAAATGGTGATGAAGTTTTACTATTGGCCAAGTCTGAAGAGCGAAGTGGCAGAGTTTGTCGCTAGATGATTGGATTTCCAATAGGTAAAAGCAGAGTGTAAGAATCCAGGTGGATTTTTTCAACCTATTTTGATTCCAGAGTGGAAATGGGAGGTTATTTCCTTGGACTTTATCACAGATTTTCCGAGGACATCTAGACAACACAATTATATCATGGTTGTGGTGGAAAGGTTGACAAAAGTAGCACAGTTCATTCCGGTGAAGTCTATGTATTCAGCTAGTGATGTGGCAGATGTATTCATTAGAGATGTGGTGAGGTTTCATGGTTTACCAAAGAATATTGTATCAGAAAGGAATTCCACGTTAAATTTGATATTCTGAGAAGAGTTATTTGTAGGTTTGGGTATAGATTTTTCCTTCAACACAACCACTCATCCACAGAAAGATAGAAATATAGAGAGGGTCAGCAGGATATTGGAGGACATGTTGAGAATGTATTTGATGCATCAGTAGAAGATATGGGAGGAATACCTTCCATTAGTTGAGTTTTATTACAAAAATGGGTAGAAGGAGTCACTGAGGACGAGTCCGTTTGAGGCATTGTGTGGGTGATATTTTAATACTCATATCAGTTGGAGTGATATAGTTGACAAGGTATTGATTGAACTAGATGTGTTGGCAGAGATGGAACAATAAGTGCAGGTAATTAAGAAGAATATGAAGGTAGCACGGGACAAAAAAAAAATTATGCAAATCAGAACAATATGTTTAAGGAGTTCTAGGTTGGGGAACAAGTGTACTTGTGCATCAAGCCCAAGAAGATCTCCTTGAGGATTGGATCATGTGCCAAGATGGAACCTCACTATTGTGGACCTTTTAAGATCCTTGAGAGGATTGGACCAATAGCCTATCAACTTTCACTGCCTCTAAAAGTGAAATTCCATGATGTTTTCCATGTGTCATTACTTAAGAAGTATGTTAAAGATTCAGATAATGTGATTGGATGGTTTGTATTGCAGGTGGAGAAAAAAGGAGAATTCCAGTCGAAACCACAACATATTTTGCAGAGAAAGATGCTCATGCTCTGGAACCAAGAAATAGAGTAGGTTAAAGTGCAATGGAAGCACTTTGGGCCAAATGAAGCTACATGGGATATGATGAAACAAATTATGTATATGTATCCTTCTCTATTCGCTAGTTGAGTGAATGCTTTTGGTATATGTTTTGGTGTGGTGTTTTGGTTTATGTACATATGTATATGGATGTAAATAATACCATGATATGTGTTATAAAGCTCCAATAAGTTGTATGAGTGTCATGTTGTTATGGTGGTTATATTGTTATGTTGTCATGTTGGTTGCTTCTCAACAGGTTGATCATTGTAAATACTGCACCAAGCTAATTTATAAATCTCCATGGGCAATATGTTTTGATTTCAGCAGTCTTCTTGGTTATAGGTGTCATTGAACACCGAGGAAGGTGCTCCCCCAAGCGAGAGCGTTCTGTAACAATGATGGTTAAAACTTCATGTAATAAAGTTAATAAAGGAAAAATAAGACCATGGTAATGGGGCACATATTCCAAGATGAATGTTGGGAAAAAAACATAGTGATGGGGATCACTTGTGATTAATTAATGGCTATGGAAATTGGAAAAGGAAATGGAAAAGGATTTAGAAAGGAAAAGTGGAATTTATCGACATTTTATTTATGAAATAATGGAAAATAGGAGTAAAGGAAGGTGAAATTTTAAAGGTTGCATGTGAGGAGGAAAATGAAGGAAAATAATGGAAAATTGAAGAGAATAGAGGCCTCATTAATAAAAAGGCTTCTGAGGACTAGTTCAAGGATTTTTATTAGTCCATTTTTGGATATCTCATTCTCTCTCTCTCTCATACTCTTGGCCATGTAGATTTTTCTTGGAGAATTCTTGGAGGAGTGTGGCATACTTGGGATTTGGAGCAAGAAGGAAAAGGAAGAGCAGGAAAGTGCAAGAAGACATCAGGATCAGCAACTATAACAGGTTTTTCTTGCAGGTACTGAGTTTCATGTATGATTTTCTTGATAGTTTTTGCATGCATGACATATGCATGTGCTTCCCTGGTTATGATTCATCATTGGCATGGAGGATTTCCTGAATTGATAGTGGTTTTGCCTAAGCCTTTCCATTTCTTGGATAACCATGGTGTTTGGGTTTTACTTTTATTTTTTGGTTGGTTCTTATGTTCCTTTGGCTATGGGTTGAGTTATTAATTCCTAGAAGCCTTGGTTGGAAAAACGCTCTGGAATCCCTATAACAACTTGGGTTGATTACTAGTATTGGAAGCCTTGGTTGGAGAAACGCTCTGGAATCCCTTGGTGGGTTGAGTTACTAGTCCTGGAAGCCCTGGTTGGAAAAATGTTTTGGAAGCCCAATAACAACTGTGGGTTGAGTTACTAGTCCTGGATTCCCTAGTTGGAACAAACACTCTAGAGCCTTGGATAACTTGGGTAGATACCATTATGGTGATGGTTAGTGATGTCCGACCGTGAGGTGGAAACAATGGTTGAGGTGGTTTGGCCTCTGGAAGCCCTGGTTTGGTTTTTATTTGGATTGTTTCCTGAGATCCCACATTCATGCATGAAATATGGCACAAGGGTGACTGGATGAAAGATAAATTTGGTTCAACCTAGTCTATGGTCAGGTGGTATGTAGAAGTCCTAGACCTTGTTACATTTTTGAAATGTCAATAAGAGCTTTTTTCCTCTTGTATTTGATGGGTAAACGTACTTTTTATTTTGTGGCTTATATGGTTGTTATATCCTTGTTAATTATGTTGGTTATATGATGGTTATGAATATGTTTTATAACAACGATGATGACTCTCATCATGTTTTGATTAATATATGAATGGACAATGAATATATGACCTAATTGTTGATAATTAAACTTTTGTGATAAGGAATCAATGCTTCTTAGTGATTCTCAGAAAATTTTGAGACCCCTATGCTCAGATGTCTTGTTATGACCTATATAATGCATATTTATGACATGTTTGATGAAATGCCTGTCATGTCTAGTAGGGGTAAAATAAATTCATTGATCAAATTTTTGCATTAGTACCTTTGTTCCTGTGTTATTTATAATTTCTGGAAATCTCATGGAGTTCTGGGTAGTGGCATGAGTCCTGGCCCTAAAAAAAGGGCACAAAATTCCGAGGTTGTTGGTTCAGGACTACCTGAAAAATTCCACAGTCATTGGGATGGCCTTATTTTGGGAGTGACTAGAGGGTCCCAACCACACTATTTCCTTGTCATGGGAGTGACTAGGGTGTTAGGCTAGTGAAAGACAAGTTTCTTCAAGGGTCATGTACCTGGATAGGTTTTTTGGTTATTGTAAGTTCTATAACATGCATGGAAGGTCATATTGGTTTTTTTTTGTCAGTTCCACTTCCTTAACTATACATGGGGAGTCGAATCACATCATAGTGGCCTCTCGTCACATGTTTACCCCGGTGGACCAGTTAGCTTGGGTATATGTGGGAGGAGGTGGTTACAATGGGAATAAGTACCTTGAGCCTCTCAACTAAAATTTTAGCTATGATTTTATAGGAGACCTTTCACAAGTATATGTGGTGAAATCTACCAAAGGAGGTGGGATTGGTTTCCTAAGGAACAAGTGCTAGGAAAGAGGATTTTATTTCTGCCCCTATACAATTTTGTTTTAGGGAGTATTTAATAATTTTGAAATGATATATTTTGGTGATGTCCTAAAAGTGTTGATAAAACGAGTAAATAAATCATTTGTCCTCGGGACTTTGTCAGGACTAAAGGAGAAGACAACATGGCGTATTTCTTCTTTTATTGGTAGGGATATCGACCCATGGTTCATCTCTTCAGTTATATCTCTAGGACCTGATCTACCATATAGGATTCAACTGCCTCTGAAGGGGTATCGGTTTATCTATACAAGAAGTTGAAATGTGTTGAAGCTTCAACCTTAATTTGTTAGAATTCCTCCACCTTGTTTCCTTGCACTCAAATTTCTTGAATATTGTTTTTCATTTCATGATTCATGGCTTGTTTGTGAAACAATTTAGTGTTTCTATCCCTAGATTGAAGCCAAACACTACGTTATTTCAACCTCCAAAATTATTCTTCTTCTTTTAACATGGCGTGATATTTGATAAAGGTGTCTCGTACTTTATGTAGAATCTCATTTGTAATTAGATTAGATTCCATGGAAGATTGAATTTTCCCAAGCTTTTTTTCTATGTATTCAATGGAATCCAAACTGGAAGACTGTGTGGAAGTTACCCAATATTTAATATTATTCTTTAGGTGTTTGACCTTGTGTTCCATTTGGATGGGACTACCATTTAACCAACTATGCCAAGATGTGGAAATAGACTCCTGGAAACTTGTTGCATAAACTTAAAGGGGATTGGAACACAATTTATTAGCGAGCAAAATTCCAACTTGATGGGGTGGTGGTAGGATCCATTCTAGGGGAGGATATGATGGAAGAGAAGTAAATAGGTGAGAAATGAGCGTGAGATCAAAAACCAGTTAAGACCACTATCATTGTGGCTTGGTCTAGATTTTTTTTTGTTCCAATTATAACAAAGACTCATGGGTTTGATGTCCATTTATTTGAGCTAACTGATGAATTATTCTATATATTCTTGCAAGGGGTCTCTGAAAAAAGAGCCCCCTTTTTTCTCCCATTTGTGTAAAGTAGTGTTAAAATCCCCCTAAAATATATTGAGTTAACCAAATTCAATTTCTTTAAAAATAATAATAATAATCCAATTTCAAGGTCACAGCCAAGACAGACACCAAATTGGTGTATGATACCCCCTTGTTTGTGGGACAAGGGACCCACCTCCACGCAACGATTTTACTGCTAAGTCTATGAAGGCATACATACTCTACCCCCCTCTGGTTTTGAACTTGTGACCTCTTAGGAGGAAACACATGGTCTTAACCATTAGGCCCTGAAGGGAGTTCCAACAATATTTATTTTCATGAAAATGAAAAACCATATAGACATTAATAAGAGAAAGTACATGTTTGGAATAAGGTGCAGAAAGGAGGTAGCAAGCCAATGGGGCAAAGAGAGGGAGTTGAGAAGTTGGATTTGTTGAGTGTCCCACAAGGTGTATTGGCTTCTTGAATCACCCCATGAACTGACAAAATCTATGCCACTTCTAGTCCAAGTCTTGTGTTTTCATAAGAGGATCTCTTGCTCCTTCATTTTGGTCTCCTAGAGTAGGGCCACAAAGGGCCTTTGTTTCTTTATGAGATATTTTACTTCAACCATTATTTTTTCAGATCCAAGTCCCCTACAGTTCCAGGAGATGGATATCATTAGTTACTTCCAGTATGAGGGGGCCCTTTAGAAGGGGCACGAAAAAGATTTTTTTATCACCCTTGCTGATATCTTTTATTGATTGTATATGTAGAAGAGATTGATGACCGAAATCTATTTATTTTTTAAACCTTTCATGCATAATTTCTTGGTTATTTTCCCTCCCCGTCCTTCTAGTATGTGAATTAATTTATTTTACTATTTTTGCTTCAAAATTTTCATCTTCTAAATTGCAAAAGTAGACCCTACATTTTTTTCTTTGGGTGAGAGAAAGTCAGTCTTAGTTTCAGAGAGGCTATCTTGGTGCATTACTTGGTCTATGTTGGGTTTAATCTCTTAATTTGGATCAACTACTGATTTTGGAGGGAAGGATTGACTAGGATGGTAGTGAGAGGTTATGGGGGAGTGTTGCGAGATCTCTCCTTCCTTGTAAACAAGATTTAGGGTTGTATATTTATTTTCAGTACCTCCAGCATTCACTTGTTTTCTCGTGCCTTCACCATTTCCATTATTTTTTCATTTTGGAGATTGCGGCTCTTTTCCTTTCTGGATATATTTATCGAGCTACCTACTGTTTATGGATTGTTTTTTTTTGGGTCCTATTCTTGTTTTAGCTTGTTGTCATTGATCCCCTTAGTCTCCCTGCTTAGATTGTTCTTCCTGTTTCTTGGTACAATTCCTAGAAAAGTGGCCATATTTGTGGCATACTTTGCACTTTAAGGGGAGTTGATCATAGGCAACTTCCTCAATATGAAACCAATTGTTGAGACTGAGATCAATTGCTACAGGGAGGCCTTTTTAACTACCTTTTTTATTATGCCCACATGGTGTAGAGCAGTCGGTGATGGCGTGCACTGTTAAGGCACTCTGTATGCAAGGTCACCAATTCGAAACCCATGGGTGGGATGGGAGGAGAAAAATCATAAATATTAGGATTAGTCTAAACTACCAAAAAAAAAAAACTACCTTTTTTAGTATTATATTTTTCGCTTACCTTCTCATAAGTTTAATCAAATGTCAAGCATACACACCCTTTGGATATATAATTAAATTCCACATCCAAAAAATACCCACTAAGGATTATTTTCAATAGCCACACACTGAAAAAAAATTGAAAATACATGAAAAAAACATGTTAACATGTTTTTTCATGTATTTTCAATTTTTTTTAGTGTGGATCTACGCAGAAGTATGCAAAGTGGGTACTCGTTGGATGTGGAATTTAATTACACATCCAACGAGTGTCTATGATTTACATTTAAGTAAATATGTAAAGAGATAAACCAAAAATATAGTAAAAGGAGGTTTGATCAATATCAACGAGAAACCCAGGTAAACAATAAATTTCAAGAATATTAGGACTAGGAAAATTCCAGCCTATCAATTGAAATTTATTTTTATTAATCAACCCATGACACATAATAAGATAGATGTCAAATATATTCTTGAATATTTAGGCTATAGCTAAGAAGGTACCACCAAGGAGAAGGGCATCATAAGTAAATTGAGAATGATTGATTTCATGAACATTCCTGGCAATGCTTAATCCTAGAAGAGACCCATCCATTCTAGCAGCTTCAATATTCTGGTTCAAGGATTCATCCATTATAATGTATAATAGAGGCTACAAGGGTCAACCTTGTTGAATACCTATGGAAGCAACAAAAATCTGGGTTGGCCTGCCATTGATCAGAGGAGAGATCCAGGGGGAACTAATGCAAGTGTTTATCCATGAAATGAAATCTTTATTGAAACCTATTTTTTCCAAAACAAGGAAAATAAATGAGTAAATTACCCGATCAAAAGAATTGGCCATATCCAATTTAATAACCATTCCATATTCTCCCACCACCTTACTCGAATGAATAGATTCCCACACCAGGATAATGTTATCTATAATATCTCTCTGCTGCATAAAACCACCTTGATTCTATGAGATAAAGGAAGGGAGTAAGGGTTTGTCTTTATTGGAAATGATCTTGGTAAAAAATTTATAAGAAGATTTGCACATCTATATAGGACGAAATATGGAAAAGTTAGATGGGGTGGATTCCTTGGGAATAAGAGAAAGAAACGAAGAGTTTGTATTCCCTCTAAATTTCTTGTTGTTTTTGTTGTGATTCAACTTTCAAAGAAGATGATTTTTTGTATTATTCAAGTAAAATCTATAGAATAAAATGGAAAACCCACTCGGACCAGGGGATTTTGCAGGGTCTAAGGACTAGACCACTTTTCTTACTTCCTCTTACGATATACCATTTAAAATAATCTGGTTAGCCTCAAGAGAGATAACTTGAGGAATAACAAAAAGAAAGTCCCTGGCTTGGTCAGGAGGAGTATGTACTTTACTAAGAAGAGATTTGAAAAATTTGAAGCCCTCTTCCTTGATTCTGATAAAGGAACTTACCTTCGGATTCCCCTCAGGCTTAATTTCCTTTATTCTATTTCAAGCATCCCAAAACTTGGATTGCTTATGAAAGAATGTTATGTTGGAGTCCTCATCTTTAACCATAAGATACAGGATTTTAACCTCCAAATATTAAAAGAATTCTTTATGAATTAAAGCGAATATCTGACTAGAGAGTTCCTTTTCATGATGAATGTGTTTTTCTTCCATTGGAGCTTATTCCATCATTTTATAGTGTTCCTCAAGTTCTTGAACTTTGTCACTCCTTTCTTTACCCAGAGGGTGTAGGTAGTTCTCCTTAAAAAATTTCCTCAGTTCCTAGTTCACATTATTTAGATTTGATTCCTATACAAAATTAGGGGAGCCCTGAACAATGGTATTCCATGCCTTTACCACTATATCCCCTACCTCTTCTAAAAGCCCCAAATCTACATTGAGCTTGAAAGGCAGAGGACCTAAGTTTTCCACCTTTTCCAATTTTATCATAATGGGACAATGATCTGAATCCCCTTGGGATTATATTGGAAAAGAGAAATCAACACCTTTGAATAGCCAACTACTATGAATAAAAAAATTATCCAAGCAAACTAATATGTATTGAATTCTCGTTCTTCTGTTGGACCAAGTGTATTTCAAAATATTTGGAATAATATCCAGCATCTCCAACTTCCTATTAGGTCTTCCATACACTCTCTGCAAGAATTCTAATTTTTTTTCATTATTTAAAATGGTATTGATGTCTCCTCCAATCACACTATTTAAATGAAGATTCATCCCCTTTATCACCTCTAAGGAGACCCAGAATTCAACCTTCTCACTATAAAGAAATGGAGCATATACATTTATAAATGGAATTTATTTCTCCTATTTCTCCTACCTCTAACAAATCCAACAACTAGGATTTATATTTTAGTTCTTTGACCAGAGAGAAAATATTGTTTGACCAAAAAATTCCTTGTCCTCCATAAGCACCTATTGATGATTAAACATTCCTTGAGAACTCTTTCCAAAATACATCTTCATCTTTGAAGGCCTCTAATTCTTCCAACTTTATTTCTTAAATAAAAAAAACCATTGGTGATTCTTGTTTTATTAAATATCTCACGACTAGGTTTTTGGTAGGGTTCGCTAGTCCCCTTATGTTCCACGAGATTACTTTCATTTAAAAGCGAAGACATGACTAGGGCCTCTGTTTCAGGAAATGTTACCATAAAGGTCTTGGGTTGAGAAACCTTCATAGATCAGGGGCATGCCATTACAAGAAGGACTCACTTAACCAACTTCTATGAATGAAACCAGAATCGATAGGTTTCAGAACTTACCTGGATATCCTTCGGTTGTAGTAGATCTCACAGGGTGCAAAACCCCTACAACTCTTTGTGCTAAATAATATGTAAATAAACAAAGAATGAACACAAAATCCTAGTTTTACAACATATATATGTTCTAGATGTTAGTTAAACACATGCATAATCTCATAAAAAAAATATTAAATGAAAAAATTACGATCATTACACATGTATAAAATATTATTGACACGTAAACATCAAGAAAAAGATGGCACTTCTGTTATTAATGACATGTAAAATAAATAAACATGGAGATATCGCCTGAAATCTGCCACAGCCTTCAAGCATACCATCCTCTGGATCCGTCCAGCCCCAGCCTCTCAATATTTCTTCCAAGAATCGTGCACAATGGATGTCAAATAGGGTGAGTGAACATCTCAAGGAAACAAGGGTATCCATAAAATATCTAGAAAGTGCAGGAGGCATGGGAATATATCAGACTTGGATAGGGCTCTGAAATCATACGATATCTATATTTCTCTCCCTCTTCCTCCCTTAGGCCATTCCCTTGAGGGGCTTTTATACTCCCTCAAATTATTTTTTGCAGTTGGGAAGAGTTAGGCCACAGGCTGGGGTGGTTAAGTTATTGGAAAAATCGTAAACCCCGCCTCTAAAATAGGGAAATTATATATATTTTTAATGTTTAAAATGGAATACACGGTTCTATATGTATGGACTCGCTTGTATATGTAGAAAAATCTGGGCAGAATCACATATGGGTTTTTAGAAACTATTTTTTGAGAAATATGTCCAAGTCTGAAGGGAAGGGTTTCCTAAGACCAATGTATAATTCATCAAGTATAAGCTGGTGATAAATTATGTTATAAAAGATGCCCCCTAATATATGAGGTCAAAAGGGGTACATGATGGCTGAAATGTATTATGTGCATACAAAGAACCTTGCGAGGACTAGAGAGGACTTCACCAGATTTCAGCCTGCCAAAAAACCAATGAGAGAGATCAGAAAGATAGCTCATGACTGAGGTGGGCATGCCCATGCTCAATGAAGAAAATCATGTATGCATATGAAGTATAGAGCGGATCTAATATGTATACAAGTATAGTTGAAATGTAGAGTACATAGTGAATCATCTTATCACTGCCTAGAAGTACAAGTCAAAATCAGGTCCAAGTATCACATATAGAAGACTGATCAATGATGTTGCAATATACATCTGATCATAAAAAGTCACAAGTGAATCTCCAAGTACCAAATCATAAGTGGTGGAAAAAATGGTATGACACGCAACTCGGGAGCCAACATATAAGATGTTGTTGTGATGAAACTGCAACATATAAGGGTGGATGGTGTCATTGGAAGAAAACTGAAGGAGCTTTCAAAGTGAACCGAAGCATGCTGATGCAAACCTGAGGTCTTCACTGATCACCATGGCACAATTCTACGCAATGGGAATAAATGAGCCGAAGTTAACCATGTGAGAAATCGCTTGATTATCGGTCATTAATGTATACCATTAACAAACGTGAGAAAAACCAACAATAATGATAATGAGTGTCAAGGTGCCCCAGTACAATCTAGCAAGTGTGAATGAATGATTTGAATTCGAACACTTGAAATAATCTATAAATCAAGAGGAAATGATGTATCCTCATTGTTGATAGCGAAGAGTCTTCCATTGATGATTGCAAACCCTAAGGTACTGGCAAAAGGACTCTGGACCTTATTCCCAGAGCAATGAGTCAGAGTCAATGGGAAAATATCTTCTAGAAGGAAGGCATTAAGGCATCCCACATCATTCCAACACGAATGTAACCCGTAGGCCAAGATTTGGAAGGAATCAGACGAAGTAAAGTGAAGTAACCAACCTGAAGTACGTTTCCGGCATGCACAAGATGAAGCTAGCGCACGAAAAAAACCCTCTAAACCAACCAATAATGAAAGCTGACAAAGAGGCGAGATATCCACCGATAGGGTCAAATGGAAATCAAGGTATTACATGAATCCCAGGTGTGATAATGTAAGCTGAAGTCGAACACAACAGAAACCACTCAGTCAAAGACCCATCATGATGATCAAATGCTGAGCACAAGGTCACCTATCAATGATGTAAATAGGGCCAGGGTGCAGCTCTAGGTTTACTCTCAGAGAAATATGTCATAGTTGATAAGAGACAAACCCACCAGAAAGAAATTAGTGGATACCTTCTCAAACCAGCGCGAGAAAAGGACCAAATATCTGATGTGATAGAACAAGCTACTGACAAGAATGGGAAGGCCGACTGAAAAATGAGTGAAGGGACACTGCAGAAATGCCGACTCAGGTTAACTTCCCTTGAAAAAAATCACGACTCATGTTGACTATGGAAAAAAATGATAACTTTGTATAAGTTTGGCGTGTAGGAGGCATGCAAAAACCCTCCATATGATTGGAAGAGATAACCAACTGGGGGATAACTGGCTCACGAAACAAGGTTATGGCTTCTCCTAAGTCAAAAGCTAAAACCATTCCACATGGAGAAAAGACTTAGCTTTTTTGTGCTTTGTTCAAGGGCGACACAACTAACATTGTAGCTGCCATCAAGTATGGAAGTAATATCCTGTTCCCACTCTTTTTCAAAATATTTTTTTTTGTATTTTTCATATTCAAAGCCTAAAAAGGAATAAAAGAATGCTATAGTACAATGGATATAACGAGTTTCATGAAACAAATGCACTAGTTCCTGGGATAGGAACAATCCTATGCTCAAGGCAAGGTAGCGAAAACTGGTAAGTGACACTCAGAGGAATGTTCCATCCATGGGTAAAGGTGTCAAGTTGCAGAAGCTAAGTGATTGCATGGTTAACTTGTATAGAAATACATGGTCAAAATATGGCTTAAACATGAGTCCAAATGAAGCTGACTAAAGGCCAAGATAATCAAGTAGTCAATATGCAATGCAGTAATACAAATCGACAACATAAGGGAGCCTCTAGGGTAAACGACCAGAAAATGATAGGGAAGAAGGAGAAGAATGAAGCTTTAATGCATAAGACATGGCAAGACTAAAGAGGACTCCCGAGCCTACATAAATTGCAGCATGGGTGACAAATTATAGCGAGGAACTAAGTAGGAAGCCCATGTAAAGGAAGGCTCTACCACCAAGTCATGATTAAAAAATTGGCGAGTGAAATGGGTTAAGTACTCATGACATGATGGAATCGACCCTATGGAAAGTGATCAGAATAGAGGCTAGTATGCAAAGATGCAACTGAATAGTGGATTCCCTAACATATATGCAAGTTCGAAATTAAATACCTGCCATGATAGGTCAGCAGTCATGGATCTGAAGAAAAACTAGGACAATATCAAATTCAGCAAAATGTACCTGAAAAAATACCTTGCCCAATGCTTACAAGCCAAATGGTTATATAGCCTTAGTCGAATTCAAAAAATAAGCACAAGTAAAATTTGTAAAAAAAATTCAAATTCTGGGCATAAATACACAATTTGACTCACATTTTGATCATTTTCACATTGCAGAAGTGGAGAAGGAGCTTTAGGGAAAAAATTCCTCTTCTCAAATATGGAGCAATCAGCCAGCAAATCATGCCAAATCAATCAAGTAAGCTCTAAAATCATCTTTTTCATCAATTTGTTCTTGTTTAAGTAAAAAAATTGGAAATTTGACCGTAGAAAAGATAATTTTTGTTGAAACCCTCTGCGCATGCGCGGGTTCGTGTGGACGAACCTGCATATCATACGCGGCTGTGTACAAGTGAGGTTGCATATGCGCAGAGCGAAAATTTAAAACTTGAATCTAATCAATCATTTAATGATTTTTCCCGGGATGTCCATTAGTTGGAGGGAGCGTGAGCATAGTGCAATAGACAATGAGGTGATGGAGGATCGAACTTCCTTAGATATTCTCCAAAATTGTGGATTGTTCAAATTTTTCAAAATTCCCAATATGAAAAGAAATGTTCGTTTTCTTCAAATGTTGGTTGATTATTGGGAGCCAGAAGAAGATTGTTTCATAATTGATCAGATGCTACTACACATAGAAGTGGAAGATATATACTTCATTACTGGACTATCTTTAAGGGGAGATTGAGTAGACTTGCACGACAAGCCTATTAGAGGGCTTACCGTAGAGGATTATGTCCAAGTCTATTGCATAGATGATGCACAAAAGGTAGGAACACAGATTCCTATCAGATATTTGAAGGATTTATACATGAAGATCCTTCTCTTTACCATTGGTAGAGTAGTAGGATCAGCTTCTCTGCATTAGGCTTCATGGAAACAAATGAGCATAACAGTGGAATGCTTGATTCATCTCTTTGATAGGTGCACAAACTTTCTGAGCAATATGAAGAAACAATTGACTTCAATCCGAAAAGCAAAGACTAAACACTTTGGGTATGGTAAAATCTTGTTGAAATTCTTCTTCGAGAGTCCTAGGGATTCGGCCCAAGGTCATCTCAACTATCAGCAGCCCGAGAGATCCAAGAATAGCCCGATGGGCAGATCTGATGAAGAGATAGGGGGAAGTGAAGTTCCCCAAACCACTTGGGATGATGAGTTCTTCCAATGGTGGGAAGAACAAGTCATCATAGTGGAAGATTATCCCTATGTTGGGATGGACTTTCGTGCAGATCCAGATCTAGTCCTGCCACCCGGTGCAGCATGGGGCGCAATCAGTGAGATTGCATTTTTTATTTTTTATTATGTGATTTTTATGATTTTTTCAAAATATGAAAATGAAAAAATGTTTTTTATTGGACTAAAGGACTTACAATATTATGGTGATCATGATGCAGACATGGGACCATTCAAGCTGAAGGGGTACCCAAGGCACAAGCGCCGCAGAGGTGAGGCAAATGCTAAAGACCCTAGTACGAGACTCCGTGCAGTACAAAGGAACTTAGAAATTTTTACTCGCCAAGTGCCTATGGCAGCTATCGAGGACCTACTAGAGGCTATCTAGAGACGAGTGGTAGGAGTACCATGAGACTGAGTGCAGTTATTCCGCCGTGTAGTGAGTGCCATTGTGTTCTATAGGAACACAAATGTTGGGCAGGGACCTTAGGAGTAGATTTATAAATATGATCAAATGAATGTGATATTTTTTGATGATAGACATGATCGAGCATAAGCCCTAATTTTGTAGGACATGATGGTCCAGATTCTGTATATTTTTGAACACTCTTATATATATATATATATATATATATATATATATATATATATATATATACAATGATTTATATGATGTGATGACTCAAATGTATGATAATGAATGATGTATTTAATATATTTTTTAAAATATTGAATGATTAATATGCCAATCAATTGCTTGATTAGCCAATAAGTTTGCCATCCAATTGTTAGCTCGAGGAATATGAATAAATGTTATAAATTGAAATGATCGTTGTAATAAACGTACCCTAAAAATCAATCGATGTAAAAATGGGTCTCGGACTCGATATGTGTTGTTCAACTGTGAAACCACCAGCTGCGAATCCAAGAAAAATACTAACGAATCAACACCCAAGGATATTACTTCCGAGAGTGGATTGACCACTGCAATGTATTCTGCTACGTTGTTCGAAGCACGACCAATGCAGACACCTCTTGAAACTAAAAAATGATCAGATGGATTAGGGAGTACCCAAGACGCAAAAGCCAAGTTCTAGGTATGTCTACTAGCACCATCGGTGAAACCAAAGTGACACATGTCATCAAATATTACCTGTGAAAGAAAATCAAAATCATCAAAATCACACAAAAATTGAAAACCCAGATATGTACAAATATATATATATATATATATATATACAACAAAGAAAAATTCTAGGCCAAAGCCTAGGCATAATACTTTTCCAAATAGAGCCCATTTCTAGGCTCCGCCAACTCATTTCCATTAAAATCAATCAAGACATAAGCTCCTTTCTTCAGGACCTTTTTAACGATAAAGGGGCCATACCACATAGATTTGAACTTGTTTTCCCCCAAGGCATCCTTCTCTTGGGCATAAACCAAGATGAGGTCACCTTCAGAGAAAACCCTAGGTTTGACTGCCTTATCGTACTGAACCTTTACCCATTTCTTATGTGCCTCATTCATCGTAGCTGCATCTCAACACTGTTGATCGAGATGTTCTAGATGAAGAAGGCATTCTTCGAGACTGGAAGTGTCTGGAAGAAGCTCAACAACTAAATTAAGAGGGAATTTCACATTCAATAGGAAATATAGATTCCAACCTATAAGCTAGTTGAAACGGAGTAAAACTGGTTGCAGTTTTGAATGACATCTGGTATGCCCAAAGTGCAGGATACAACATAATATGCCAATTGTATCTAGCTTTATCAATCTTCCATTGAAGAATCGCCTTCAAGGATTTGTTCACAGCTTCAAATTTCCCGTTGGCCTAAGGATAATAAGGAGATAAATGCTCCTTCCAGAAACCTAATTTTAGAGCCAATTCAGCCATCACGTTGTTCTGAAAGCGACTTCCATGGTCAATGACAATCTCTTTGGGGATACCGAAATGAGAAATGACTTGATTGAAGAGGAAGAGAGTTGATTTCTCACCATCATTCCCAAAATTAGGCATAGCCTCAACCCACTTGGTGAAGTAGTCTACATGTGACCTTTAGCCGAAGGCGGGTTACAAGTAGTATAATCAATACCCCACTTTGTAAAGGGTCCGACAGTAACGACAGGAATGAGCGGAGTTGGATGAGTGCACATATTTCGAGTATAAACCTGACATGGATGACATTTTTTGACTGATTCCATACAATATTTGAAAATCAAAGGCCAAAAATATCCTGCACGCAAGATTTTTTGAGTTTTAGCAAGCCCAGATAAATGACCACCACAAGCTCCACTGTGGAAATAATTCAGCAATGAACTAAGATTCTTCGAGAGTTAAGCAGCGTTTAAGGATTGAATCAAGCCTGTGATGATATAAAGTGTCACCAATAATCAAATAACTTTTGGATAAGTGACGTAACTTTCGGCGCTCATCTTTCGAAAAAGTTGAGAGAAACTTCGCAGTCTAGAGATAAAATATGAGATCCCCATATCAAGGATCCTGTGAAGAAATGAGAAAAATATGTTCATCAAGGAATGATTCGTCATAAATAATCTCTTCTCCACAGGGAAACTCAGAAATAAATTCTGCAAAAAGTAATGATTTCTTGGACTTGACAAACATAAACTCAATTTAAAATTCCTGCTAAATCACAATCCATCGATTGTATTTTCCCCCAATCACTCGCCTACTGAGAACAAAGTGAAATTGATCAACTGTTGCCAAAACATATGTTTTGTGAAGGAGAATATAATGTTTAAGCTGCTGCACAACATGGACAGCTACTAAAGCAAGTTTCTCTATCGGAGAATACCGGAGTTTAGGACCTACCAAGCCTTGACGAAGGTAGTATATAACATTCTTGAAAATACCATCGTATTCCTGAAGTAGAACCATACCAATGGTAGATTCTGCTGCCGCGAGATACAAGAGGAAATCCCTGCTATAATCAGGTGGACTTAGTAAAGGAGCATAGGTCAATGCTTTTTTCAAAGCATCGAATGAGCGTCGAGCAAAGTCATCCTAAAAGAATAGAACTCCTTTCTTTAATAATATCATAAATCCTTTTGTAATGTCGGCATAATTTATGATGAATCTCTGCAAGAAATTAGCTTTTCCTTGTAGACTTTGAAGTTAACGAATTGAAGACAGGGGAGGAAACTAAATTATTGCCTCAACCTTGAAGGGATCTACCCGAATCCCTTCTGTAGACATGATGAATCACAACAAATGACCAGATGTGACAACGAAACCACACTTGTTCGAGTTCAACCGAATTTTGTAATACCGACATCATTCAAAAAATTGATGGAGGTGAGAAGGATGATCAATTCTCTTATGAGAACGAGCAACTAGATCATTCAAATATGCCTCAATAACATATTTGATGTCATGGAAGGTGTAAGACATGGCCCACTGAAAAGTAGCTCCAGCATTTTTTAGGCCAAAAGGAATTTTCTTGTAAGCAAAGGTACCCCAGGGAAAAATAAATGCAGTCTTATGTTGATCTTCAGGATGGATACCAATTTGATTATATCCATAGAAACTGTCCATGAAGGAGAAAATCTCATTCCATGCACACTCATCGATAATCTGATCTATAAACGGTGTGGGGTAGTTATCTTTAGGGCATGATTGACTCAGGTCCCGAAAATCGATGCAAACTCGAATCGTTCCTTGTTTCTTGTCCACAAGAACTGAATTTGAAACCCACTCAATTAAAGGAACGGGGTAAATGAACCTTGCCTTAAGCAGCTTCTCTACCTCAGCTTTGATAGTTGTGGCCTTCCTAGGGTTGACCGAACGAAGTTTTTGCCTGATAGGCTTAGCATTTTCGTATACCTTGATCTCATGCTGGACAATAGATGGATATATACATGGAATTTCCTCATAATACCAAGAAAACACATCTCTAAACTCTCGAAAGAGATCAGTGTAAGTTTGAATCTCTTCATGGGAACACTCGGCTTCAATGAATACATTCTCTATAATGTTAGGATTTCTGGAGATGTTCACCAGGATAGTAGGAGAAATAACAACCATGTTCCCTTCAGCAAAAACCTGTGTTGGTGCTAAAGGGTTCAGGACTAGGTGAACAGGACCAGAAGACTGAGGGCTAGGAAAAATTAATTTAACTTCGAGCAAGTCCAGTAGAAATTAAGACCGATGGTGCAAATCATCCCACGGTCTCTCCACACCAATAATTTCTTCAAGGATGGACTCTTCAGATGGAAGAGTGGTATCAAGGCAATCCTGAGCTGAAGGTCATCTAAGAGTCTAAGCCAGAGCCACATCTCTATCCAATTCCTCCAGTGAAAGAGAAACTGTAATGGAATCTGCAGATTTAACAATAGAGCTATAAGAAATCTCAGCTGCAGACATAGGAAATTCCATTCCACCCACTTGACCTTCTTCTAATGTGGAGGTAGGAGAAGATAAGGTCTAAGGGTTCGAAAAATAATGAGTTATGAAGAACTCTCTCCGAATAGGAACCTTGGAGGATGAAATAACATTGATATGAACCGAAGGAGGCAGAAGATCAAAAGTATCCATCAAGGAGGTGTACATTCCAACCCCCAGATTCTCAACAGGTGGTTTGGTATCCTTCACCAAAGGAATGGTTGAGTCAGAAGATGCATTCGAATCTACAGGAGAACAAACCAATTGGTCAACTGTGACAATTATCCCTTCATGAGCGAAACAAACAATACGAAATAATGAGGATGTAATGGAATCCATCTCATAAATCCAGTTTCACCCCAACAAAAGGTTATAGTCTAAGCTTGCATCGACTATCTCAAATTTGATATTAACAATCTTTCCCCCAACACAAATGGGCAAAGTTGGAACAATACCATGTGGCCTGTGAGAATGACCATCAAACACAGTCAGAAGAGTGGTTGAAGAACAGCTGCGGGAGATCCAATCCTCTTCTAGCATGCAAGAGAAATTACACACGTGGAAGTGCCCTCATCAACAACCATTCAAAATATATTGAATTTTAGATAAGTCTACCTAATATGGAAATCCATACGATGAGGAAGTCTCTTTTTAAAATTTGACATGTCAAATGTAATCATCAAAGAATTCTTTGGATCGACAACCCCAATAGCAGTGAGAAAAGCACTCCGCTAAGCAGGACAAGACTGGAGCACCTCTAAATCAGACATGGCACAAGGACTTTGAGCCAGATCTTCTACAATCAAGTAGTTATGGGCAGACTTGGAATTAGGATTAATCATCGTACTCTTCGAAGACCCTTTCAGCATCCAAGGTATAGGCTCAACATTCGGCCTCATAATATGAAGTGGCTTAGTACTATCAGGGGCACCCTTAGCTTTTGAAGACTCAGATTTTACATAGTCACGAGATATCAGAGTGATATTTGTGTGAGCACTCATCATGTATATGTTTGATGTATTTTCCCCTTCCTGGCTGCCCCCAGAGGGAGCCCCAGTATTTGGATTCGTGCCAGCAAGTAATTGCTTCCCTTGGGGAAAAGGGTTTGTCAGCACAACCTGGGAAGTAGAAGAACCTTTTTGAGCTAACAAGCGTTGCGCATCTTGAATTTTAGGGCAAAGGTGCATAAGATGGTCTCTAGTGCACAATTTGCATGTAAACTTCACTTTCTTTTTATTAACCTTTTTACCCTCTCCAACATGATTGTTGGATTTGTTCGCATTCCCCTTCCCATCCTTGTCCTTTTTCTTGTTATTCTGTCCTTTATTCTTCCCATAATATTGTTGATTTCCTTTGGGGTTATAAGTTTGAACAACATTATTTTCCAAGTACTGAGAAGGAGTTGACACTGAAGGCACAACCTGACCAGAAGAAACAGATTGTAAAGACAACTGTTGCAACTGACTTAGCAGGTTAGTCATATCGCTATCAATCGAACCAATAATCCCATCACCATGAGGGCCGGGTTTAGTTTTGGCTAAGTCCAATTTGGAGTGAGGAGCATCCGAATTTTTTTTATTAAGGACTCTAGATTGAGAATTAATAAGTTCTAGCTGCTGAGCCCTAAAAATAGCCTGCTCTTCAGAGAATACCCCTGAAAGGGATACATCCTTAGAAATATCTGTCTGTAAGGATTTTAAAAACCATTCAAGAAGGAATTCATTCGGGATTTGGGCTTTAATGATCCTCTTCCTTCTTCACCATTCCTGAATATGGTCACAAATGTGAGTTTCCTTGTCCTGCTAAAAATTGGCTAGGAGATCAATCCCGACGTCATAATGGACAGGTAACTGAATATGATTTAATAACATGGTATCTAACTCTCCAAAATTAGAAAAACTGCCCCCAACTAACTCTATGTACCATTTGGCCATATTTCCAGTTAAGGTTCATTGAAATAATCTCAACCTAATCAAATTATCGATCAGGGAGTTCGATGAACACCATAAATGGAAAGTGGTGATATGATCTGCCGGATCCTCGCCAGTCTTCCCTTCAAACTATGGAATGTCGAGGGGATATTGGTGGGGACCGAAGGCCAGCCCGGACTATACCGAATAGGATCGTTAGTCAATTTCGATAGATCTGGAAAGTTTAACGTTGCTAGAAATGGTAAGTGTGGAGGAACCTAGGAATTCCATCCCCCATAGGAAGGATTCCCCACATTATGAAAAGAAAAACCTGGATTTTTTGAGGCACCAGGTTGCCAGATGTTGTTCATAGAATATGTCGGGCCATAATAAAATCCTTGTGACCTAACATTCGGAGAAGGACCCCCTCCCAACATAGAGTTACTATACGCAGGAACATTCCCTCCAAATGAGGTATTGAATGGAGAAGAAACCCCTTGGTAAGGTTTCCAAGAAAAATCCTGAGAAGTACTCGATGAAGGGAAAGGAAAATTCCCTTGCTGACCAACAAAGAATTCACTCCCCGCTCCTAATGCTGTAAAAATAGGGTTCCATACCGAAAAGACATTAGAACTTTGACCTCCAAAAAAAGGATTGAAACCTTGACTCTGAGAGGTAAAAGGTAAAGATCCTAAGGAAGGAGTTGAAAGAGGGATATGCCCACTTCCAAAGGGGAACCCTTGAAATGAAGCTGATCCACTAGCCATCGAAGGTATGGGTGTGGAGACAATTTAAGCAGCAGAAAAGGAGAAAGAAGAAATTCCACTAGTGGGCATTCCATAAGAAAAGAGACCATATTGAGAAGCATGTACTTGGGTGTTTCCAGATCGAAACACAGCAGCACTAGAAGTGATTGTCGATATAGCAATATTTCCCCCTCCTTCAACTGAAAGAGGAGTCTAAACACTTGTATTGTTCACAACCGAAACTATGTTCTCAGTCGTGGCCATCAAAAGAAATGGATATGGAGGAAAGGGACTAGCTGGTTTCTAAGACTCGGGCCCGATGTATCGAATAAAATCAGGAAAAATAACAGGAAGAGGAGATGGAAGAGACTCAGTAGGCTGAGGGATTTCCTCTATTTCAACTTCTTCTGTTAGAAATAAAACTCTAGAGATGAGTGGAGCTCTCCTCTCTACACTAACACTGACACCAGAACCACCCACAGAAACAAAAAGTCCCAACAAAGGATCACTCTCTGCTGCGTTTGAAACCATCGGGTGAAAATCACCCACTGAATTACTCCTACACCTTCTTGAAGAAGGCTCGGCACTCGCGGGAGATAACCCATGAAGCCTCCTCGATCGATGAGGCGATCGGTCAACCACTTTAAGAGATTAATTTTAGACTCAAAAAATATAAGAATCTAGGCAATCTAAGAGCAAAGAGCACACTCTAAAAAGTTCCTAAGATACATCCAGACAAGCAGCTCTCAGGTATTTCCGCTCCGAGTGCTGAGGACCAGACACCAAAATACAAGAAAACGAAATAATAGGACCTTTCAAAAATAGTCTAGGGTAATTACACCCCAGGCCTACTAGCGAAGGTAACAGAAACAGTTACGCTGACTTCCTAACAACGACCTTTTCCGGTACAAGTCCCCAAGCTTGAAAGGGCACCCTCCAGAAATACTGATGGAAGTGATGCAACGTTTGTCTCAGGTACGACGGGCATTCACCCCCACAGTCACCTGTGTGGTCCCTAGGATAGGCAACTAAGGGCGCCAATCCATATTGGTAGCAGGGCGAAACGGTCTTAGGTCAATATTCAGCAAATAGGAGAGGGGGTATCTCTCTTCTCTACCTGCACTATTCCTCGCACTTGACTCTCTGGAGGAGAGCTTTCCTAGTCCACTTAACAGTGTTGTATTTCACTCTTTAATAAACTTTCTATGTTTAAAAATTTGAGCAGACTTGGAGAGTTAACTCTCCACTCACATAATCCAAGGCCCTACAACCTAGCTAGTTAGTGTATGATTAATGACAATGATACAAAAACTTCCAGTTGCTTTTAATTATATCGCTTGTTTTAAATTGGTTGTTACTTAAGTCAAGGGTACACGGAAGTGAAATTGATGGTGTTTTATGACATAGAAGAAATCAATGAAAACCTAGTTACATGCAAATGCAACAATTTCCGTTTGATGAAAAGTGATTTCTACATGGGTTCCACGAAACTAATAAAGCAAAAATTTTGTTTTTTCTTTTCAGATATGCACACTTCACATGATCCAAAAAGTTATGAAAAAGACTAAAAATGCTCAAATGCACTTAATGAAAACTACCAATGATACGCAAATCTGAAGATGCTAAATCTAAAGAAGCAAAAAAGAGTCGCTAGAAACTAAATGGTTCAATCAGTTTTTGACATAAGAACAAGGCTAGTTCCAAACATAACTCCTATGCATAAGAACGCCAAAATGCACTTGATATAAAAGAGATAAATCAAGAAAATACTTCCTTCAAAATCAAGCCAAGAACCAAAGACTAGAAACAAATGAAAAAGATTCAAAATATATGATGAAACCGTAAAAAAAAATTCAAAGCAAAAGCTACGGAAAACACAAAAAAAAATTTGGGCTTTTTACTTATAATGGAAGAAAAAAGATTTCAAGAATACAAGAATAAACTACCCAAGAACCAGAATCAAACAAAATGAGTCTCAACAAGGCTTCAAAGTGCTCAATCCAACTATGCTACTTTCGTAGCGGGACTCAAATGAGCAAAAAGAACCATAAAACTCAAATAAGGGATTCAACACAGTAGCACAATCTTTCAGCAAACAACAACTCAAAAAACCAAAAAGATATTCTTCAAGATTCGCAAAAGGAAAGTCCAAGAATTAAAGAAAAAAATATAGGCGAAGAAGGAAAAAACCAGAAGTGGAGCAATGCATAGGGCCAAGAAGGGAAAACAAGTAGAGGCTCACTATTCTGAATGGTTAGAATAGCCAAGAACTTCAGGAAAATATCTTGGTGCTTCAACCACAATTGTAAACACACAAAACAGGAAATTCACCAAATGGATAGGTTTTCACAAAAAAAGAGAGAAAAATATATGCAATCACCATAAACACAATCCAAACACCTTAAAGATACCACAGGAATGGTTTACCACAGATAGAAAAGACTACAGAAGCTAAAAACTCAAAATTTGAAAATTTTCCAGGCATACGCGGTTTTGCAGTGTGCAGCTAGCATGTATACGCGACTGTAACCAAGGAAAATCATGTCTACGCGGGTCCCTTAGGAAAATACAAGAGGTATACGCGACTATGCAGAGACTAAGTTGCGTATGGAAATAAAGATAAGGAAAAAGAAAAAATTCAAGCCTAATCAAGGGACTAGGTCCTCTATCTGATTGAAAAAAGACTTACTAGAATGTAAAAAGTGATAAAACCTGTCAGGAACCTACAAGACAGATAAAACAACCCAAACGGGAATCATAAGAATGTGATCCCTAGCGAAGTCGCCATTTGTGTTTCGGGAAATGTTACCCTGAAGGTCTTGGGTTGATAAACCTTCACAGATCAGGGGCATGTCATTATAAGAAGGACTCACTTAACCAACTTCTATTCATGAAACTAGAATCTACAGGTTGCAGACCATACCCAGATATCCTTCGGTTGTAGTAGATCCCACGGGGTACAAACCCCATGCAACTCTTTGTGCTCAGTGATCTATAAATCAACAAAGAACGAACACAAAATCCTAGTTGTACAACATATATATGTTTTATATGTTAGTGAAACGCATGCATAATCTCATAAAAAAATATTAAATGAAAAATTTACAATAATTACACATGTATAAAATATTATTGACACGTAAACATCAGGAACAATATGGCACTTTTGTTATTAATGACATGTACAGTAAATAAACATGGAGAGATCACCTGAAATCTACCACGACCTTCGAGCATATCATCCTCTGGATCCGTCCAGCCCCAACCTCTCAAGATTTCTTCCAAGAATCATGCACAATGGATGTCACATAGAGTGAGTGAACATCTCAAGGAAATAAGGGTTTCCTAAAAATATCTGGAAAGTGTAGGAGGCACGAGAATATATCAAACTTGGATAGGGCTCTCACATTGTATAATATCTATATTTTTCTCTCTTCCTCCCTTAGGCCATTCCCTTGAGGGGCTTTTATACTCCCTCAAATTAGTTTCTGTAGTTGGGAACAGTCAGGCCACGAGATGGGGTGGTTAAATTACTGGAACAACCATAAACCCTGCCTCTAAAATAGGGAAATTATATATTTTTTAATGTTTAAAATGGCATACGCGGTTCTATATGTATGCACTCGCATGCATACACGGAAAAATATGGGCAGAGTCACGTATGGGTTTTAAGAAACTGTTTTTTGAGAAATATGTCCAAGTCTAAAGGGAAGGGTTGCCCAAGGCCAATGTATAATTCATCAAGTATATGCTGGTGATAAATTATGCTATAATACCCTCCGTCATTTCCTTTCTTATTTTTCTTTTTTTTTTCCTCTTATAATTTCTATTATGACTAATTGACTTCATATATTTTTGTTATACTGCGCTTCTTTTTCCCTCTATGCCTTTTATTTCGGCCTACCTTTTTTTTAACTTCTCGTTTCTTGACTAATACAATAATCAACCTTTGACATATTCTGATTCATATGTCAAGGGATGAATCTCCTTATTTCCTCATTAACATTTCCAGGATGATCACTTGGAAGTTCTGGAGCCGGAACCACCATGGAGTGGGAGACAATGTTCTCGAGTCTTTTAAATGGACTTATCTCAACCACTATTTCACCTTTCTCAACTAATTTTTTTCCCCTTTTCAATGACTTTTTCTGCTTCTTGAGGTGTAGGAGTTTCATTCTCCTCAGAGGAGGAACTAAGAAAATCAAAATGATTTGAAGAGGGAGGGCCAATGTTTATACCATTTGCACCAGGATGCTTGATAGAAACCTTCACTTTCAGTCCTTTTTTTTGTTTTTCCCACTTCTCCTCATGGGGAGCAGAGGTATCCAAAAAAAAATTCCCCACTTTAGAGAAATCCCTCGCAAAATGACGATAATCATGGCAATGAAGACACCTGAAAGAGATTTTCTCGTAGTCCAATAATTTTTTGTACTTCCATTCTCTCAGGGTTAAGTTAATATTTGCTGGTAAACCTTTTTCCAAGTCCACTTCCACACATATTTTAGCACGGTAAAATTGAGAGCCCTTCAATTTAGAATTATCTAAATACTTTCCCAGCCCATTGCCAATAGCTCTGAAACAATCATCACTCCAGCAAGAAATGGGGAGAATTTGGAGCTTCACCCACACAGGGATAAAATTGGGAATTTATTCATCCAGGTTAAAATACAAAGTCCATTTGTTTAAATACATACCCCTAGAGCCAAGGAAATAAGGCCAATTATGAAAAACTAGGTCTCTATCTTCTTTGTTTTCAAACAGGAAGATGAAGAATCCATTTCCCATTGCAAATAAGGAAATTTCACCTTTCATCATAGGTTACCAAGTCTTGCTAATCCAAAGTCCCATTTACATGGGGGATGGCCACATCCTAATAAAATTATAAATAAGCACTTGTTCATAATGAACTATGGAGGTTTTCTGAGCTCCATCAAGTAGGGTAACATTTTTAATATCCTTGTTTCGCTTCATGAACTTGGGCAGGGCATTCGACTGATGATGTCTCTTAGAAATATAAGCCACCAGTAGTTGAAAGCCCTCAATGACAGAGGGGTCAGAGAGGGGCAGAGGGGGGGATACCCCCTCCGCGATGACCATTGAAGGAATCAAGGGGTAGGAAAACACATTAACGAACATGGAGCATAACTCAAAAATAAGGAATCGAAAAGACCCTTATATATAATATTAAAAATAAAAGTAAGGAAGTTTTTATATAATGCTTTAGCAATATTTATAAATACCCAAGAAATCATGAAGAGGAAGCATTTAGGATCTTGTTCGAACATATTCCAAAAATAGTTTCCTAAGAAGATAATGAATCCATTCTTTTTCCAATTACAAAAGAGGAGGTATGGCATATCTTGAACTCATTTCATCTAGAAAAGGATCGCATGCCAAATTGGTTCTCGACTCATTTTATCAAAGATGTTGGAATGATATTCAATTTGATCTCTAAAAAATGGTTTCTTTTGTTATAATCATTTAAAAATGGGAATCTAAATAAATTCATCCTTCTTGGAACTAGTGCCCAAAGTGGTTAATCTCTCCTCCTTTCCGAGATTCAAGCCTATTTCACTCTGCAATGTGTCTTGTAAAATTATATCCTCTAGGATTAACCCCTTGCTTCCAAAATAGATCTCTAAAACTCAAGGGGGGATTGTGGCTAATCGAAAAATTATTGATAATATTATATTAGTACAAGAAGTAGATTCATTCTATAAAGCTAGAGGGAAGAAGGATATGATTATAGAATTATATATGGAAATTCCTTTGATAGGGTGAATCATCAATTTTTATATGACGTAGTAAGAAAAATTGGATTTGAGGATCATGTTATTAAATGGGTACCTTCCCCATTTGTCTTGGCTTCCCCTTATTTCCAAATTTAAAAGGAAATTTGAGAAATGGGGAGAATATTGGTTGAATATAATAGGGAGAGTGATCCTAATAAATGTGGTTCTCGCTACTTAACCATTGTATAAATTTTCAGCTTCTTCTCCTTTTAGGTTTCACTTGATAATGACCCAGGAAATTAGAAAATTATTGTGGCAAGGGATTCACTATGCACAATAGGTCATTAGAAAAACTAATTTGTGGGTATTATTGGAGAGAGAAAGAAGAAGAGGATTCAAGGGGATGAAGAGCATCTAAATATATAATTAAAGAGGGAAACTTATCCCTACTCTTTCCTCATTGCCTCCATGCAAAATCAAGGATCTAGGAAAATATATGGAACATAGATGGATTGTCAAAGATAAACAGATTTTGTTGGACTCATGTTAATCATAAAATCGTAACAAATGATAATCCTAGGAAAATAATTTGTGGACATTCGTGTTTCCTTATTTTCCGAAATATTAGTGAATCAATCCATGAACCATCATTTATTTGTATAGTGCAATTTTACAAAATTGGTATGGGAATATTCCATGCAAGAGCAACAAGAATGATATGGCCCTATAATGTGATTTTTTTAATCTTTGGAAAAACATTATGTAAATAATTTTCGAGGGAAACTGTTCTTCAAATAAGTATGGTTGCCTCCACCCAAATTCATCTGTTGGAATATATGGTTAGCCAAAAATAGTGTTATAATTAAAGACGAAATAAATCATCCTCAATCAACAGTTTCTTTGGAACTCTCATTGTTAGAAGCATTGAAACTTAAAAGTACAATGCAATACATCCCCACATTCATTAGACAATAGGGAATACGTTTGGTTGTCATAATTTCATATTTAGGTCCCTAGTCTAGGTACAAATATTTGCAAGGTAACCCCTCATAAAGGTAATTGGAAACTACTACTATCTTAGGAATATTTCAAGCACTAGGTCTCTTCTCACACCAAGTATATTATGTTTTGACAAAGCTTCGAAGAATAATTTATGGGTGGTAGGTACAAGGGGGTTATTCTTTGCCCGGATATAAAATTTGAAATATATTATGCATGGGGCCTAGGAAATGGCATGAACAACCAAGTTAAAGCATACACTCTTTTCCATAGTACATGAACATAACCTCAATAAATTGGTTATCATAGGATATTCTAGGAACCTAATATGTCATCCAACCATTGTATATAGATTCATTTTATATGGAGTATCTTTGTTTTTGAGTCTACATATCCTTTATTACCCTCATTAAAACTTATCCATCAATCCCCACACTTATATTCCCTCGTATTCACTATTTCCCTCATCAAACCCAGCTTGTTGTCGCGCTTCTGGCACAAGTATGTATTTTCCCTTTTTCTCCCCTTATCTCTCACTCATTTTCGTAAATTATACTTTCATTGTGTTCCTAACACCTATCCCTACCTCCCATAATTTTTTCAGATTTTTTCCTACCCCCCATCCCCTCCATTCCCTTCCCTCAAGCTGCTGGATTTTAGCCCTGTTTTGCAGCTCAAATACCTTGCCCTTCCTTGTTTGAAATTAGGGTTTATTATTAAAAGTGAAGCTATAAACATGGTTAAGAACATTGAAAGGATGAATTTTAAGGGAGGATAAATCTCTATATATGTGCAAAATCATATATAATAGGTCAATGCATCATAATTTATTAGAAAATCATTTGAGGATGCAGGTTGCCTATGGTTTTGTCTAAAGGTGCAAGAGGTAGGCTATCATCATGATTTAACAAGCCTCTTTACCATTAACTTCAAGAAAGATAACGCCATAATAGTATGGGTGAAATTTCGGATGTAAGAAGAGGTCATAAATTCAAGAACTATTATCCCTAATCAAGGTGAAATTTGGTTCAATGGAATGGATTTAGACATGGAACACTACAAAATGTTATTCAAACTATAGTGCAAGGAGTCTCATCAAACTTTTCCTAGCAGAAAATTGTTGGAAAAGTACAACCCTTTGATGAAGACTATTATGAAGTATTTCAATTGTGAGGGCAGTTTTAGCAGATTATATCAATATCACATCAGGTTATTGATGCATTTCACTTCTAAGAATCCCCTAAACCTAACTAAATATCCGTTTAAAATTTTGGTGAATATGACAGAGAAGGTGCAGTCTAAAGGAAGAGATCATCAAGCAAGCCTCTTTCATAATGCTCTAGTCAAAGTAATAGTCCTCCACCAGCTGAGACATATCAACATGTCATGGGAAGATTTCTTGGAAGCATCTACTCCCTTACCTATCTCCAATCAGTCAAAGAGTAAAGCTCTCCTTTATCATCATTAGGAAGACAGGGAGATGAAACATCAAGCATGCCATCATTGAAAAAAACTGAGCCTAGGAAAAATATTTCAAATACATACAATAAAGGTAAAAATCTGGTCTTTGTTCTTCAAGCAGAAGAGGAGATGCCTAGGTCTAAGCCTAAACCTAGGTCTGAGGCAATAAGACTATCTAAGGCAGGAGAATAGGAAGTTGAGGTAAACCATAATGCAACAGAGCAAGTCATAAGAAGACCCTCTATCATCAAGCCAGGCAAGTGTTTTGGCAGCAAAGGATAAAGGTAAATGCATCATTTATGTAGAGAATCTAGAAGAGAAGAACATTCAAACACAGCTTGGGATACCTGAGACAAGGGAAATGGCTAGAAAGGAACAAAATGTAGAATGTTCATCCCTCCTCAAGCCCAAAAACACCATATATGACACCATATCTGATGAATTTGAGAAAGATAGGGAATATTGGCTTGAAAGAGTAGATCAACACTTGGAGAAGCTACTGGAAATAGCAAACATGGATACCAAGATGCAAAGAAATATGGCAAGGCAATATTATGCTAGGAACATGGTTTTAAAGTTAGAGTAAAAAATATGAAGATAAAACTAAAAAAGACTCAAAGGAGACTTAAAATGAAGAAAATCATAGTCCTATTGGCTGGTGTATTAATGGTGGTATGAAGGAAAAACAAAAATGAAAGGAAAAGGAGACAGTTTTGAAATTTTGACGTGTTTATGCACACAGGAAAAAAACATCCTAAAGAAAAGAAACAACTAGTTGTTGCACTTTTCCTTAGAGGGTCCAAATCCAAAACTTCAAGCATGGTTGGATATCTAAAAGAAAATGATAAAAAATGCCTTTTTTACACCTTTTTTCCACCTTTTCAGAAATTTGCTTCATTTTTGGACACTTGGTTTTAAAGTCAATTTTGAGGGGCTAAAATGATGATTTTGGATGACTTAATGGTCCCAGGGTATAGTAGACATCCTAATATTTCTTCACCAGACTTTAGAAACATTCAGAACCTCTTCCAAGTTATCAAAATATCAAGCCAAAGTTGTCACACTTCTTCTAAGGACATATGCTGCATTTCTGGGTTATTTGTTGTGTTTCTGTTTTTGGAGATTTTTTACTGCACGTGGAGGTCAAAAGTCAAACTTGGTTGATGTAAATAGTTGACTCACAATTTTATTTGATGTTAATAGGATTGTTAATTATTATCAATTTAAATAATCTTGTAATCATTTCTTTGAGAGATAATCTCAATCAGTTGGCTAAAAAATGGGAAAGTTGTTTCTAACTTCCATAAGATTGGGCAATGAGTTAATAGGTGCATGAATCAATTTCTATGGATCGGATTCGACCCCTTGGAGGTGGTATCTTGTTTTTCCTCTATATTTACTCATAAATAAGTCTAATAAAATCTTGGATACTTGAATCTCATACTTTTGGAACCTGTGTATTTGATTTTGGAAGAAATAATACAAGCAGTTACAACTATTTTTATTGGATTCATGTGTTGTGGTCAGTGACATTGTTTTCTTCAGTTTTTCTTAAGCATATAATTTTTAGATATTTATAGAAGCCATCTACACTTCTTCTAATGATTATCTCTTAAGTTTAAATAGATTTCATCACCTGTAATGCTCTATTTTGTTTGAGATTATCATCTAAGTGTTCCTCTTTCAAACAAGTGAATTCATGCATGTATGCTCACTTAGTTTCTTTATCTGATTTCCTCATGACCATACTATAGTGATAGATCAATTTGTGTCACTTATTATATATGCTTTCGCTCATTCTATGTATGCAACTGATATTTTGGAATACTTGGCCTATATTCTAAACCTGGTGCTTCTTATAAATCAAACCCTAATCAAAACCCTATTGAGATGATAACTATCCTAAAACCATAATATTCTCTATTCACTTCCATTGGATGTGAGGTTGATTTTGAGAGATCCCTGTTTGATTTGGTAGGGCTAGATACAAAGTCAAAAGTTGGTTTGTGGTTACCTCTTTGGTCTCCTTTCTCAACCTTGGGAAACTGAGGAGTGCTAACATTTTGGCATCGTTGCGAGGGAATGAGTGTCAAATATTCCTTGGGGATATTTCTTACAGCTCGTTGAAGTCTAGACCTATGGGTGACATGTGCTAACACTCAAATAAGCCCTATTTAGTCATTTCGAGCCAAATTTCATATTGAGAAGAACACTAGCTCCAAAAAGGCATACGAGGTCCAATCATGATCCCAATCATTCACCAATAGTTAATGACCCTGAGAGGCTATTAAGAAAGTAGAGGTCACCATCTCAAGAAGTTAAAAAAGGTACACCTCCACTAGGAAGATCCATATATTTGCATGCAAGCTTGGTTGCTCATGAATATCTATAATTTGATCTCAAATTTGAGTTATCTTTATTCAAGTCCAAGTTAGATTCTTTCCTCTCAGAAGTAGTTTTTGATCCCATTAAGTTTGAATCATATTTTCCATTTTCTGAGTCTTCATCTTTTGAGGTTGATAGTACAGCCTGGTCATATTTCTATAGACTTCAGAGCTTGGTTGATCAGTTCCAAATAACCTCTGAAAAGGCCTATATGTAGTACCAACAAGAGAATTTATTTTTTGCAACATCTACTTTTACATTTCCTCATACAAATACTCCATCATCCTCCACTATCAATCCATCACTTCCTCTGAAATCATTTCCTCCATCAACGCCTCCTATTGTGACTTCCATACAACCCTCCACAGCATTCATGACAATATTTTCTCCTTTGATTTTACCACCCTGACTTACTGCTTTGCCTCAAAATTATGGTTAGATATTTCCTTTGTTTTATGGGACAACAAAGGTCACGACTCATAAACATATAGTTAAAGTGACTGATTTTATCGATCTTGAGGAAATTGATAATGATGATGCCAAAATACGCATAATAACACAAAAAAATTTAGGGGAAGTCAATAAATGGTTCCATTCCTTTGTAGAAATTTGTTGAATAATGATATTTTATCCACCGAGATTATCTTGATCACATATCAATTCGAATTCATATGCAACACATAATCTCTTCCACTCAGATCATCACACATGCGGAAATAAAACAAGCGATAACACATCAAATCATCATACACATTAACACAGTATGTATGGGGAAAGCTTATAGCTGAAAACCCCACAGCTATTGTGTATATTATAATGGAGAAATCATGTAACAAACTCAGTACAATACTCCTCACAAGTACTCAGTACTTTCTCATAAAGTTACACACAAACTAGCTCAGTTTTGAACAGGTTACTGGTTCAAAACTCACTGCCAATTGCCTTGCCTCTATTGCGCAATCCAGGCCTGTCTATATAGAGATCCAAGGTTTGAATCTCCTTGGCTTGATAGCGCAATCATCATGGGAAATTCCTCCAAGTGTGGTGCAAATCTCATGCACAACTGATGTCGCCACTGATAGCTAACTCCACCCTTTCATCTACCTCTTTCATTGGTCTCCATTGAACTGTCCATGCACTGTAGTGAACTGATGTGTTCTTGAGTTGAATAATGAGTTACTAATTAATGAATTAAATAATATTTAACTCACTCCACTCATAACTAGTTGATTAGCTAGTTAAACTAATCTCAACCAGTTCAACTAAATTAAACCGAACACAACTCCACTAGCTGTCTCATTAACTCCACCAAACTTCTGCCACTGAAGTCCTAACTGAAGTCAACCATGCATGATGCCATCAAACCCTTGGGAATAGCGTAATTCCTCTCTCAGATGCATGAGCCACTTCCAAGGCTCGAACTGAAGTGCTCCAAGAGAGTAAACTGAAGTTTATAGTCTAAATATTATTAAGGGTAAATAATATTTGACTTCCCTATTTTAAGGAGAGGCAGTCTAAAAATAGACTTCGACCTATAGGTCCAAAAAATAGAGTCCCATCTATTTTTACCAACATGACCAATGCTCCAAGAATAACATACTGCAATCCCTGGACCATGCTCCATATGTCTAAAAATAGACATAGTCTAAAAATAGACTTTGCGCCAAAATTCGCCTGCGGGCCACTTAGTGAAGGCGACTTCATTTCACTAAGCTCCATCATCTTGCTGCATTTTCAACATTCCCTCTCAGCAAGATATGGATTATCTGCAACCCCTATCCTGCCTCTGTGGAATTCGAACTTGCTCCTGGTGAGCGCCTTCGTCAGGATGTCGGCATCCTGATCCTCCGTAGGAACATATGAAAGCATCATGATTCTCCGCTGAACACAATCTCTGATATGATGGTACCTGATGTCGATGTGTTTGGACCTATCATGAAATACTGGATTAGCCGAGAGTTTAATGCAACTCTGGTTATCACAGTAGATCACTGTAGGCTCCAAATGCAACCCAAACAATCCAACGAGGATCTTCCTCATCCAAATAGCCTCGCATGCAGCCAAGCTAGCTGCCATGTACTCAGCCTCTGCTGAACTGAGTGCCACGGATCTCTGCTTCCTGCTGTACCAAGAAACTACTGTCGACCCAATGCTGAAAACTCCTCCAAATGTGCTCTTCCGGTCCGTTGGGATCCCTGCCCAATCTGCATCAGTGAAGCCAGAAAGCTTCGCTCCATCCTCCTGTCTGTACCATAGACCATACCCCGATGTGCCTCTAATATAGCGCAATACATGCTTGCCTGCCTGCCAAAAGAGCTTGGTAGGCTTAACCATAGCTTGCGAAAGCTGGTTAACAGCATAGCTTATATCGGGTCGTGTATTGACCAGATACATAAGCGACCCCACCAACTGTCGATAGACAGTGGCATCCACTACCTCCGCTGAAGTAGCATCCTCCTTACTCCAACCACCAGGAAGAGGAGTGTCAACAGGCTTGCAGCCTTGCATGTTGAACCTCTCCAGAATCTCCCGGGCATACTTGCCCTGAGAAACAAACAGTCCTCCGTTGCGCTGCCAAATCTCCAATCCCAGGAAATAATGAAGGATGCCTAAGTCCTTCATCTCAAACTCTCGTGCAAGATCCTCCTTGCATGAAAGTATCAACCGCTCATCACCCGTCAAAATCAGATCATCTACATACAGTACAATGATCAACAGCTTCCCCTCCACCACAATCTAGTACAGGTTAGGATCCGCCTCACTCTTGGAGAATCCAAGCCCGGTGAAGTAGCTGTCTATCCGAGTGTAACAAGCACGAGGTGCTTGCTTCAGCCCGTACAGTGCTCTCTTGAGTCGGCACACATGCGACTCACTGCTGAAGATCTCAAAACCTTCAGGCTGCTCTATGTACACCTCCTCCTCAATAACTCCATTGAGGAACGCAGTCTTCACATCCATCCGATGAATGTGCCACCCCATCTGCGCTGAGAGAGCAAGGATCGTCCGTATGGAAGAGTACCTTGCGACAGGTGCAAAAGTCTCCTCATAGTCAATCCCCTCGATCTGTGAGAAGCCACGGGCGACAAATCTCGCCTTGTACTTCTCCACACCCCCGTCAGCCGCCTGCTTCACCTTGTAGATCCATCGCGAACCTACAACTGATTTCCCAACCGGTCTTGGGACAATCTCCCATGCACTGTTCCTGATGATCGAATCATATTCTTCGATCATGGCATCAACCCATGCGGGCTCCTCCACAGCTTCCTCAAAAGAGGATGGCTCCGTCACAACACATTGACTCATAAGAGCCATGTATCCAGTGTACCGATCCTGGATCGTCCGGGCCTCTGCGCCGTGTCAGAGGTGGTCCCGCGTCCCTTCTCTGCATCTCGAGCCAGTCGCTCAGCTTCTGTAGTGCGCATGCGCCCTCTGATGGTTGGCGCCGCATGGGTGGTTTCTTCCACCTCCTGAACTTCCTCTTGTGGCTGATCCACATCCGGAAGCTCCTCCTTAGGAACTAACAGCTCCTCATCTGCATGCAAGTGTAGCTCCCTCTCAAGCGAACACTGCATGGCTTTCTCCTCCCGAAATTTTATATCCCGTCGCACAACAGTCTTGCGACTGTCTGGCACATACACCCGATAGTTGTGAGGTGTATCAGTGTACCCCACAAATATTCCAACTTCAGCAGTTGGATCCAGCTTCCTTCTTGCATCCTTCGTCACATGCATGTAGACAAAAGATCCGAAAATCCGCAAATGGGAAATATCAGGCCTCTTGCCAGAATAAGCCTCCTCTGGTGTACTCATGCCAAGAACCTTGTGAGGACAACGGTTCTGCACATACACTGTTGTATTGCATGCCTCGGCCCACAAGTGAAGGGGTAGGCCCTGATCATGCAACATCGCCCGTGCAGCACCCACGATCGTTCTGTTCTTCCGCTCAGCCACCCCGTTCTGCTGTGGGTTATGGGGTGCGATGAGCTCTCTCCGAATCTCTTCTGCGCTGCAGAACTCCTTGAATTCAGCCGAGATGAATTCACCACCATTATCACTCCTTAGAGCAATCACCTTCTTCCTCGACTCCTTCTCGACCAGTGCTTTAAACTCACAGAACTTCGCGAATGTATCGCTCTTCTTCTGCATGAAGAAGATCCAGCACTTTCGAGAGAAATCATCAACAAAGATCACATAATACTTGTGCTTTGCTGTCAAAGCAACTGAGGACCACACACGTCCGTGTGAACTCTCTCAAGGATCGTCGTGGCGCGACTATCCTTCTCGTGAAAGGTGGCTTTCACATACTTCCCTAAAGTACACCCCTTGCATTGATCTGACTGCGCAAGGGTGCCCTTAGGAAGCCCAGTAGAAATCTGCTGCAGAATCTTCAAACCTCCATGGTGAAGGTGGCCCAATCTCCTGTGCCACAGTTCGCCCTCATCATCCCGGCTCACCACTTCTCCCGCTTTGCATGCCATAGCTGCGCAGCCATCTACCTGCAATTGATAAAGGTTCTTGGTTCGAACCCCTATCTTCCGGGTCTCTCCAGTAGTCTTACTGCGCAGGAAGGCTTTTCCTTCGCCGAAGACCACATCATACCCCTTATCCTCCAACATCGCTACTGAAATCAGGTTCTTCTTCAATCCAGGTACATGCATGACATCCTTTAAGACAAAGGGTTTACCAGACTCCCTCTGAAAGGATACGGTACCGATACCAGTCGCACTGTATCTACCGTCATCGCCCATTTCGATGTGCATGCCCAAATCCTTGTCCTCCAGATCTGAGAACAACTCCCGATCTCCCGTCATATGAAATGACGCACCGTTGTCCAAGAACCACACCGATCCCATCACACTTGAAACCAAGCATGCAATCAGTGAAAAGTCAAGCTCGAACTGTGAAGCCAAGGCTTCTCCATCTACAGATCTTCCCGCTTGCTTGTTCTTCTTCTTCTTTGGACAATTGGTAGCATAATGTCCGTGATCATGGCAGTGAAAACACTTCACTTTTGCCATATCCTGCTTCTTGCCCTTTGCACCGGAATGAGAAGGTTTCTTACCCTTCCCCTTCTTTGCTTTGGCCACCAAAGTGCAATTTTCTTCATCAGCTCCCTTTGATGAAGATCCATCTCGAGTAGTCCTCCTTATCTCCTCCTGCATGAGATCCGCCCAAAGGCGCTCCCATCCCGGCAGCTTCTCCCGACCATTGACACTATCTTGATATGAGTGCCAAGTCTTCGGAAGACCAAGGAGAGCCAGGTCGACCATGTCCTCATCTTCGACAGTCACCCCCACACTTCCCAGCTCATCTCTGCATTGAGTGAACTTCGTGAGGTATTTGGCGATACTGTCGCCCTTCTCCATCTTGATGTTCCCGAGCTTATCTTTGAGCGCCAGCTTCCTTTGGTCACTCTTACTCTGGAATAGATCTGTCAAAGCTTTCCACATTAAAAATGGAGAAGCCTTTCCATGCAGGCTGGATACAATATGATCCTTGACGCCCTCCAACAGGATCCTTCGACATTTCGCCATCTTCTTTTGCCATGCTTCAACTTCAGCAGGATCAGTGGGCTTTTGGACATCCGTATCTACAAACTCCTTTAGACCATTATCTTCTAATACTGCCTCCATGCGATCCTTCCATGCAACATAATTCGAACTGCCTTCAAGAGCATATTCGAGTCGCAAACCGTTGAAAGACATTTTCAACACCGGCACCAAGAAAACAAAACTGCTGCAAAATTCGAATTCCACTTCAAAGCTCAACCGCTCTAGATCTGTGAGAAAAAATTATTTCTAGCATAGAGATTGACTGCAAGGGGCATTTATTGGATATATCACCTTTCAAAGGAAAGGATGGATCCAGAGGCTACCTGGCCCGCATGCAGACTCTGTCTACCGAAATAAGTTTGTAATCACTGTGATGATCAATCTCTGCTCCGATAATTAATCTAGCTCCGATACCATGTAGAAATTTGCTGAATAATGATATTTTATCCACCGATATTATACTGATCACATATCAATTCGAATTCATATGCAACACATAATCTCTTCCACTCAGATCATCACACATGCGGAAATAAAACAAGCGATAACACATCAAATCATCATACACATTAACACAGTATGTATGGGGAAAGCCTATAGATGAAAACCCCGCAGCTATTGTGTATATTATAATGGATAAATCTTGTAACAAACTCAGTACAATACTCCTCACAAGTACTCAGTACTTTCTCATGAAGTTACACACAAACTAGCTTGGTTTTGAACAGGTTACTAGTTCAAAACTCACCACTAATTGCCTTGCCTCTATTGCGCAATCATGGCCTGTCTAAATAGAGATCCAAGGTTCGAATCTCCTTGGCTTGACAGCGCAATCATCATGGGAAATTCCTCCAAGTGTGTTGCAAATCTCATGCACAACTGATGTCGCCACTGATAGCTAACTCCACCCTTTCATCTACCTCTTTCACTGGTCTCCACTGAACTGTCCATGCACTGTAGTGAACTGATGTGTTCTTGAGTTGAATAATGAGTTACTAATTAATGAATTAAATAATATTTAATTCACTCCACTCATTACTAGTTGATTAGCTAGTTAACCTAATCTCAACCAGTTCAACTAAATTAAACCGAACACAACTCCACTAGCTGTCTCATTAACTCCACCAAACTTCTGCCACTGAAGTCCTAACTGAAGTCAACCATGCATGAGCTCACCAAACCCCTAGGAATAGCGTAATTCCTCTGTCATATGCATGAGCCACTTCCAAGGCTCGAACTGAAGTGCTCCAAGAGAGTAAACTGAAGTTTAGAGTCCAAATATTATTAAGGGTAAATAATATTTGACTTCCCTATTTTAAGGAATAGGCAGTCTAAAAATAGAATTCGACCTATAGGTCAAAAAATAGAGGTCCATCTATTTTTACCAACATGACCAATACTCCAAGAATAACATACTGCAATCCCTGGACCATGCTCCATATGTCTAAAAATAGACTTTGCGCCAAAATTCGCCTGCAGGCCCACTTAGTGAAGGCGACTTCATTTCACTAAGCTCCATCATCTTGCTACATTTTCAACATCCTTAACAAATACTTCTGAATCCAATCCATAATAGTTAAAATACCTATTCCTAGAAAAGTGGGAAGATAAAAATAACCCTCTCCAAATTTTGGACAAGTACAATGCTTTGAAGAGAAATAATAATGAATATGTGCAATATTTCACAGCCAGATTTAATAGGATATATGATTCTATCTTAGAAAAAATTAAGCCTCCTCTTGGCTTGAACTTCATTATTATATGGATGCTTTTGATCTAGATATGGCCTACCAATTGAGGGAGATAAATCCTTCCACCCTTGAAGACATGAAAAGGAACAAAGTAAGTGTTGAGGCAAATTTACTTATAAAAAAGTCAAATATGAAATCAGAAAAGAGGGTGACCATAAAGGAGGAGCCATCCACTTCATCTAAGGGTAAACTTGATACTTTGATTTAGAAAATGAAGAAAATGATGGAAAATATGACCATCAAAGATAGACAAGAAGAACCTCTGTAATATTCATAAATTAGCATGCAACTAATTGGAATATTAAAATCTAATTTTCCCTTCTTGTTTGATGAATAAGTGGGTAGGGAGACCCATAAATCTCTTTAGTAGGAATAAAACCACTTCTCATGTGAAAGTGGATCATCTTTTCAGCTTAATAAAGCACCCTAAGGTGTGAACAGGGGCTAGAGCATGTGGATTGGGTCAACTTTGACCAAATCAACAACGTTGTCATGGAGGAGTGGCATTCAATGAGGTCAACACAGTTTTAGATGGAGACACTTTTCATGGAAGTAGTGTCATTAATGGATGGGGCTTAGGGCTCAGAATCTCATTTCTTATATAAGGAAGAGGATGGCAGCCATATTATTCATGGTATGATATGTTATGTTTTTATTATATGGTCTTTTTAGACATATAAGCTTTCTTCAACTGTTTAGATAAGATTGCAGTGTTGTTTAGCACTGGGTGTTCCTAATCAGGAATCCCACCTCTTTTCTTGAGAGGCCTCTTGGAAGAGCTTTGCAATACATTTACACATTTATTTTTCATACCAAGCTTTATTCTTGTGGTACAACGCAGTTTCTGTTGAGAGATGTGCTGAGTTACAGGGTGCGAAAGTGGAAGATCTTGTTGGGTGTTTTCTGAGCTAGTTTTGCACTGGAGGAAGGTTTCCTTCCATTAGGAGGCCAGAAAAGGAGCCCCTTGAGTTTATTTAGCATTATGCCAAGTTTATTTTATCCCCTACAGCGTAGTTCCAGTCCATTTCTACGTTATTTTAGTGAGTTGTTGCAGGGGCAAGTTCAGTGCTCCATTTGGAGTGTTTCTTTCCATTGAAGGGATCAACCCTTCATTGAGAGGGTTATTTGGAGGAGTTATTTTAGATCTACCTCAGATTCAGCCACCTCCTTTTATGTGCTTCAGTTGTAGTGCATCTTCAGCCCTAGGGCTTTAGATCCACCATTTATATTTTGTGTATTTCTGGAAACCCTTCCTAGGTTGTCTAGGAAAAGTGTATGGGAGCATAGATCTCCATTTTTAGCCTTATATGAGCATGATATTTGCAGATCCATTTATTTATATGTCCCTGCTGCAGTATTAGTCATTTAAACTGCATTGTGCTTGCTTTAGTACTTGTGTAGCAGTGTATTACTTGTTTTTGGGTGCATTTTGGCATAGGAGGCTTCTTTTTCCTATCTTGAGGGGCTTGATCCCCAAGATATTGTACTTATTCATTGTTGTTATACATAATACCATGGATCTATCATTTGGCTCACATGTAATGTGTTAATACTTGTTGCTATTTCCATTATTATGAGCTATATTCATGCTTTTTCCATTTGGGAATAATACGACCTCCAATCAGAAATCCAAACTTCAGAGGTCAACAACAACAACCCCAATACATGATTAAAAAAAGGGAGCAGAGGGGTCAATATCAACAAGGTCAGTAGTAAATCCATACTCATTTTCAACAAAATTATACAGAGGGCCCTGATGATGAAGAAGAGATCTCAGAAGAAAATCACCTTTTTGAGGAAAATAAACAACCCATTTTCTTGACTGAGGAGGATGAGTTTTCTGAAAAACGTTATGTACCTAATGATCAACAGTATGTTCTTTCTAAAGATGATATTTTGACAATACAAACAAAGGATTATCAAATAGGTTATCAAAATTCCCTTGGTCCAAGTGCAAAGGAAATATGGTCTGAGAAATAGAAATGTGCCCATAAATTCAAATCAGAAAAAGAAAAATTCTCAAGCAAATGTTCATAATAAAGAGATGGCCTCTACAAATTAGAATAAGGAAAAAGGACCTATTGCTATTAATCAGGGAAATATTAATGAAGCTTCCACTAGAAATTCAAATAAAGACAAAGAAACTCAAGCTAGATGACAAAGAAAGGAGATCCCAATCAGAGAACAACCTGAAAATAAGGACATGCCATATAAAGAGGTAGAAAAGAATTATAATTTATTCAGTCTTGAGAATGAAATTTCAAAGCTTAAAGTCTCAATTGCATTGACTGAATTGATTAAGAATGACCAATACAATTTCCAGGTAGCCAAAATGCTTAAGGTTGAACAAATGTCTGATATGGTAAATGTTAGTGATGACCACCCTGAGCTTTTGTTTGGCCCTAATGTAGATGGTAATTACTTAGAAGGCAATGAGGTTCCACCTTTTTACCTCAGTCTCAAAATTCATGACTTCATCCTCCATAATACTATGCTAGATTTCGAGGCCTCCCATAATCTCATGCCTAAAGAAATAATGGATAAATTAGGATTGGATATTACTAGGCCATACCATGACCTTTACTCTTTTGAATCAGGAAGGTTTAAGTGTCTTGGTCTTATCAAATATTTAGTGGTGTCCTTAGATCAAATTCCAGCTAAGAATGTTCTTATGGATGTTGTTGTAGTTGACATTCCCCTGAGATATGGAATTCTTCTCTCTCAATCATGGGGAGCCAAACTTAAAGGCATTTTACTGTTAGATTTTTCCTATGCTACTATACCAATTTTTGGACAACTCTGAAAATTATACAGGGAGAAAAAAATGAAGTACATGATTAGTAGCAAGGAAAAACCCAATAATCACCCAACTCATGTTGATTTAGAGTCATTTATTTTGTACAATGATGATTTTTTAGATTTGTTAGAAGATTTGGTAGAAGAAAAATCATAAATTTCAGATATTTCCGATTGTGTTCAAGAAATTCCAAGTGAAAAAAAATAGGAACAAATACCAAACAACTTGCACTGAAGTGCATCAGTAAAAAAGACAGCTGAAACAATGAATGAGACATGGCCTATTGGGACAATAGATAATTCTCAAACAGTTAATCAAGATCAATCATCCGAAATTGAGCTTCCCGATGAAGAAAATGGCCTATGGATCATGGATTTTCACGTAGCCTTAGGTAAGGAAGGAGCTAGAATTGGAATTTGGATTAATGGTCACATGAATCAATCATCTCATCTTCCTCCTAATTTCCGAATGTGTTCCTATAAATTAGAATTTGATTGTTCCAACAATGAGGCAGAATGTGAGGCTTTGATAGCTGGTCTTAAAATACTCAAGAAACTAGGTGCTAAGAATATTTCTGTATATGGAGACTCCGAGTTAGTAATAAATAAATTCAAAGCGGAATACCAGGCCAAGCATCCTAGAATGCGAGCATACCGTAATGCGGTATTAGACGTTCTTAATACCTTTACCAAATACACTTTATCATCGATTCTAAGGAGAAATAATATCATTGTTGATTCTCTTGCCACTTCAGCCTGTATGTACAAAATTTTGGTTTATCCCAACAAGAAGTATGAGATCAATTTCAAACATCGCCCTGCTATTCCAAACAATGTTTGGTATTGGTAGGTCTTCTAGAATGATAAATAAATTTAAAATTTCTTGTAGATGGAAGAAGAGTTTGTTAGTTTACAAATTGATGATAAGGTTTATGAAGATGATCAAGAAATGCATGTAGAAAAATTAAAGGTACTAAAACTAAAAGATAACTCAATTCCAAGAGGTATAGTACCCTTGGAGGAGATTTTTTATCATGATGACATTGCACGGAAACAAACAATGTCGCCAACTAAAGTAGGAGTAGAAGACCCTAATCTTGACACTCATGAGAAGCTAAAAATGGTTAAGATAACAAAGTCTTTGAGTCCAGAGATGAAAGGTAAATATGCAACACTTATGGCTGAATTTGCTGATGTTTTGGCATGGGAATATATTGATATAAAGGTGTATGATAAGAGTATAATTTAGCATACCATTCCCATAAAATTTGATCAGAAGCCTTTTCATCAAAAACTCAGAAGGATGAATCCAAAGTTGCTTCCCTCCATTGAAAATGAATTAAACGGATTGTACACTGATGGTATTATTGTCCCTCTCTATTTTTCAAATTGGATGTCAAATTATGTACTGGTAAGAAAGAAGACATGTAAGATCCGCTTGTGTATTGATTTCTGCAATTTAAATAAAGTGTCATTGAAGGAAAACTATCCACTTCCAAAGATGGATATATCCTACAAAGGGTGGTTGGTTCTTCTAGAATTTCATTGCTAGATGGATATTCTAGATACAGTCAGATCTTGGTTCATCCAGATGACCAAGAAAAGGAAACCTTCCCGACACCTTGGGATAATTTTATGTATGCTAGTATTCCCTTTGGGTTGAAGAACACAGGAGAAAATTTTCAGTGAGAGATGGATATCACATTTTCCAATGAGAAGGATGTGTTTTTGGTCATTTATCTTGATGACTTAACAATTTTTTCAGAGACATATGAAGAGCACTTGCAACACTTAAAGACAATCTGCCAAATTTTCTGCCAAACATGCAAAAAATTTGGCATATTGCTGAATCTGAAGAAAAGTTTTTTTCTATGGAGGAGGGAAAATTTCTCAGTGATATTGTATCTAAAGATGGAATCTGAATAGATCCTTCAAGGATTGAGGCAATTCAGAATCTGGACTATCCTAGGAATAAGAAGGTAATTCAATCATTCAATGGTAAGATAAATTTCTTTAGGAGGTTTATTCGTAATATTGTTGAACACTTAAGGGAAATCACTAATATGTTAAATAAATATAGTGAGATGAAATGGTCTGATGAGATGAGAAAATAATTTAATAAAGTGAAGTTTACATTGTCTCATGCTCCCATTATTATCATCCTGGATTATACACGTGATTTTATCATCTTTTCCTTTGCCTTTGAACATACATTAGCTATTGTCCTCATGTAGAAGAAAGATAAAAAAATAGAGCATCCAATTGCCTTCTTTAGTAGGACAATGAGGGATGGGGCTTTGAAATATAATATCATTGAAAATCATGCATTGGTGCTAATTAAAGCTTTTAAGGCTTTTTGAGTTTATATCTTCATTCCCATGTTCTTTCCTATGTTTTGAATTTTGTTGTCAAGGATGTGTTAACACATAATTATCCTGAAGGCAGATGTGGTAAGTGGATAGCTGTTATGCTGGAATATGATTTAGAAATAATACCTACAAAAATAATCAAAAGACAAGGCTTATCTAAGCTCACGGGAGACTCTAACTTACATGTCCTAGACATGAACTTTATTGATGCACTTTCTCAGGAGCAGGAGGCTAATTTATTTCCTCAGGTATCTCCAATTTTTATTTCATCACCATGGTATTAATATATAGTTCATGTGTTGCAACATTTGAATCCTCCACCGGGTTTGCCCAAGAGTAAAGGAAGATCTATGAAACTGAAGGCTCTTAAGTATTGTATTCTTAATAATTCTTTATATTGGAAAGATCCGGGAGGAGTTTTATTAAATTGTTTAGTAGAAACTGAAGCTGAGGAAGTGATGAATGATTTCCATAAAGGTGATTGTGATGGTCATATTTTTGAAAAACTACAAAAAATAATATATTGAGGGTTGGATTCTATTGGTCGAGTTTATCTTCAGATGTATATAATACAGTCATGAGCTGTCATGAGGGCAAAGTTTTCCAAGGAAAGTGAAAATTATTATTGTTTCCCTTGCAACCAATTGCAGTTCAAGCATCCTTCCAATAGTGGGGGCTTGATTTTATCGGTGAGATTCATCCTCTATCATCAGCTCAGCATAAGTGGATACTAACTTCCACTAACTACTTTACAAAGTGGATTGAGGTCATTCCCACGAGACAAGCTACATACACGGTAATTATCCAATTTGTGGAGAGTAATATTCTGTCCTGTTTTGGCTGCCCGCAAAAAATAATTACTGACAATGCAGTATCATTCAAATCTAAAAATATGATATAATTTAGTGATAAATATAACATAAGACGTAGGAATTCAACAACATATTACCCTCAAGGCAGTGTTTTGGAATAATCATCAAACAAGTCATTGGTGAACATAATCAAAAAGTTGTTGCAAGAGAACAAAAGGAATTGGTACAAAAAGTTAATTAATTCTCTGTGGGCAGAAAAATTTAGCACAAAGAAATCTATTGGCATGTCACCCTTCCAGCTGGTTTATGGTGTAGATATAGTGTTTCCAACTTCCCTAGCAGTGTTGTTGATGAAAATCCTACAAGAGATTGATAGTGAGCCAAATAAAATTTGACGAATAATTAATCAAATGATCCACTTGCAACAATCCAGGGAAGAAGTTTTCAACAAAACCTCAAAGCTCCAGGAGAAGATTAGGAATATTTATGATAAGAAAACTAAGTTTGATGATTTCAAATTGGGATATGTTGTTCTCTGATGGGATGCCAGAAATGAGGATAAATTCAAACATGGTAAGTTCAACAACCTATGGAAAGAACCCTACAATATTTTAGCATTTAGAGGGAATAATGCTTACTTATTAAAATATCTTGATGGGAAAGCACTTCTAGGAGGACCGGTGAATGATAGATTCCTCAAACGTTATTTTACCTGATCTTGCAAAGAAAATATTCATTTCCATTTTAAATAACATTTTATCTGCTACCAAAGAGTGAAAGAGTTGTCAAAGAATTTTGAAGACCGAGGAGAAGGCCATAAGGCTTCTCTGATCAACTATTGTTTTCTTTTTAAAGTTGAAAAGTCAAGTCAGTTTTCGAGTCAAGTCAAATCTGTTTTTATTTTTCTAGTTTAGTTAGTTAGTCATTTGAGCATCAATTTTTTGTATGTGACTCAAATTTTTATATTTTCAAATAACATTTTACATCTCTCTTGGTTTTCAAATTGTCCTAAGTCATTGTCGAGGTATAATTCTACTCCCATATCATGGTCATCATGGTCAATTCATAATAAATTTCATGATTCATTGAGTCACCAAAGGTAATTTTTCCTTCATTAAGTGTCAAAAGAGTCATGGTGTCATAAGGTTGATCATGAAGTGTCGTGAGTGTCTTGGTTGGTCTAATCAGTAACCATATTCATTAATTTGGGTGTGTGGTCATCATATTTTCATTTGAAGCCATCATCATCCAAAACTAGTAAAGTGTGATGAGAGTTAGCACTTAGGGAATAAAGTACATCAAAATAATAAAAAATACGTCTATGTCACATTTCACATGTAACCTTCCTATTGAAGAAATAATGTTGTATTACAAATCACATCATAAAGTCATTTGGTCAAAAGTACATGATGTCACTCCATTATCAAGCCGAAATCGAGTTTTAAAGTTAGAAAGGAACATAAAAGCATTTCAAAACTTCATTATATCCTTCCAAGAGATCAAGAGTTCCTCTTTACCTCTTTGAAGATTTTCCACAGGAATTAGAACTGCAAATTTCACCATCACTGCCATATTTCAATAATTTGTTGTGTTTATGGACGGTCTTGTTGCGCTTTTCATTTGGAGGTCAAAGGGAGAAAGAAAGGGTTCATTTATCATATCAATTCTTCAAAGGCTCTTTTAAAAAGTAATTACAACCTTGCAAACCCTCTATGCAGTCTTTTTATTCATAAAAGTGATCAAACTCAATTCCTAGGGTTTTGTTGCGCTTTCTTTCTATGTTTTCCTTTTCTATGGTCTATAGATTCAGTTGAGAGGGATTCTCTTTGTTTTTTAGTCTAAATATCCTTTATTATCCTCATCAAACATTATATATCAATCCCCACACTCAAATTCCATCATATTCACCATTTCCCTTATCAAACCGAGCTTGTTATTGCACTTCTGGCACAAGTCTATATTTTCTGCTTTTATCCCCTTATTTCTCACTCATTTTGGGAAATTCTACTTTCATTTTTTTCATAACACCTATCCCTACCTCCCATAATTTTTTCAGATTTTTTCTTACCTCAGATCCCCTCCATTCGCTTCCCTCAAGTTGTTCCGCTTTTAGAACTGTTTTGTAGCTCAAATCCCTTTCCCTTCCTTGTTTGAAATTAGGGTTTATTATTAAAATTGAGGATGTATAAGGGAGGATAAATCTCTAGATATGAGCCAACTTATATGCAAGAGGTCAATGCCTCAGAATTTATTAGAAAAACATTTGAGTGGGCAGGCTGCCTAAGATTTTGTCTAAAGGTGCAAGAGGTAGGCTATCATCATGATTTAACAAGCCTCTTTGCCATTAACTTCAAGAAAGATCAGACCATCATAGCAGGGGTGAAATTTCAGGTGTCAGAAGAGGTCATTGCTTCAACAACTACTATCCCTAATTAAGGTGAAATTTGGTTCAAGGGAATGGATTTAGACTTGGAACACTACATAATGTTCTTTAAACCACAATACACAGAGTCTCCTTTTGATATTTTTCCCAACAGAAAATTGTTGGACAAGTAAAACCCTTTGATGAAGACTATTATGAAGTATTTCACTTGTGAGGGAAGGTTTAGTAGACTATATCAATATCACATCAGGTTATTGATGCATTTCAATTCTAAGAAGCCCCTAAATGTAACTAACTATCTTTTTAGAAGTTTGGTGAAGATGATAGAGAAGGTGCAGTCTAAAGGAATAGATCATCAAGCAAGCCTATTTCATCATGCTCTAGTCAAAGTAATAGTCCTCCACTAGCTAACACAAATCAATATGTCATGGGAATATTTCTTGGAGACAGTTTCTCTCTTACTAGTCTCCAACCAGTCAAAGAGTCAAATCTCTCCTTTATCATCATTAGGACCACATGGAGCTGAAACATTAAGCATGCCATTAGTGACAAAAAGCAGCCTAGAACAGAGATTTCAAAGACAAACAAGAAAGGTAAGAAGCCAGTCTTTGTTCTTGAAGCAGAAGAGTAGATGCCTAGGTCTAAGTCTAAAACTAGGTTTGAGGCAAAAGGACTATCTAAGAAGGTTGTTACTGAAGAAGCAGTGCAGACTGAAACCATGAAAGATAAATCACCTCTGAGAAAACATGATTGACCATTTAAAAATGAAGAAGAGATAGCTCATGAATTAGAGATGGTTGACCTAGAAGAAAGGCATGGAAACAAGACAACAAATGATATAATCAAAGATAAAGAAGCACATATTAGAGAGCTCAAGGATGACCTATCCAAAGCCAATTTCATGGTGGCTTTCCTACAACAGGAGAATATACAGTTGAGGCAAACCATAATGCAGTAGAGAAATTCAAAAGAAGACCCTCTATAATCAAGCCAAGTAAGTGTTTTGACAACAAAGGATAAAGGTAAAGCCATCATTGATGTAGAGAAGCTAGAAGAGAAGAACTTTAAAACACAACCTAGGAGACCTAAGACATGGCTAGAAAGGAATAAAATGTAGAAGATCCATCTCCTCCTCAAGCCCAAAACACCATAGATGACCCCATAGCTGCTGAATTTGAGAAATACAGAGAGTATTTGATTGGGAGAGAAAATGAACACTTGGAGAAGCTACTAGAAAAAGAAAACAGGGATAACACCATGTAAAGAAATATGGCAAGGAACTATTATGCTAGGAATATGGTTTGTAAGATTAGAGTAAAAAATATGAAGAGACTACTCAAAAAGACTCTAAGCAAACTAAAAATGAAGAAAATCCTAGACATATTCACTGATGCATCACTGGTGGTATGAAGGAAAAACATAAATCAAAGAAAAAGGAGACACAGTTTTGAAATCTTGAAGTTTTTGTGCACACAAGAAAAAATCATCCTAGAGAAACACAACAACTAGTTGCTGCGCTTTTCCTCAAAGGGTTAAAATCCAAAATTTCAAGCATGGTTGGATAGCTAAAAGCATAAGGATACTAGAAAACCACTTTAGGATGCTTGGGGAATGATAAATTTGCAGGAAATGATAAAACAAGGATTTTTTCACACCTTTCTACCACCTTTTAGAAATTCGCTGCATTTCTGAACACTTGGTTTTAAAATCAATTTTGAGGGGGCTAAAATGATGATTTTGGATGACTTAATGGACCTAGGGTATAGTAGAAATCCTAAGATTTCTTCACCAACCTTCAACAACATTCAAAACGTCTTCCAAGTCATCAAAATATCAAGCCAATTATTTTGTGCTTCTACTAAAGACATTTGTTGCGTTTTTGGGTTATTTTCCATGTTTCTGTGTTTGGAGATTTTTGATTGCACGTGAAGGTCAAAAGTCAAACTTGGTTGATGTAAATAGTTGAATCATGAGTTTATTTGATGTTAATAGGCTTTCTAATGATTATCGTTGTAAATAATCTTGTAATCAATGCTTTGAGATATAATCTCAATCAATTAGCTAAAAATTGGAAAGTTGTTTCTAACTTCCCTAAGATTGGGCAATGAGTTAATAGGTGCATGAATCAGTTGCTATGGATCAAGATTTGACCCATTAGAGGTGGAATATTGTTTTTCCTCTATATGTATCAAGAAACAAGTCTAAAAAAAGGTTGGATACTTAAAGCTCATAGTTTTGGAACTTGTGTATTTGATTTTGACAGAAATAATACAGGCAATTGCAACTATTTTTATGGGATTTATGTGTTGTGGTCAGTGACATTGTTTTCTTCATTTTTTCTTAAGAATATGATTGTTATATGCTTCTAGTAGCCATCTACACTTATTCTAATAATTATCTCTCAAGTTTTAAACATATTTCATCACCTATAATGCTATATTTTGTTTGAGATTATCATCTAAGTGTTTCTCTTCCAAACAAGTGAATTCATGCATATATGGTCACTTAGTTTCTTTATTTGATTTCATCATGACCATACTACAATGATAGATCAATTTGTGTCACTAATTATAGCTACCTTGGTTCATTCTATGTCTGCAAATAATCTTTTTGAATACTTGGCCTAGTTCCTATACCTGGTGCTTCTTATCCAGTAAACCCTAATCAAAACCTGATTAAGCTGATAACTAGCCTAAAACCCTAATATTCTCCAGTCACTTCCATTGGATGTGAGGTTTATTTTGAGAGAGCCCTCTATGATTCGGTATGGTTAGATACCAAGTCAAAAGTTGGTCTATGGTTACCTCGTTGGTTTCCTTTCTGATCCTTGGGAAACTTAGGAGTGCTAACAAGGTCATTTCATAATTTTACTTCATGTAGTGTTGGACGACACTATCTCACTAGGATTTCCATAAAGTTCATTATGGGTTTTATTATGCTTTTAGATTAGCTTTCATTAGGACACGATATGACTTACGACCCAATTAATCATAACATCTAGTAAAAACATGGGAAATGGGTAGTGATAGGAGGGAGAAGCTAAGAATGGAAGTTGATACTTGACACATATTCTCATTTTAGATGGTATCTAGAGCTTAAGCTATGACAATGATTTAATCAACGATCATGGTTAGTGCTCTCTTAATTATAAATACAATAGTATAAGTATGTGGAAAAGGGATTTAACATTCATTTAAAATAAATTATTGTTATCACCTATGTCATGAGGCTTCCATCTGAGGCATTTATTTGGGAAAGGAATGTTGTGCCTTTTGTTATTTTCATTTACTTGCACACAATTTTTTGACTAAGATTTTGGGATAGGGGACCGCAATTTGAATTTCATGTAGAATATAAAACTTAGAATCTTATGTTCCTTAGTGAGTCCCTTAAAGTATTTCATTTATGTGGGGAACAACGTGGAATGGGGGAATCAATGTCCAATGCACATTGTAATGAGGGCACAAATTTAGGAAATTTGAAGAGGCAACCAAAATAGTTGAAAATTGACATCCTTGAATTACAAATGAGGTATACTTAGATGGTTTTTAGCCTCAAAGTGATGATGGAGATGATAATTGACCATATAACGATAATTTAGCAAATTGAGGATGATATTGCCAATCTGCACTAGCAAATCAAGGCTATCAAAACGAATATGAGTCAAAATAATTCTAGTTCCCATTTCTCTGGAAATTCAATAAGTCACTGAATGTTATACAATCCTGATCTTAATTTATCAAATTCCCATTCAAGATAGGGAGAGAGTTCATAGAGGTCCTAACACCCCTAATTTTTAGATATAAAATGTTTACAAAATCTTGCAAACTTCTAGGAATTTTTTGGCGAGTTTATACTACTAGATACTATAGTAATGCAACCTCTTTAGACTAATGTAAGGTTGTGCCCCAAGTGCAGATTTTAATATGAATGCAATTTCTTGTTATAGTTGAAAAAAAAAGTCTCTTGCAAACCCATATTACTTATATAAATTTCTACAATTATTTGAAAATTTAACACTTCTAGCATTAAATTTAAAACATTTAAAATTTATTATTTGAAATTTAGTTTTCATATTTATGTTTTATAATTAAAAACTTTTAATTTTTAAGTTGTATAATTATAAATATATTAAAAATGTACTTTATAACCTATTTTTGAGTTGAAATATATATATATATATATATATATATATATATATATATATATATATATATATATATAATTTTGATATTGCTAAATGATAAAATATATTATTTCAAATATATAAACATTTATCAAATTTTCCACAAATAAAATATATTATATTATATTATATTATACATATATAATTTGCATAAATCTATTTTTAATTGATAATAAAAAAGATTAGAATGCTAAAAGGCACATTTTTTTGGGCCAATAACATACATTGAAATCAACATATTGATTTCTTTGTATATTGAAATTGATATGTTAGAAATTAAATAGAAATAAATATAAAAATTAGTGTTGAAAACAAATTAATGAGTAGTTTTTAAGTGGAATTTTTGAAAAGTTTTATGATTTATTTTCCAATCTAATTTGTTTAGAATCCAAAAGAGATTCATTGAAATCACAAGTTTGGAACCTGAACTCTTCATAATCGAATTTTCTTAGGGGTTTATGAGGTGTTGAATCCATATATGTAGTCAAAAAACCAGTTTAAACAACACAAATCAAGATTTCACCACAAATTTTTTCAGCCGGACTTCGGCTAGAATTCCACCATAAACTCCAAAAAGTCGCACTTAAAGACTACTCCTAAATACAAACTTGCATAAAATTTCAATACAAATAATCAAAATAGACATGTAAACTCGAATTAATGCATTGCTTTCAGTGTACATTTTTCATCATTTATTGATCAATACTCAATGAAATGATATGTGAAAGATTGAATAGAAATACAAACTGAAATACAAATTGACTCCAACATTAAAATTGAAATTGACATACTAACTAAAATAGAAATTGACATCTTTAGTGCAATCAAGGAATTGATTTCAGGATATATGCATCCATTCGATATTGTTATTTTATTTCTATTCAACATATTTAATCATGTAACTCTTGAAATATAATTTTGAATCACACACTCAAATCAACACATCGATAGATATGAAGTTGTACTATATAATTTTGTTAGTAAAAATATCTCTTACTAACTTATATTATATATGTAAATTCCACAATTATTTAAAAATTTTACACTTCTAAAATTAAATTTAAACTAGCAATTGCACCATATGTTGCAAAGGAAATGCTCTAAAGAAGTAACATAGGAAGGTGTAGTATAGAGGAAAAAAGACGTGATATGTTATGTGATTTAATTTAATATTTAAATTATAATTTACAAATTATTTTATTTATAAAAAAATTATAGGTTTGGAGAATTGCTTGTATAAATAGAGTGTGGTGTGCAGAGTTTTATGTGATTTAATTGAGTATTTAACTTATAAGTAAGAACTCTCACATGAGTCATGCATGATAGCTACAACTACAAAGAGTCAACAACGGGATTGGGCTACTCAGCTACATTTATGTATTTCTCTTCATACTTGTCATTGGTTTTCTCAACTCTATCCAATTGATAGAACCTATCTATTACAATGTTGTAAGTCTATAAACTTGACAAAATAGTTAGACCACTCATTGTTGAATTTGGTGTTATAACGTTAAACTAATTTACCACTTTCATCTAAGAATATGAAAAGAAGTTCGTAAGTTAAAAGGGGGTGGAAATATTGAATGTGAAATTTCGACTACTAAAATTATCCTAAACATTTTTAGGAATGCATTTGGTAAATTCATCCATTTGGTAAATGATTAAAAATGACAAATTAGGTTAAATGTAATTAACATACATGAATATAACACCCTATTAAAAAAAATTCCTTGTAGGTTATCAATAACATTATGTAGAAATCCTGGGAAGGCCATCACCTAAAATAGCTATGAGAAAGGATGACTCCATTTCCAATACATAGCTCATTAAATATATAAAAAATTATGGTCTCGTTACAGTTATGCACCTTGACAGATTTTATTCTTCTCTAAATACAAAATTAATATGAATCTATGTTGTTTATATATATATATATATATATATATATATATATATATTCATTCTAGAGAAAAACAATTTCATTCATAACAAAATGATGAAGTTATATTTTTCATATACACGATATGAGTGTATTCCTAAAAAACCATCAACAACTTCACATATTTACCCCTAAAGGATAAAAAACCAAAATAAATGCATAGCATCTGTCATACAAATAAACTCTCCCACAAAGATTAAAATTACATCACCTTGAACAATGAAATGTCCATGAGATAAATAGATACAAATAGGTATCTGTAGAAACAAAAAAAAAAAACCCTCCAAAAACATGGAGATTTTTTGAACCCCTATACACAAATAAAAATGAAACCATCATACAGGGACTAAAAACCCAACATTACTAATAACAAGGCAACCTTAGGAACCATCCAAAGGTCGCTAAAATGAATTCCTACAAGCCAAACAACAAGCAACAGAAAGAATGAGCACATATTAGGCAAATAGAGCGAGGAAGCAACATCATAACCTCAACGATCAAGAACACAAAACAACATCAAGGTGGGCAACAACAAAATTCACCCAATGAAAACCTGCAAGCGACATAGCAAGTGGCACTGACGACAACAAGACAATAATGGCAACTATTAGTCCATTAGAAATTCCAAGGCACAAAATGATATGAAGTGTTTGTAACAGATTGAAAAATCACCAAAAACCTTACAATGTTGCAAGTAAGAAGGTCAACAAGAGCCACACCGGCAGGGCGATGGTGCCAAAGGATTCAAGCACGCACATTAAGAACAAACGCAACAACAGTAGCCTGAACTAGGGTTCAACAATGGCTAGGGTTTCCCCTGTCGCCGAGGGAAGCCTCTTCACCATCAAGAACTCAATTTTAATGCCCATATATATATATATATATATATATATATCAATGTTATGTTTATCACATTAAAAAATAAAATTACAAATTACAAAACATGTCAAAGAAAAATGTCAAATGCATATATATTAATTATATGTATTATATAAAATAGTAAAAGATACATTTGTAAATGCATGAATACTCATGTGATGGCACAACCACCCTTATAGAGATAAAATATTTTCTTCTATGAAGATTTATATTGGTTTGAATGCTGACATAAAAAATAACCCATGAGTATTGTTAAGTTCTAAGAAAAATCCAAATTTAAATCTGTAAATACCTCCAAAAAAGTTGACAGTATTGTTGTCCCTATAATGTTGTAGTTTTTAAATATGAGTTATAGTAGTAAAGGTAGAAAATAATTACAAGTATGATAACTTAGGTATTACAAAAAAAATGTATAAAGTGAAATCCATTTGACGTTAGTCAGACCCAAGGGTGAAAAATAATTTTTGTACTCTAGCACTCTTTATCTTCAAAGGCCTTGCATGTTCTCTCGTCCAGAGCTAGTATACTCCGAGAGCTTATTAGAATCTTCATTCCTATGCGTGTAAATGTGATAAAAGGTGATATGAGAAGAAAAAAAATTGTTGTGTAATTTTTTGATGAAGTGGTAGCAAAGAGTAATTTCTAAGGGTAGCTTCCCCTTACAACCTATGAGTCACCATAGATACGAATAGAGTGAACTTCTCTAGACATGGATAAAAGGATAAGAGTGTGATGGGAAAATAGTTAAACATATTTATTTGTGTCATGAATATTAGCAGAAAATGATAGACAATATGGAAAAGACAGTTTGAAGGAACCCCCAATTCCTCTATGAGAGGGTAAATATTGAGTTGCACCATCAAAGAAATCCTAGAGGGATTTTTTTCATATATCCATAGGAGCATGTTGGATGGATGTACGGTTGGAGGGGGGGCTAGAGAAGGAGGCAATCACACAGGATTGAGAGGACAATTTGTGGAAATTTGGGACTCTATTTTCAAAGATAGTTGTTAATGTACATCACTATTGAAAAAAATTCGCTATTCATAGTAAGTGTCTTCCCATTCCCTTAAGAAGAAAAATTAAAGTCAACACTTATGAAGAAATACATATATAACAAAGAAATAAAACTAGTAGGTGAGACCCTACCTTAAGAAAATTCTTTGTCATATACAATAATATATGATAAATGCATGCCTTAATTTTTTTTTCATCATGTTCGAAATGAAGGAAAAGTTCCTAATATAAGCATACATATGAAGAAAATATTTGAACACATATTCATATGATGCCAAGTTTACAAATATACTTATATATAACATTTCAAAACATGCAAAGCATTTTGGTTATTTCATAACTTGTATGTATTAAAGTGTTGAAAGCCTAAGAATGCATTATAATGCCATATACATAGAGTAATTTATAACAAAGGGTATATAACATACACATTCATATAGTAAAAAAAATGTGTTGTAATAGTCAGGGTTCTACACCTTTACAAAGTATTCTTATACAAACATGGGTGATGAAATTTTTATAAGCAATATGTGCTTACAATGTTAAATGACATGAATTTCATGTGGCCAGATTTATTATGATTGATATTGTGTATAAATTACAATACATGCTACAAGTTATGTGTTGGGTTACAAATAAAATATTATGTTTATGTGGTGCTTTCATTTTAAGGTTGAATTTTCTTTAAAACCAAGTACTATGAGCTATATCATATGACTGACATGATGATAAGTTATACATTTAAATGCTGATATAATGGGTTTTTAAGAGATGTCACAAGAGGCTCAAAATGTTTCGACTTCGGATAATGGAAGGATATTTCTTTACGATGTGTTTTTATTGGAATTACATGTGGTTTTATTTTGAGTCGGGTTGGAAACAACTATGGGTGATTTGTTACTCCACGTATTAAGGTATAAATGGCGATTGTAAAAGGATTTTAATGATACATCTTTTCAGGAGCCTTGCTCAAGGTTTCCATTAATAACATATCCAATTCTCTACCATTCATCGGTGCATTGTGATTTTCATTTGATCCTCCTTGGCCCTGTATCCAAAAAAGATTGCTAACATGTCATCCTATTCATCTCAGCATCCTTCTACATGGTGCACTCTTATACGTAATGATCAACAATAATATTTCCATGAATCCAACATGGTATCTTTCAATGTGACTAATTATTAGTGTTTTCCATTACCCCATCATTAAATCCATTCTAATCCTCGAGCTTCACTCTTATTATTCCACCTTTACTATGCCTATGCACTTCTAAGGCATTAATGATGTTTATTTTTCATTGGCTTCATTTTCCTTCCCTCGAGTGGCCTAAAAATAATGCTAAATGCCGAGGATAAAGCAGGAGATCCCTGGATCACACCGCTACTACCTTCAGTCGTGCATAGCCTAGGTATGTCTGAGAATGAATGAGTTTATTTTAGAATTCAATGATTTGAATTTATGATGATTTTTAATCCCTCATACCTATTTACCCAATACTTGTTAAATGATTGTTTAAGATTGTCTCAAATTTCTATGTAATATTTCTTTTAAAAAAAAAGCTCTCTAACTTTCTTCATGCTCATAAGATTAGTTTATGTTCTCACATGCTTCCACGCAATCTATGTTATTTGCATGCAATGTGAAATCTTGATTCTAAAAAACAATTGTAGGGTCAATATTGCATTACTCATTACATTTGAAGACACACAATGGAGGCCTTTAAGGCCAAAGCCTCAAGAACAAAAGTGATGTGCATTTTCTTCAATCTCATCAAAATAACTATGAAAAATAAGGACTCCATAGCCAAGCCATAACTCATTAAGTACATAAAAAATTATGGTCTCATTACAATATAAAATATAAAAGGGATTGTATAGAATAAGAACTCGTCATTGCCTGAGGGCAGATATTGACCTCCTCTTACAACAGGTTCCCATTCTAGGTATGTACCTATTAATTCTCTTCTCGCTACATCCTGGCCGTGATATCTTGGTTCTGTAAACCCCATTTGATTCCACATGAGCATGCCAATGGGTTCTCTATAGTGCTCGGGCTCCCTGATGGATATTCTCGTGGGCCCTCTAAAGCCATAGGGTGACAGTGTTGCCCTGCCATCACCCAAATGGGTTCCAAACACGTCAATGTTGAGACTCACAGAAAATATCCAGAGGGGAAAGGAGCATTTGCACGAGTAGATATTATCGATAGTGGAAGGGGTTCAGTCTCTTCTTATGTGTAAAACATTTTTCTTTACTCCATTATTTATGTAACTAATTAATAACAGTATTGATCAATCTAAAGGTAGACACAATTTCAATTGTCTAAAATCAAAATCAATGATGCACAATGGTACAAGTGGCGGTTGGAGGAGTTGTTTTCAAAAAAAGACGCTTTCCAACGTAAATACCCAAATATCATTATTTAAAACTTAGTTTACATAAATTTGTTTTATAATTTGTTAGAATAATGTTTTGCAACCTTACAATAGTAATGTATAGATTTTTTAAATCTATATTAATTTTTACATAATATTACAAAATAATAATAATAACAAAACCATATTTAATCTTATATATATATATATATATATATATATAATTATTTAATTTTAAATTTATACAAAATTATTTTAATTTTCTATATTAATTATAAATTTGACTAATAATAATATAAACTAAATTTCAAAAAATTTAACTTTTCTTGGATTTTAAACTCTTAAAACATATTTTAAATATCATTATTCATTAAAATTCTTTCTCTCACACACATATATGTGATTATAAATTTCTACATCTATTTTTTATCAAGGCTCTTTTAATTGCTTCAATCATAACATTAGAAGCTAAATCAACAAATTGATTGTAATCTACATCTATTATATACTAAAATATATCTGTTAGAAATACACATAAAGATAAAAAAATATAATTATAAATTCAAATTCAAATTAACAATGAAATGATTTAGAAATTGAAATAGCCTTAGGGGTTAGCTCAATTCGTCAAGTCCCCATCGTTATAGCACTTTTGTTATTGATAGGTCACAGGTTCAATTCTCTTGAGACCCTCAAGGTCAAGCTTTGTGGTTGAGTTGGAAGTAAGCGATCTCTTCCAAAACATTTTCTTGGTACAAATATTCCATGGTATAGGCTTCGTGGTTGAGTTGGTAGTTGTAGCGGTCACTAATCTCTGGTGTTGTGAATCACATAGAAATAAAATAGAATTTGAAGTAAAAGTTAACATAAACATCTCTAGTGTCTATGAACCACATAGGAAAAAAATAATTTGAAATAAAAGTTAACATAAACATCTCTGGTGTCTGTGAACCACATAGAAAAAAAAATAATTTGAAATAAAAGTTAACATAAAAATAGGTAGCAGTCACTAATCTCTAGTGTTCGTGAACCACAAAGGAAAAAAAAAAAAGAATTTGAAATAAAAGTTAACATAAAAACAGGTAGCGGTCACTAATCTCTAGTGTCCGTGAACCACATAGAATAAAAAAAAGGAATTTGAAATAAAAGTTCAACATAAAAATAGGTAGCAGTCACTAATCTCTGGTGTTTGTGAACCACATAGAAAAAAAAAATGAAATAAAAGTTAACATAAAAATAGGTAGTGGTCACTATCTTTGGCATTCGTGAACCACATAGGAAAAAATAATAATTTGAAATAAAATTTAACATAAAAATAGGTAGTGTTCACTAATATTTGGTGTCCATGAACCATATTGGCAAAAAAAAGGTATTTGAATTAAAATTTAACATAAAAATAGGCTTTGTGTTTGAGCTGGCAGGAAGTGATCCCTTCCGAAGGATTTGCCTGGTACAAATATTCCATGGATGTAGCGGAGGATCCACTTCGTAAAAATATTCCATGGATGTAGGGTCACTAATCTCTGGCGTCCGTGAACCACATAGAAATAAAAAAACAAAAAACAAAAAATAGAAATCAACATTCAAACTAAAATCAATGCACTAGAAATTGAATAAAAATAGGTATAGAAATGGACATAAAAAGTGAAATACACATTGGCATTGAAATTGACATAAAAATTGAAATAAAAATTGACATGTAAACTAAAAGCAATGCATTGATTCAATGTTGTTACTTCATTTTTATTCAATTTATTCTTCATATAATTGTTGAAATATATTTTCAAATAATACTCTATGTTTTAACAAAATGAAAAAATTGAGTAAATTTAGAATGATTAAATTCATTTCAGACGTAAACATAATTTTGTCCATTTACAAATTTTGTAATTATAGTTAAAAAAACTAAGAATGGAAGAAGATAGATTGATATTGATCTCTCTAAACTGACAACCAATTGAGGAGAGAGTGAATTTCAAATGATCAAATTAATCTTAGACATAAACATAATGTTAATCATTTAAATTTTTTGTGTGATTGCTCATGACTAAAGCTCGCCTAAATCCATCTTAGTCCAAATCTATCACACCACAATAGATCAAATATCTTAAGATGCAAATCTTTACTCCAAGTATACACTCTATAAGAAGTTTACATCTAAACATATCTTATTACTCTCAACACATGATATATCTGATATTAAGATGCATTTAAGCTAATAATTATATTGTTTATTTATGTATAGTTATTTTGAAACACATTTATATAAGAATAAAAAATAAAAATAAAAATTTAAATAACAAATAATTTTATAACATATTATTTAATTTTTTTTTATAGATTGTTTCTTATATTTTCAAAATATTTTTATATTTTTTTAATAAACATAAAAAATAATAATAATAATAATAAATAAATAATTATGATAAACTTTTTAATATTGAATCAAAACTCAATTCGAAGTCTCCCACGAGTAATCAAAAACTTCTTAAAAAAGTAATTATGCTCACATTATAACTCTTATGATTTGGACCCACTCATAATTTTCTAAGATCTATGATATATTTTTGATATATTTTTGAACTGAGGCAAAAGAAATACTATGTTAAATTTCCGGCAACATTAATGCTATGGTTCATAAAATGGTTACGATGACGATCTTATGATGAGAATAAGCTTGGCTGACTAAGTTATGTTATCTTTAGAAAGTGGAAGATATATATCAAGAGATGTGCTTTATAGCATGTATGCTTGCACTCATTCAAGTTGGGGAATAAACTCACCAAAGCCTTTTTAAAATTCATAACAACTTTAAATGGTTATAAATTCCTAATGGTCATTGCCCTCAAACCTTTTTAGATTAAAAAATGGAATGAAAAGAGATTGATCACTATCCCATGGTTTTCAATCCTATTGCTTTTCCCATAGCAATATAAGGCTACTTAGAAAGTTCTTGGTGTGGTTCCCTATAATTTTTTTAAAGAAAAAAAATAAGATTATGACTTAGGCCTAATCCTAAAATGAACTAGTTGTAACACTTCATGAGACGAAAAATGACCATTCCCCTGATTTTGATGTCTTTTAATGAAAATTTTACAAGGATTCATGGGATTTGGTTGGCCCCAATTTTCTATGTTTAAAAGTAAGCCACAAGCCAAGGTTCTCTTAGGGGTGATAACAATGGGCTTATCTAATTTCTCAAAGTCTGGGGACTTTGAGTTCGTCACCAATTAACAAACCAATTTATTAAATGCCCCATATAATATTTTGGTTAAATGTCTCATGTTGTGTCTAAAACATACATTAATTAATATTATCTATCATGAGAAGAGAATATTCTTTCAGAAGCAATACATTCTTGAAAATGTTATTTTGTTTTGAAAGGGCCTAGAATGGGTTCATTATGCTAGCTTGGAGTCTTTTTTCATCAAAATTGAATTTGAAAGGCCTATGTATGGTATGAGTGGCCCTTAGGGTTTGGACCAAATTTTATTAACAATACAGAAACCCTTTTCACCAACACCTTAGCATGTGCCTCACTCCGTAGGAGCAAGACAAAGGAGTTAGAGGTAGGGTTATTTATATACATTTTATTTCACAAGGGTGTCTGCTAGCTCCCTTGTTGTATGTTATGGCTACTAAAGCTTTGGGCTACCAAATCAACTCTCAAGTGACTCTAGGACACATTTGGGGGTGATCCCTTGCTTGAGCCTAATGGAGACCATATTTTCAATGGCAATTTCATTGATGATTCTTTCTTGGCCATCAATGTGTTGGAAATATTGAGAGGGAGGTGAATCAATATTTCTTAGCAATTAGAAATTTATTAATATTTTCAAAGCATTAGTTAATCTTAAAAAGTATTTAATCAAATAAAAAAAACAGTAAACAACACCATTCAACAATGAACAATAATCAAGAAGTGTACACAAATAGTTTTAGGTGGAAAACTCCAGGTCAAAAACCACTAACTTCTTCTTAATATTTGTCGCCTTCTTCAAAAAGAATAATTTATCAAATTTTCAGCTCCAACTGAAGGAGGATCCAATCCGATGATTTATAGGCTCCAACCTGTAATATGCTCCAACACCTTGCTTACCAACTGTAACTAGGAGGATGCTCCAACCCCTTCTATCTCAGGATCTAACCTAAAAAATGCTCCATCACCCTATGCACTAGCTGCAACTAGATGGACGATTCAACACCCCATGGAAGCTACAGCATTTCCATCCTAAAGTGTTCTCAAGCTCCAACCTAAAGGTGACTCCAATCACCTACCTTGCACCTCTTTGTCACCCTAATGAGCCGACCGACCATGTTTCACAATTTTCAGACTAGATCTCCCTGGGCTCAAAATAAATATAAAGAAATTGTAATGAAGGTTCTCACGGCTCTGTTCAGTATGTATATTAGTGTAAAATATTGGTAGCCTTGTTTTTCAACATTGTTCAATCTGATTTTTGCGCTATCATACTTCAAACATTGTTCACAAAACACAATGTCAAACCAAACCATTGCCCAATCTATCCATTTTATAACAATTTCAAATCAAACCATTGCACAATCTATCCATTTTTATATGGGTGCTAAAATATGTATCAATCAATATGTTGGTAGTATTGATTTCCATTGATGGCTTAGTGCTAGATGCTTCCAATCTATCATGTGCTCAGCCTTAGATAGTTATGATTGTAATAACAAAAACATGCAAACTCCTTCTGATCATTATCACTATTACCACTAATTTCCACCCACCACTAACATATACTTCCAAGGCTACTGTAATCAAGCTCATTCCTTCATCAAGAGAATATAAACAAGATTGATTCTATGGTAATATGAGACAAGATCATGTAAACACATTTGCTTGGGCCAATATCATGCATTGAAATTAACATGATTTCTTTGTATATTGAAATTGATATGTTAGAAATAAAATAGAAATTGGTGTTGAAAATAAATTAACGAGTAGTCTTTAAGTGGACTTTTCGGAAAGTTTTATGGTTTATTTTTCGGTCTAGGATTCATTGAAATCACAAGTTTGACACACAAACTCTTCACAATCGAACTGCCTTAGGGGTTTCTGAGGATTTTGAATCCATATATGCAGTCAAAAACCAGTTTAAACAACACAAGTCAAGATTTCACCACAAATTATTCGCCGAATTTCGGCTAGAATTCGGCTAGAAACTCCAAAAAGTCACACTTAAAGACTACTCCTAAATAAAAACTTGCATAAAACTTGCAATGAAAATTTGTATAAAAATAGACATGTAAACTCGAATTAATGCATTGATTTCAGTGTACATTTCTCATCATTTATTGATCAATACTCACAGAAATGATATGTCAAAAATTGAATAGAAATACAAATTTACTCTGACATTGAAATTGAAATTGACATACAAACTAAAACATGTTCACTGCAATCAAGGCATTGATTTCAAGGTATATGCATCCATTCAATATTGTTATTTTATTTCATTTCAACATATTCAATCATATAACTTTTAGAATATACTTTTGAATCACATACACTCAAATCAACACATTGATAGATATGAAATTGTACTATATAATTTTGTTAATAAAAGTATCTCTTCCTAACTTATATATACATGTCAATGCCACAATTATTTAAAAATTTGACACTTCTAACATTAAATTTAAAATATTTGAATATCATTATTTAAAACTTAGTTTACATAAATTTATTTTGTAATTAAAAATCTTCAAGTTTTAAGCTATATAGTCATTATTATTATCTTGGAATGATGTTTTGCAACTTATTATATATTACAATTGTGATGTTATTTTTTTAAGTCTACATTAATTTATATATAATATTAAAAAATAATAATAATAACAAAACCATATTTAATTTCTTTTTTTAACACATATATTATAATTATTTAATTTTAAATTTATACAAAATTGTTTAAATTTTTTTTTTAACACATATATTACAATTATTTAATTTTAATTTTATACAAAACTATTTAAAAAATTTATATTAATTATGAATTTGACCAGTATTAAAAAAATTAAACTTTTCTCATATTTTAATATTTTAGATATCGTTATTCATTAAAATGTCTTTCTCTCTCATTCATATATATATTAACATCTATTTTCAATCAATCTATAATATTAAAAAGCCCCTCATAACAATAAAAGCTAAATCAACAAATTTATTTTAATCTACATATATTGTACACTAAAATTGTGTTAGAAATTGATATAGAGATAAAAATACAACTACATATTGATGTAAAAATTGATATTGAAATTGATTTAGAAATTGAAATAGCCCTAGGGATTAGCTCAATTGGTAAAGTCCCTATCATTAAAGAATTTTTGTTATTGAGAGGTCACAGATTCAATTCTCTCAAGACCCTCGGGGTCAGGCTTCGTGGTTGAGCTGGCAGGTAGTGATCCCTTCCGAAAGATCTACCTGGTACAAATATTCCATGGACTTAGTTGTCACTAATCTCTAGCATCCATGAACCACATAGAAAAAAGAAAAAGAAATTGAAATACAAGTTAACATAAAAATAGAAATAGAAATCAACATGTAAACAAAAATCAATACATTAGAAATTGAATAAAAATAGAAATAGAAATGGACATAAAAAGTGCAATAAAAATTGATCTTGAAATTGACATAAAAATTGAAATAAAAATTGACATGTAAAATAAAATCAATGCACTGATTATAGCATACAATGCATTGATTCAAAGTTGTTACTTTATTTTTGTTCAATATATTCCTCATATAATTGTTGAAATATATTTTCGAAAAATACTCTATGTTTTAACAAAAATGAGGGAATTGAGTAAATTTAGAATGATTAAATTCATTTCATATGTATACATAATTTTGTTCATTTATAAATTATGTAATTATACTAAAAAAACCAAGAATTGAAGAAGATAGATTGACATTGATCTCTCTATACTTACAACCAATTCTGGAGAGAGTGAATTTCAAATGATCAAATTAATCTTAGACATAAACATAGTGTTAATAATTTACAAATTTTGTGTGATTTCCCATGATTAAAGTAAACCTAGATCCATCTTCGCCCAAATATATCAAGCCACAAGAGAGCTCAAATCTTTACTCGAAGTATGCACTCTATAAGAGGTTTACATCTTAATAGATTTGATTCCTCTCAACATATGATATATCTAAGATTAAAATGAATTTAGGATAATATTTATACCGTTTATTTATATATAATTATTTTTTAACACAGTTCTCTAAAAATATAAAAATGTTATAAAAAATGAATAATAATTTAAATAACGAATATTTTTATAACACGTTATTTAATTTTTTATTTTTAAAATATTTTTATTTTATATTTAATTCAACTTTTTTAATATCGAATCAAAAATCAATTGAAAGTCTCTCACGAGTAATACAAAACTTCCTTAAAAAGTAATTATACTGGCATGCTAACTCTTATGATTTTGGAAAAACCCACTCATGATTTTCTAAGATCTATGATATATTTTTTAACTGAGTCAAAAGAAAAACTATGTTAAATTTCTTACTGGGAAACATTAATGTTATGGTTCATTATGGTTCATAAAATGGTTATGATGAGGCTCTTGTGATGAAAATAAATTTGTGTGACTAAGTTATGTTATCTTTAGTAAGTGGAAGATATATATCAAGAGATGTGCTTAATTGCATGTATGCTTGCACTCACTCAAGTTGGGGAACAAGCTTATGAAAGCTTTTTTAAAACTCTTAACCATTATAAATTGTCAGAACTCTTAACCATTATAAATGGTCACTGCCCTCAAACCTCTCTAGACTAAACAATTGAATGAAAAGAGATAGATCACTATCCCATGGTTTTCAATCCTAGTGCCTTTTCCCATAGAAATATGAGGCTACCTAGAAATGTCTTGGTGTGGTGCACTATAAGCCTTTAAATTAAAACAATAATATTATGACCTAGCCCTAACCCTAAATGACCTAGTTATAACACTTAATGAGACGAAAAATGACCATTCCCTTGATTTTGATGGCTTTCCATGCAAATTTTACAAGGATTCATGGGATTTAGTTGGCCCAACTATTCTATGTTTACAAGTAAGCCACAAGCCAAGTTTCCCTTGGGGGTGATAACAATGGGCTTATTTAATTTATCAAAGTCTAGGGACTAGACTTTGATTTCGTCACCAATTAACAAACTACTTTGATCAATGCCCCATATAAGATTTTGGTTAAATGCCTCATGTTGTTGCTAAAACATATATTACATAAGATTATCTATCATGAGAAGACAATATACTTTCAAAAGCGATACATTCTTGAAAATGTTATTTTTATTTGGAAGGGCACAGAATGGGTTCATTATGCTAGCTTGGAGGCTTTGTTCATAAAAATTGACTATGAAAGACATATGTCTAGGTTGAGTGGCCCTCAAGGTTTCGAACAAATTTTATTAACAATATAGAAACCCTTTTCACCAACACCTTAGCATGTGTCTCTATCAGTAGGAGAAAGACAAATGAGTTAGAGATGGCATTATTTATACATTTTATTTCACAAGTATGCCTGCTAGCTCCCTTGTTGTATGTTATGGCTACTAAATCTTTGGGCTACCAACTCGACTCTCAAGTGAATCTAGGACACATTTGGGGGTGATCCCTTGGTTGAGCCTAATGGAGACCGTCTTTTCAAAGACCATTTCATTGATTATTATTTCTTGGCCATCAATTTGTAGGAAATATGAGAGGGGGGTGAATCAATATTTCTTAGCAATTAGAAATTTATTAATCTTTTCAGAGAATTAGTTAATATTCAACAATATTTAATCAAATAACAAAAATCATTAAACAACACCATTCAATAATGAAAAATAATCAAGACAATGGACACAAACATTTTTAGGTGGAAAACCCCTTCTAGGTCAAAAACCACCAAATGCTTGCTAATATTTGTCACCTTCTTCCAAATGCTTCTTAATATTTGTCACCTTCTTCAAAAAGAATAATTATATAAAATTTCCAACTCCAACCCTCTGATTTACATGCTCCAACCTATAGGATGCTCCAACACCCTATTTACCAACTGTAACTAGGAGGATGCTCCAACGCCCTAGATCTCAAGCTCCAACTTGACAAATGCTCCAACACCTTGTGCACCAGCTGCAACTAGGCGAACACTTCAATGCCCTTTGGAAGCTACAACCATGCCATCCTAAAGTGTTCTCAGGCTCCAACCTAAAGGTGACTCTAATCACCTACCTTGCACCACCCTACGTTTCACAATTTTCAGACTGGATCCCCCTGGGCTAGAAATAAATATAAAGAAATTGTAATGAAGGTTCTTGCTTATATGCTCAATATGTATATCACTTCAAATATTGGTAGCCTTATTGTTTAACAATGATCAATCTGACTATTGCACTATCGTACTTCAAACATTGTTCACAAAACACAATGCCAAACCAAACCACTGCCCAATATATCTACTGTACAACAATGTCAAATCAAACCACTGCAAAATATATCCATTATTATACAAGCGCTAAAATTGTATCAATCAATTTGTTGGTAGTAATGATGTCCAATGATGGCTCAGTCCTAGATGCTTCCAATCTGTCCTGTGCTCAGCCTTAGATAGTTATGATTGTTGCAACAAAAATATGAAAACTCCTTCTGATCACTATCACTGTTACCACTAATTTCCACTCACCATTAACAATGTTCATCTAATTCATATACTTCCAAGGCTACTGTCATCAAGAGAATATAAACAAGTTTGATTCTATGGTAATATGAGACAAGATCATGTAAGCTAAATTTGCGTTAAAAAGCATCCAAGTTTCTATATAAAGTCACTGTCAATATGATTGTCTCATAATACTCATAAAGCTTAGTTATATATCCAAATATAAGCATTGAAACTACTAATTTCTTACTCAAGACTACGGTTGTCAATTTATGCCTGCTACTATCGAAGGCACTTATATGAAGTAAATAATGATGATGTAGTTCAGTTCAATCTTCTTGTCAAGTCACCTTGGAAATTAAATTATGAATAGAAGATCATGTGTTGTAGTCGGTATTTTTGACAAGAATATATTAGAATCATGTCATGTTTATATTGGAGAAGATATGTTGTTATAGGTTTCAACAATAAAGAAACGACGCTATCAGTTTAAACATTGGTGTTTCTCAAGTTGTCATATATTTAATGTTAAGGTAACATTGTTTTACTGCCGAGCTCGATAAACTTATAATATTTTGAGATCATTCCTATGAGGTCGGCTTAATTTATAGGAAAACTTATGAACAAATGTGTCTACATATATTCAATGTGATGGTCCATGTCTAAGACACTTGAATATTTTAGGACTAAGACTCTCGTTAGTCCAGTGAGTAGCCCACAATGACTATACTATCTAATGAAATACTCAGACACCTGTCTTCTACAATTGTGAATAATCTGTCTGTAATGAATTGTTTCTAGATTGCTTAATGTCATGAAATCTTGTTTCTTTTATGTGCCTCAGAACCTTCGTTAACACCAGAATAATCACATATCAGTCTAGATTCGTTCTACACTATATCAGGAGTTCACAATGAATTTTCAAAGAGGACAACAAACCAAAACAAATTCAAAAAAAATCTCAGAGCTATAGTTCTTAAATAGGCCCGAGATAAATTCTTATAGAGATCAAAACTTCAACCAATAAACCTCCAGGTCTCCACAGTTTAGCAGAAATACTTTAAACCAACCAAACAAGTCCGAAATTCAACCTTCAATGATTAATTATTACAACCCATTAGATATTCATAACAAGGAACGAATTTTCATCAAAGTGTTGTTGTCATGAAGGTTCAAATATTAGTTCAAAGTTAAAAATGGCAAACTTCATAAGAGAACCGAGGTTTCAGAATAGGGTTGATGCCATAGAACCGTACATTCATAACTCTAGTAACTTGAACCTTCAACAATAGTGCCTTAACCATTCACTGACACTTGGATATGCAAGGATGCCCTAATTAGGCCCGAATAGTGAAACACAAGCTTTAGAACATCAAAATGGTAATGAATGAAAATGTTCCTTTTGCTGGACTTGTTATCAAAATTTTTAACGCAGGTCTTATGTGCCCTAAAGGGTCGATATCTATAAGAATGTGTGTATTGTGTAGAGGATGAGTTTGTCAATTCACAGTTCTAAAAGCAGTAAACCCTAAGTGGGCTGAATTTTAGATGAGGTTGAGCAATAAGGAGTGTTGAGACTATGATATATCACTCTACTACTTGCAATATAAACAATCCAGAATGAGTCCCAAAAACCCAATAAAAGAATGCAATAAAACCCTTTCACTGATCTGCAATTTTCTGACTTAATTTTCAGACATTCATCATTAAAAGGTCGTCCTCCATTTGCCACAGGAGATCACCAAAGAAAATCCTTTACCAAAATCAAAATATAAAGAATTTCCCAACTAAAAAACTTCTCCATATATTTGGTGATTTCCAGAGGTCTGAATTACATTCAGAGCTAAGTCACAAGTTCGTTCATCAATTTTTTTGTTTCTTTGATGATAGTTTAAGTTTGCTTTTATAGATACTTGAGGGGCTTTATAATAGGAGAGTCGACTTAGGTTTTAGGTTTAATTTGATATATGAATTTTAATATTTAAATAATGTTTTCTTTAATGTTATATATATATATATATATATATATATATATATATATATATATATATATATATATATATATATATATATATATATATAATTTTATATTTTAATAATGTTTTTATGTTTAATTATTACTTTTAATTTTAATCATTCCTTGACCATTATATTAAAATTATTCAATTTTCCCTTTGACTTGACCAAGGTGACAGTGGCATATTGTCACCCTCTGGGGTTTTAGTCCATGAACTGGGGTCTTCAACTTCAACCACAAATATCTCTCAAATCGGGAGGTTGCTCGGGGCATTCCATATACCACCAGAATCGATTTGATGAGGATAATCCATTGGTGAGGATCTTCAGGTAAAACCAAATAATTAGCTTATTAAAAATCCCTCAACAAGTGCAGGGCATGTCTTTAGTCCAAGGAACCTAAGCCCTATAATTAGGGTTTTCAACCATCCAACGACGAAGCTTCCAACTTGATGTAAATTAGACAAATATAAGAGTGTTCATTAATAGTTTTACATCAATGAAAGGTGTTTAGTCAGAGTCAAACCTCAGGGTTTAGATCAATGACAACACCATCCAACACAATGAAAACAATAAATATTGGAAAAGTACTATGGATTCCCTTAATGTATCGCATGTTTATTTTGGTTCCAACATTAAATGGGACAAAACATAGAGTTATCAATAGATTCGACAACTAAGTCCTTTTTGGTTCAACTCCTTTATTTGTTCTTGACTTCAACTACCCCTAATTTTCAATTTTATTGGCATCCTCTTTCCTTTCAAACACCCCCTATGAGCTTTGATAAGAGGTGGCTCTAAGTATGAAAAAAAAAACAATAATTGGATGACGAAACCTCTCAAGTTGGATACTAAATTTCATATTTTCACTAAGCATTGTTGGCCATGCATGCTGATTACTCTTCATGTTGGATCCCGCTTATTGACCTGCATTTTAACCAGTCAGGAAGAATTAGCAAATCCTTACCAAGTTACATTTGTTTAACGTTTTTTCCTAAAAATTTTGAGTGTCCTAACTTGAACTTAAATCATGTCTTAGCTCAATTTTCCTCTACCCTAAGCCTGAGTTTGTTTTTGAATTATGGTTGACACTAGGTCCCACCACTTAGGAAAGTCTTATGAGTTTTATGAAGTAGATATTTACATGAAAAAAAAAGTTCCAATATTAAATGGATGGAAATATATTGTTTTCTTGCATGTGATGGTGAAGTTATAAAGGTGGATGAAATGATACAATAGGATTAGTTGATCATTATAAGGTTTATAATAGTTCACATGCATAAGAAAGGAGTATAGGGCTTCACCCATTATACATTGTTGTTTACCTTAGAAATGTGTGTCATGTAAAGAGTTATTCCTCCCAAAGATATTTTTTTCCAAATCTTTCCATATTACATATCTACTTCATCCTATTTCATTCACTACGAATTACTAGGTCTTGTGATCTCTACTTTGAAAGCACCATCAGTTACTCCACAATGCATACTATACTTCTACACTAAGCTGTAATGAAGTATAAGGCTCATTATTTATGTTAATATTTCTCATCGTTTCTTTGGTACTCTTCAAAAATTATTTCTTGTGCTTTCAAAAATTATTCCTCCACGTTATCTATCCTGTATGACAATTCTGAATGATTGTATAACTTCATAAACACTTGTAACCATACAAAAATCATTAGTTTTAAAATCATAAGATTTTATGGTCTCATTTGATGACCTAGTCATAAATTCCTCATACTATTCTGAACTTTCCAGATAGTTCAAAATATATTTTGTAGATCTCTTCTCATTATCCTCATCACTATCCTCACCAATTAATGGTCCCTTCTCTAGTTCACAAATGCACACATTCATCTTGGATACCTTGAATTCTTCACTCCTTGTTGAATACTCAATCTATGTTTCAAATTTACCTACAACTTGTGCCAATTCACCTTTTTTGTAACATATGTATGCATCTTTGTCCTTCAGCTTCTTTTTGTAGTAGCTCCATAAGAACATTCAATCATGCCTTAATCTCATAATCTATTTCTCAAATTCCTCATCCCTCATCTTCCACATGCCAACTTCTTTGGAATTTTATTTCATCTAAATGTGATCTCACTAAACCCTTGACATGACTATTAGTAGTCATTGTCACTTCCTTATTTCATGAACTCTCCTTGTCCACTTGTAAGTTGAAATCTAGCCAGCATCTCACCAAGTTGTCTCTTCTAAACTTGGCCAATGGTTCAGTTCACTTGAACCTTATTTCTAAGCACTTATTTCTCTCTTGGTTGTTGCGTATACCTTACTCACTCACTGAGAAATTACACTTGTCCTCTTCCTCTTCAACAATTCTAATTTGATGTTAGGGTTCTGTCACAAATTTCTTCACCTGAGAGGTTTGTATGCTCTTTTCCCGCATCTTCAACTTCTTCTTCTAATATTGTTGCTACATTTTTGCAGGTAGGCCATTAATGCCACCAACATCTCTTCTGATCCAATAACCAAATTTCCATTTGTTTTATTATAGTGAATTCTAATTCCCATAATTATTAGTTGTTAAAAAAAACTACCAGATTGTTCAAATCCCTTCCTAAGATCTGCCCATTTAATTCGATTTCACATAGATGTTGAAATTATTCATTCATTCATTCACACAAAGACAATTACAAATTGGCATGAAATTCTATTTCATTCATAAAATCTGCAAAGACATTATTTCTAATGTACATACAATTAGAAAAACATTTGTTCCCTCTACGGCTTGATCTCATTTGGCCATTAGCCTTGCCAGTAGGCTTACAATGATTAAATACAAATTTAGAAGAAAAGTAGATTTTTCTACATCCATAAATCACTCCTCGATTTATTCCCTAAAGCTCTCATGCTTTTCAAGGTAAATTAACTTTTTCTTTATGAAACAAATCTTACATATCCATAGATTTTATAAACCTATAACTCATACTTACTATAATAATAAAAAACTAAGAATATTTACAAATAAGGAATTAAATTTCCTTTCAAATTTTGATTAGCTTTTTATTTATGGAACAAATCTCATATATCCATAGCTTTTCTAAACCAACAAATCATACTTCCTATAATAAAAAAATAAACTAAGAATATTTACAAATAAGGAATCAAAATTCCTTTCAAAATTTGAAATCCTTTTGGAGCTTTTATTTCAAAACGCCTGATGGATTTGGGAAGTTTTAATGCTTTAAGGCTAAATTTTGCCCATGGACTAATTTTCCATGCTTATTCCCAAAAAATGATTCATCAATTTACCTTTTTTATGGAAATGACTTGCTTAAATTCTATAGGACAAAAAAAATTTATCTTAAAAATCACCCAAAATTTATAGAAACTATATAAAATCCTTAAAAATAAATTTTATCAAAAAAATTGTCAAACACTTTATAGTTTGCATATTAAGGACTATTAATATTCATCAAGGATTCTACACTTATTCCTAAAATTTTCATTGATCCTTTTTCTTATTATAAATATATTTCACTTTTAACATATGCCCTTTGTTACTCAATATCATTACTGTATTTGGCTTGAAATAGTTCCAGGTCTGTAGTGGTTTTCTGTGTCGATGTTTTGTTGAAAGAAATATGGTTAATTCACTATATTTTCATTTATACTATGCATTGTATATTAAATTACACATACTCTCTCGCTTATAATCTAAATGAACAATTATTGTCTTACGTTCTTGTAGAATGAGCAAGTCAAGGATTGTTCCATGCTAGGTTGTTCTTCGGCTAAGCTAGGAACTAACCCAGGCTGCAAGAATATTTGCTTCATTGGATTATTATAATATTAACTATAATTCCCACATAACAACACAAAATTTCCTAATATGGACTTAGAGTTTTCTTCGCAACTGATATAGTAAAAGGAAGTAATGTATGCATCTCTACATCATACAGTCATGTCATAAGATTGTCTGCTCAACATAACATTTTAACTATGACTTTTACTTGGCCTTTTGCCTTTGACTTTATATATTTTAAGTAATTTTGGTAAATATATTTTTTATTTGAATAAATTAATGCCCTTGACCTCACTCACATGCTCATGGTAAATAAGACCATTATACTCCTCACCATGTATTATCATGTCCTATTCTATGTGGCCTTGTATTGAAGGGTTTTGATGTTAATGTTATTACAAAGACCTTTGTTGGATTTTGGCCTTGTATTAAAGGGGGGTTTGATGTTATTGTTATTACAAAGGCCTTTGTTGGGTTTTGTAATTGTATTAGAGGGCTTTGATGTCATTGTTATTACACAACCACTTGTTTGGTTTTGTAATTTTGTTAAGCCTCAACCTTAGTTATATCCCTTAGCATACACCCAACGACTAGACTTGTTAATCAATAACAAATAATTCCCAAACACCTAGACTTATCACTCAAACACAAACTCTTCACCTAAGTCAAACCCAAAACTCAAAACTAAACACAAGCTTCCTAATGCACCATATATCAAGGATATAATGAAAATATATTTTATATACAAAGCTATAAGGTTAATTTCGTCATACATGTGGGATAATATTCTATTAAGACAACAAAAATTTGTATCCTTGGTGACTTCCAAACATTCAATGTATTGCCAAAATCCAAGCTCCAATGTGGAAAATCCTATCCTTTCTTGTTAATTAGAGAGTAACACACTAAGCAAAAAATAACTTAAATTAGTTGGAAAAAATACAACACAAATACATGTTCCACAAAAATATAATGTTACAAGTACATGGGTGACTCACCACACCACCAAATAGCTCTATAAATTCATGCACATTCAAACTGATTTACAACATATGCCTCACTCCAATTCTTTATGGATCTTCTGGCCCATTACATTAATCTCGTAGGATTGTTGATAATTTTATCTAAGCTCATTAATAATTAATGCATTAGAAATTCTTTATGGAGAAGCTAACTTATAAACTCACTTGTTTTCAACTTTCTCTTTATCACTATGGCATAGCTTTTGACTAGCTTACCTATCATAGGCACGTGGCATTATATTTATAGAAATAAAATTGATCACTAATATTCACTTTGGACTTTATCTTTTCAACATTTCATGATTTTGGGACTTCAAAGTTCTCTTGAGGAGGCTTGTAAAAACATTCTTCAAAGTGGTGTTGTTATATAGAATTCTAATCTACAGATAAACTAGATTCCCTGAGTGTGGTGTTCCTTCACTCAGAACAACAGAAGAAAGTCAAATATTCTTTTCTCTAAGAAAAATAGATAAGTAGAAAGGAAATAAACCTACTTATGATCCTTTCGCTCTCTTTCTCCTTCTTCCATTATTGTTGTCGCTCTTAAATCAACTAAAGTTGCTAGATCGATACCTGCAATCAAAGACAAAGAACAAAAAACAACATATAAATATACAAGTATCTACTTATCTTAACCAAATCGAACCGATTATATCTGAGAATACATACACAATTGAGAATGAAATTCACAAGATATAAGCATACATATGAGAAAATGAGAATATATATTTATTAAGAAAGTAGGAGGAGAATATTACAACCAATAGATCGATTCATCGTCAACCTACTCCAACTTCATTCCGTCCTCATCACATCAAGAATCATCTCATTAGCATAACAGTACTTCCAACTCTCATCAATTGAGAATCCAACAACATAACATTACACAAATTTCTCTCTCCCTAACACTTAGATGAGTGCTCAATTTATAGGGAAATTGAAGGTAGTTTCTTAATAAATTGAATTGAATGACTTTCTAATAATAGGTGAGACATGCTTCCAAGTTCAGTGGTGATGGATGAACACTTGTATTCAAAGTATGAAACCTATGAGCTCTTCTAGAAGGCATTGGACATGTGGATATTCCTGGAAGAATAATGATTTCTCTCCCAAGAGACCAACACACCGTTAAGTGTCGGGAAGTGCACTGTAGTGCACCCTTGCATGGGGGTAAGTGCACTACAACACACTTAGGCCCATTCAGAGGTGCACTGAGGAGTCAATGGGTCACATAATCTATACTTAAAACATTGGAAATATCACAGTTGAAGCCATCAATGAAATGAATTCTCTTAGGACATATAGCAACTGAATTAGGGGATGATAGAACCTATTCATTGCTCTTGGGGGATGATGACCAAATTAACCTGTAACAGTTGCCCCCTAAAGCATGAAGTCAAAATAATGATAATATGTGGATGAGATGCTTTACGATGTGATGAGTAGGATCTGAAGGGGACGATGACATGCATCAATTTGCAGTACATTACATCATGATATCTTACATCTTGGACATGAATTGTTGAGGGAGGCATACCCATGCTCAGCACATAAATTATCTTAACATGTACATAATTCAGAAAGTCATCCATAGATATAGACATGCCTACAGATATAGGCCCATGTTCACATGACCATCTGTATGTAAATCAATCGTACAGATGATGTGTACAATTCCTGAAATCGCAACCTGGATTAATGAAACTAGATCCAGGGTCTTCTTATCTTGTTCATTCGATTGTTCAAGTACAAGCCCAACCATGCGAATATATGATTTGAAGTCAAACATGGGAAGAGATCGTTTGATTACCATCCAATGATGTGAGATGTTAACAGAGGTGAGAGAAACCACCTTTAATGTTAATGGTTCTCAAGGTACTCTAGTGCAATTTGCAAGGCGTGAATAGATGATTTGATGTCGAATACCAAAAAAAATATTTCGGTCGAAGGTCCAAAAGCGAGAAACCTCCCGATGATGTAGCAAGCTCCAAGGCACTGGAAAGATGTTTCTAAGTTAACTTCTTGGATGATGAGCTGATGTCGACAGGAAGCAAATTTATCACAAAATGAGAGTAATGATTTTGGAGACAAAATGTGACTTGATGTAGCAATGTTCGAGGATGGCGGTCATGAAAATGAAGGTTTCTGAATATTGTAGAAGATGAGGAATTACTAGATGACTTCTCTTGAACATATTAGCGACACTGAATGATTTTGTAGCATTGACCCAAAATCGAGTGATGTTATGATGGACCATAGGTATGATGAACTGTCAAGAAGATTACCCAACCCAAAGACACGGTGATGAAGTGAAAGTGTCATGTTCAAGAGTGACCTACTACCATAAAGTGTTATGTTATTTTTCCCAAATTTTCCCCAGTCATTGCTGAAAAATACATTTTTATTTTTTAACAAGCTTGAGGAGGGTAAAATATGCTTTATCTATAATTCTACCCTTCGGGTGAATCCATCGCTATTTAATGATTTAACGAGTCTAGCGATAATGAAACTCAATCTTTCCATGATCGACAAGTCTGTCGCTATTTCATGTTTTAACGAGTCTAACGATAGTGAAAACCCGATCCTTTTTTATATTTAGAGAGTTTGAAAAAAGGGACAAAGAGAAAACTCCATGAGTCATTTTTCATAAATTTGTTGCTCAGGTCCAAAAAAGTCTAAAAGGATACCTGAGAAAATCTCTTATCCATGTTCAACTAAGGTGTTCCTTTTTCATAAATAATATATCTCATTTTGGAAAAGTGTTAAACTTATAATGAGTAGATGTCGTTTCACTAGAAACGACAAATGCTCGATAATCTTTTCACACTATCGGAGGCTGAAAAGAGCTAAAAGAAGACTCCAAGGGGTTCCTTTTTCACATTTTTCAAAGCTTTAAAAAGAGATAAACGTGCGCTTTAATTCATTTTTCATTTTTATCAAAGCTTGAAAAAAGAGGATAAAATTATGCTCTAATAACTCTTGAATAGTTGTGCACTCTAAAATCATTGTATCAACTGTAAAAACATGTTCATAGAACCATCAAACAGATTAAAAATACCTATTTCATAGTAAAAATGAATAACAACTATATTGACATCATTAAATATGATAAAAATAATCAAAATCACTATTAAAAAGTAGTTTTTACCATTTCATTTTACCATTCCATAGTTACCATTGGAAAATTAGGAGCTATGAACCATTTTTTCCCTCGAACTTCAGCGGTTGAATGCAATAGCTTCAGTGGATGATTTCTCTTGATGTTTGATCCAAGTTGGAGATATGAACCTTCTCTTTCATTTAGTATTATTTATGTTGTATTTCATGGAAAAATTTTAGTTTTTTGTGCCCCTTAGGGTAAACATATTATGTTCTAAGGGAAACACACCCTTGAATGTCGAAAGGTGTGTTGCAATTCACTGGAATTGAAGTCTAAGTGCACTACAGCGCTCTGTCCCTTGACCAGGGGTGCATTGGGAACATCTCTCATTTTTGTTTCTTGTTGTGTGCCTAAAATTTCCCAATTTTTTTGCATGAAATGGATCCAAATGAATCTTATGATTGGCTTTTAGGTATTGATCAAATCAAAATGACCATTACGTGGCAAGAAAGAGAACATTAAGAACACGATATGATTGCCTTAAACGATCTAGGTACAGTGAGAGCCCTCAAGGATTGTGGGTTGCTTAAATACTTTAGATTATCATGGATGAGGCAGCGTATGGAACTATTGGAGCTCCTAGTTCATTCATGGGATCCGGTATTGCAAGCTTTTCACATTAGGGAAAAAATGCTCCCAATATTGGTTGAGGATATTTAATTTCTTACTGGATTATCGAGACGAGGTTCTCCTATTTCCCTTGAAAGAATTTCTCTTGGAGGAGAGACAGTGAGGATTACATACGCCAACATTGCCAGCCAGGTACTGAACCAAGTAAAGATAGGAAAATAAATAGCCATAATGTGCGTGATTTTCCTTTGAGAACCATCCTTTTTACTATTGCAAAGCTTGTTGGTTCCGTGACACTACATGTTGCAAACCGATCATACATGTAGTATGCTCCTGATTGCATAGAACCAACAATATTCAACTGGGATGAAGCAATACTCTTTCAGATGAAAGAACAGTTGAATAAAGAAAAGGGTGGCAGGAAGAATAATTTTAGTTATGGCTCGATCTTTATTTCCTTCATTTTAGAGCGATTTCCATTGATGCATCCGCAACATGTTACGTTGAGCATATCTGGTCCTAGAGATCCTCAGATGCAGAGAAGGGTTGAATTGATGGCTAGAAATGTTGGTCAATCGATCATCATATTATCTACTGCATTATTTGCCTGGTTCAGATGACAGATGATTGTCATAGATGAGTATCCATATGCAGGCATGGATTTCCATGGAGATCTAGACTTGATTCTACCAGATGGGGCTCAATGGGGTGCAATAGGTAAAAAAAATTTAACCATGTTTTTTTTATTTTTGAGGCTTCTAAATGTTTTTTTTATTTTTCATTTTTCCCAAGACTAAACTATTAAAGTTTTTATGTACACAGATGTAGGTCATGTTCGACCAGTGGGTCGACCAGAGCAGGGAGCATATGAGCCAACAGAGAGGACTATCGGGAGAGAAGTCCTTCGGGAATTAGATTTGACCGAGACTCTTGTTGATCTGCAACAACACATCGAGGGATTTACTCTTGGGATACCAGATTTCCAGATCGAGGAGTTACCTATGAGACTGCAGTGCCATACTATTAGTGTTCCTAACCATTGGATGCAATTATTGTGCAGGATAGCTAAAGTAGTTGCTTGTTATCATGAGCATCACTAGCTTACTTTTGACATTTTTGCATACATTTTGAGTTCAGATGACCAATGTGTCTTGGGCACAAATTTTTTAAAAACCTAAAATATATATCTATTTGTTTTAAGTGTTTTCCGATGTTTAATGCGCAATCCTATTCAATTATGTGATGTGAATTTAAAAATGTGTCTTTACATGTGTTGCAAATGTCTGTTTAAAACATAATTCACTAAGGAATCAGTTAATGTGTTCAAATTTATGGAAATGTGTTGATATTGAATGTAATCAAAATTTCTCTCTAAAAGTCGAACTCTTAGGAACATGCGATGAAGTGTTGGATTTCGGACAATATAGATGCTAGTAAGTTGCAGTACGACAAGTTGTGAGTCTAACCTAATGATGATATGGTTAATACGAAATGAAATGGCATCAGAAATAAGTTCGATCAACACAATATACTCAGCGATATTGTTTTTGGATCGACCGATGCAAATCCCTTCAAAACTTACTAACTTGCCACCTGGAGCGAAAATGGCCCATGCTGCAGAGGATAAGTTCTGCATACTACGACTAGCACCATCAACGTACCCAAAAAATGGTTCCAAATATTCATTCATTTGTGATGAAATGTAAAGTGGATTACTAATTTCAAGAAAACTATAGAAAAACAAACTAAGACAGTAAATGAAAATCAAAGCATATATACAATATGATACAAAAGTTTACAACGCTAAATTAATCATAGTAACATTTAAGATACAACCCATTTCGAGGCTGTGCAAATGGAATTCCATCATAATAAACTAACTCATAGGCGCCCTTAGACATAACTCTTTTCAAAATGTGGGGGTCATGTCATAGTGGCTCAAATTTTCCTGATCCTATCAAATCAGCTTCCTAATGGTAAAGTAAGACTAGGTCTCCCTCTAAGAAAATTTGAGGCTTGACTTGTTGGTCATATTACGCCTTGATTCATCTCTTATGCACTTCGTTGGCCAATGCGGCTTCACGACGTGTTTCATCTAGATTGATGAGGTTAAAAATACATGATGCTTCATTAGAGGTGTCAGGTAGTAGGTCAATAGTGAGTTTTAATGACAGAATTTCACATTGGATTGGTAAGATAGCTTCCATACCATACACCAACTAACAGGGGGTAAATCCGGTTGCATTTCTCACCAAGGTTCGATATGCCCACAAATCTGAGTACATGATTAAATTCCAATTTCGTTTGTGAAACACTATCATTCGTTGAAGCATTCACTTAAGGATCTTGTTAATGGCTTAAACTTATCCATTGGATTGTGGATAATAACGAGTAGAAATATCATGTGATATTCCTAATTTGGAAGTCAACGCATTCATCATGTTATTGAGAAAATGCTTACCATGATCTATAATTATAGCTTGTGGTACACCAAACCGCGAGACGACGTGATTGAAAAAGAACAATGCAACTATTTCGCCTGTGTTATTGAATGTAGGCATCGCTACAGCCCACTTGCCAAAGTAGTCAATTGCAACAATAATATAACCATGCCCCCTGGCTGAACGCAGTTTGCATGTCATGAAGTCAATGCCCAATTTTGCAAGGTCCCAAAGCGATGACAGGATGCATTGGTGCTAGCGGCATGCAGATTTTACGATCAAATATCTGGCACACATGAAAACTTATGACCGCAAGGATGGAGTCTCAAAATATGGTTGGCCAAAAGTAACTGGTGTGGAGAATATTCTGTGTGGTAGCGTAACTAGACAAATTTCCACCATAAGCACCAGCATGAAAATAATTTAGAACTTTCTCAGCCTCCTCATGAGTGAGGCACATCCTTAAAATCATGTTGACACCACGACGACAAAGTGTATCGCTGACGATCAGATAATATTAGGCTTGGTATCGAATACCATTAGGGGAATTTTGAGGTCTAAAATGGACCTCCTAAGAAAAATATACAACCAAAATAAACTTTATAAGAGCCAATAGGACTCAAGATGATGATGTCAACCATGGGGGATGATTCACCATTTCTTAAGTAAAAGGGTGAAAAGATTAAAAAATAATAAAATAATAAAACTACTTTTTCAACTCGTATTTTCAACTTATCTCCCAAATTTTTTACTCAAATTTTGAGTGGGAGTACTCATTGGATGAAAAATTTAACAATTCATCCAAGGAGTACCCATGTTGAATAATTTTAATGGACCTTGCTACACAAAAAATTAGAAATACATGAAAAAATGTGATTGCAATCACATTTTTCATGTATTTATCATTTTTCATGTAACAAGATCCATAAAAAGTATGAAACATGGGTACTCCTTAGATGACGAGTTAAATTTTGCATCTAACAGGTACCCCTGCTCAAAATTTGAGTAAAAACTTTGGGAGATAAGTTAAAAATACTAGTTGAAAAAGTATTTTTTTTTCTTTTTTCCCTCTAAAATTTGATGATGTAATCAAATCTTATTTTATTATTCCTGCTATTATTTTATAATTTCCTTAGGAGGCCCATTTTGGACCTCAAAATTACCCTAATGGTTGCTGTTGTGAGTGAGGGGTATTAGACCAGAAAGTTTGGGTTTGGAGATAAATGATAAAATTCCCATACCAAGGGTTAGATGACCCAATCATAAACAGAGACTCATCTGGAATCGATGGTTATGACGTAGTTTCAATACTATCATAGGGAAGGTCGCATAGAATCTCAGCCAAAACTAAAGTCTTCTTTGACTTGGATTTGATGAATTCCAAATCAAGTTCCTGCAAAATGATGATCCATTTTGAATATTTTCCCCCTAGCAATTGACATGACAAAATTTATTTCATGGGGTTGCAATCCGAAATGACAATGGTATTCTGGAGCATGATATAATGGCGAAATATTTGGATAGCTTAAATGGATACCAAGGCAAGATTTTTGATGTATGAATATTTAACTTCTATATCATTTATATTAAGACTCAAATAATATATTGGATATTATATCCCATATTATTCTTGGACCAAAACCATAGCAATGGTCATATCTTCCGTGACGATATATAGGAAATAATCACTCTAATAATTAGGGGGATACATTAATGATGCCCGATTCAGGGTATCTTTAATAGCATCAAAAGAATCTTTCACAACCTTATCCCAATTGAAAATAATCCCCTTTTTCAAGAGACGAGTAAATCCTTTATCCATTTTGGCATAGTTGGGTATGAACCTCCTTAAGAAGTTAGCCTTTCCTTGAAGTGTCTGTAACTAAAGTAAGTTTTATGGCGTAGGAAAATCAAGAATGGCTTGGACCTTTAGTGGTTTTATTTGAATTCCATATTTTGAGACAAAAAATCCAAGAAAATGACCAGAACCAACACAAAACACACATTTGTGTGGATTGAAGCATATATTGTAGTATCGGCAGCGTAAAAATATAGCTCTCAAATGTGTCGGGTGATCAGTCTGTTTTTGTAAATGCACGGGTAAATCGTCTAGATAAGGTTGAAAAATGTGATTGATATCATTGAAAGCATAATCCATTTCTCTCTAAAATGTTGCCCCAACGTTATTTAAACCAAATGGGAGTTTACAATAAGCGAATGTGCCCCAAGGACAAATGAATGTTGTCTTATATTGGTCCTCTGGGTGAATATTGATTTGATTTTAACCGGAGAATCCATCCATGAACGAAAATATTTCACACCTGGCACATTCATTAATAATATGGTCGATAAAGAGAGTAGGATAGTTGTATTTTGGACAAGAAAGATTGACATCTCGATAATCGACACACACTCTGATTGTCCCTTGTTTCTTCATGACGGGAACAATGTTTGAAACCCAATCAATAAGTGGAACAGGGTAAATGAAACCAGCACACAAAATTTTTTCAACTTCTTCTTTAATGGCAACAACCTTCTTCATATGAGCAGGACGAAGACATTGACGTACTGGTCTGACATCAGGGTACATTTTAATTGTGTGTTCAACGATACTAGTATCTATGCTTGGAATTTCCTCATAGACCAAGCAAATATATTGCGGAATTCACGAAAAAGAGAGCGATAAGTATCGATTTCGGATGGAGAACAAGACATGCCGACATGAATGTTTTCTACAACATCGAGTTTTGTCAAAATATCGATAGAAATTGTTTCTTCAATGTTTGATAAGTTTCGCTCGAATTCGATGGCATTAATTGGAATAGAATTTGAAAAGAAAGTGGAGATCGTAGGGTGATATACTTCAATAATATCATCTCTATTATAATCCTGAATATGGGAATGGTGATGATGATCTTCCCATGGTGCTTCTTCTGGCATCATGGATTCCACAATGTTCTCGTCAGTCAAGAATTTGGATAAAAAATGATCAGATGGAGTACCAAAATCTAATGAACGATCGACCCAAACGATCAGCGATGACGAATCAAGATCCACCACCCAAGCCAAGTAAATTTATTGCTATCCTAGCTCAATTGGGGTTGGCGGCATAAATTCATCCAGCGTATCAACTTCAAAATCATTGGTAATCTTCCTTAAGTCAAATGAAGTGCAAGATATCATGCAGCAGGTTTCTATTCTTGCAATTTCTACCGACATTGCAGGCGGTGGTAATCAAAAGGTGCCCTTTAGGGAAAAATCCTTTAAGAGACCTAGACCAATTTTATGAAGTTCTCGTTGGGGTGCGTGAACTAACGGAATGCTTCCAGTTACTTGGGAATTAGAGGCAAAGAAGGAGAGTTGAATAATGACTATGATAATGCATTTATGAGGGAAGGTGATCATTCTAAAGCAAGTACAGATGATCGCAGTCATAGTGTAAACCCATGGCCTTCTAAGTAAATTTTTGTAGTCAAGGGCTCCATCAGCGACCTTAACTTAAAAAACTATAGTTTCCCCCCCTACTTCGACATGAAGGTTATTGATGATACCGCAAGGCTTATATGTACAATTGTCAAAAGCTTTCAACGTCGTAAGCAATTGAGATAAGCGAGGCGAGCTAAGTGAATTCCAACAGTTTAGAGGTATAATACGAGTAGATTATCCCTCATAAATAATAGTTTGATGAACAAGGTGATTGAGAACATTTACTTGGATCAAGAATGCTAATTCAGCTGGTAAAATTGGCACATAGCCCGTATGATTAAATACTACAAGATTGGAATTTGTCGGGTTGGTTCCAACAATTGCCGACAACAAACCCTGCTTTTGGGAGGGAAAATTTTGAAGTACCTAAAGTGTCAACATAGCTAAAGGTGATTGAGCCAAATCTTCAACTATATTATAATTTTGAGCTGCTTAGGCTCTAGGATTGAATGTCGATTTGTGGATGACTCCCTTCGGTGGCTTTATTGTTAACTCTGGAATAACAATTGGAAGAATTGATTCAGTGGACGGATTTGTGGTCGAGATAGTAGGTTGATTAGTAGCCTGACTATTGTAATCTATATTTCACATAGACACGAAAACATCAGTTTTTGGCTTTGTGACAGATAGCATAAGAATTTAGGAACTAGAGCAGGATCTGTAGCAACCATGTTTGTGTCTAGATTCGGAAAAGGATCTATCAACATAGAAAATGCAGTCGAGTTATTAAGAAATTTTGAGACTTAGGCGCGGTGAGGATAGTCTCAAACAAAGTGCTCCTCATTACATATCAAGTAAGGGTAACGAGGTTTCATATTATTACCAGACTGTTGATCAGATGATCGTTCATACGGGGTTGAATTTTTCTTTTTCTTCGATTTCCCATTTTTCTTTCTTCCTGTTTGCTTGTCACTTTTGCCTTTGTCAGACGACATGACATGAATTTAGGAATAACGTGTAGGATCATATGTAGTAGAGGTGTGAGTGTTTACAGAACCTATCATACCATCACCGTCATGAGAGTCCTTACCAGATGGAGGAGGAACAATAAAATTTGATCGCGACACGTTTGGAATTTTCTCATAGAGTGTGCCAAACTGAGTGTAAATAAAATCTAAGTACTGGGCATGAGCAATGACCTGCTCTTCAGTGACGACGTTGCCTTTAGCTACATCCTTGGTGATAGATGGAAACAAGGACTTAATAAAAAAACTCAGCGATGAGCTGATCAGGAACAAATATTTTGACCATCTGTCGATGACGACGCCACTCATGAATATGATTAGAAATGTGAGTAGCAGTTGTCTATTTAAAATTGGTTAGCAGTTATGTTCTAGTTTCATATAGTATGGGTAACTAGAAGTGGGTTAAAAAGGTATTGGCTAAGGCAATGAAATTATCAAATGAAGCTCATGGTAGTTCAATGTACCACTTCGTGGTCAGACCAGTAAGTGTACGCTAAAAAATATGTAGTCTAACGGAGTCATAATTTAATGATTTTGATGAGTACCACAAATGATAAGTCATAACATGCATTTTCAGGTCTTCTCCAGGGTTTCCATTGAATTTATAAATTTTCAAGGGTAATTTATGTGGTATCACCGGCCACCAAGGAGAATATATGATGGGATCATTGGTAAGTTGGTTTAAATTAGGTAATTCTAAATTTTCAACAAAGGGAAACTGTTGATTCAAGTTAGGTTGAGCATAACCAGGATATGATGGAATTTCTTGGGAAACAGGCCTTTGAGCACTATCATAAGGCATTTGTTGCTAGTAACCCAGATAGGGGTTATTTTGATGACAAAACGCTTGAGGGATCTATTGACCAAGACCTGGATAAGATGTTTGTTGTCGGAATTGTTGTTGTGGCATTTGAGGCTATGGCTGCCAAGGTGACTTCCCACCAAGATTATAGTCCAAACTAGAATATCTTGGACCCGGTTGTGAATAGGTAAGACCAGTAGGTGCCTGTGACATCCCATAAAAGGGTAATCCAGCCTATGAATGAAAGATTCCAGATACAAGTGGTTGTTGTAAACCAGACGAAGGGGTTGGAGTCTGGAGGCCAAAAAATTGAGGGTAATGGGTTGAGGGACCTGCCTGAGATGGTTGAGGTACAACCAAATGATCATGTAAAAGGGGTAATGAAGTATTAACAAGTGGAGTAGATGTAGGTGCAACAGGTTGAACTGATTGATATGAATGCATAATCATTTGTGGTTGAATGAGTAAGATAGGCTGCCACTGACAAACAAGCATTCCAACATTTGAGTGACCATAAAATGATGGAGTACTGCCAAAATGGGTGACCATAGGTTTCCCCCTAGCATGAGGATTATAATAATATGGAATATATTTTTCTCCAAATGGCGGGAGTCCAGTCAAGATTGAACTAGATGGAATGTACCCAGATGGACCAACTTGATGTTGCACTGAAGATGTATATAAATTATCAAGATGTTCAATACTCATTAGAGACACACCAGATAAAATACCAGAAGATGACATGGGTGAAGTCCATGGATTTTAGGTTTCACCATAGTAGGTTCCATATAATGATTGGTAACCCGGTGGGACGGAAGGACCACCATAAAGATGTGACTTTGGTGATGTGGTAAACATCGACAGGGTAGCAACAGTAGATGTTGTCGCAATTTTAATAGATGGAAAAGCTAGATATGTTGACTCAACCATCGTCAAATGACCCAATGTATACCCTATAGGATCTATGGGAACTTGGATTGAAACAAGATCAAAAGAAGTAGTGTAAGTCAATCGAGGAATCATTAAGGGAATTTTGAAGTCTAAAATTGGCATCCTAAGGAAAATGTACAACAAAAATAAACTTTATAAGAACCAATATGATTCAAGATGATTATGTCAACCATGGGGGATGATTCACCATTTTTAAAGTAAAATGGTAGAAAGATTAAACAATAATAAAATAATAAAACTATTATTTCAACTCATATTTTCAACTTATCTTCCAAATTTTTTACTCAAATTTCCCGTGGGAGCACTTGTTGGATGAAAATTTTAATTTCTCATCCAAAGAGTACCCATGTTGCATACTTTTGATGGAATCTTCTACATGAAAAATGAGAAATACATGAAAAAACGTGATTGCAATCACGTTTTTCATATATTTCTCTTTTTTTGTGTAGGAGGATCCATCGAAAGCATGCAACATGGGTACTCCTTGGATGAGGAATTAAATTTTGCATCCAATGAGTACTCCTGCTCAAAATTTGGGTAAAAAATTTTGGAGATAAGTTGAAAATACGAGTTGAAAAAGTAGTTTTTTCTTTTTTTCTCTCTAAAATTTGATCATGTAATCAAATCTTATTTTATTATTTCCACTATTATTTTATAATTTCCTTAGGAGGCCCATTTTAGACCTCAAAATTCCCCTAATGAGACTCATAAAGATAAATCCCCAATTCAAAATGAATTGGATTTGAAGGGTGTGTTTCTTGTTGAGGTTCTTCCTCAATCGAAATCAAACCAGGTGGAAGAAATTCCTCGCCAGGCTAGAGATATATTTCAGGTGGTTGATTGTGCGAAAGGGAAGAATCAATGGCTACGATCGATTGAGGAGTGACAGATACAGGAACAACTTCCAGTTGTTCGACATCGGGATCTAGATGTTTTGGTAAAAGAACGATGGGATCTGGATCAACTTCCAGTTGAACAACGTCGGGTTCTGGAGGTATGGTCTCACTGATTTGATGCGCAGTGTCCATGGGAAGCTGTGAGGACTCCATTTTGACGCCAGGAGATAAGCTAGTATGTGTAGAAACAACTCGAGATGACTCTAGTAGATGTGATGAATATGACGCACTAGAGTTATTAATGGTACTGGTTTCGATAGAATGAGGTCACCTTTGCCGACCATAAATGGCTTATGTTGGTAAAGGTGGTTTAAGTGTTATTCTACACGAGCGACAAGGAAAGGGATGTTATTCTTCCATGATGACTGATTGATTTTATTACAAAAACAAATAAACAAATAAAATGTTTATACTAGGAAAAAGGCTTACCAAGTAATTGTGAACTGCCAAAAACCTCATGGCGAACCAATAAGTACGAGTACGAAATCTCCCCAAATGTTGTGTTCGGTGTATCACGTTACAAGGTAGCCGAATCAGTTACCTATGGGTGGTAAGCAACCTAAAGTTGTCCTCCCAAATATACCCGAAGGTAACAGGAGGCCCAAGTCTGTATTAGCGTTGTCTAATGCGAAACCACACAATGAGAGAACCCCCTTATAGTTTTCATACTAGAACACTGCCCTATATACCTGAAGGTATGTGGACGAGCTCCGATATACTTATGTACGTGGAGTGGTATTTCACACTCGGAATGTATTGCAAACAAGTTAGCGACAACTACTATGTTTAACGACGTCGAAACACGTCTCTAGCCTAGACCTTCTAAGTGTTATCGTTAATGTTACAATGCTTTCTTAGGCTGATTGAGGTGAATTTTATGTTGATATTGTTTAAAATTTTATCTTTGAGGTTCACCATGTGATGTAATGGGAAATTCCTAAAATGAAAACTAAATGAGAAGAAAAAATTTTAATTTATTTTTTCAATGAAAATATTAGCTACTAAGGGGAAAGAGAAATCATATTTTTGAGAATACAACAAAGAGCACAAACTAAACGAAATTTTCCCTAATATGTTCTTATGCAACACACACGATCTCTAAATGCACATGCATGTTTTTATTTTTAGTTTCCTTTAATGTGAATGAGTAAAAGAAACTGAATGCACAAATCAATTAAACAAACATTTTATTTTGAGAAATGAGGAATGGAACAACAATTTCTCTTAGGAAAATGAAGAATGAAATGAAAATTTTCTTGTAGGAAATGAGGAATGAAACAACAATTTCCTTTTCGAAAAAAAAATTGATCTAATGCAAAATTTAACCACTTTGAATTTAATTTTCCAATGATAAAGAAAACAACTAATGAAACATTGAACAAATAACTTTTCAAAGGAGAAAAAACAAGTAATGTTTACTAGTCTCTAAGAGAAATCAGACATCTAAGAATACATCAGACAATTGGTTAAAACTGAATGCAAAGAAAATTTTTGATGGAAATTGGTTGGCTGAGGGGGAAATGCACCCTGTAAGGGAAAATAGTGTGTTTCAGTGAACCCCTGAAAGGAAGACAGTGCATTACAGTGCAATGTACCTTGACCAATAGTGTGTTGGGTGCAGCTAAGTTTGGAAAACAAGAAGCTTAAACACACTTCTAAGGAAAAATGTTCATGCAAATGACTAATAAGATAAAGTAAAGTATACTGATGATGGTAAAAAGAGACATAAACACTAGGAATGATGGATTTATTCCCCAGTATGGTCACCAATTTTTTATATGGAATTCTAATCTACAAATCAACTTGATTCCCTGAGTGTGGTGTTCCTTCACTCAAAACAACAGAATAAAGACAACTATTCTTTTATCTAAGAAAAATAGATAAGCAAGAAGGAAAGAAACCTACTTGTGATCCTTTTGCTCTCTTTCTCCTTCTTTCGTTGTTGTCGTTGCTCTCGATCCAACTAAATCCGCTAGATTGATACATGCAATAAAATATAGATAACAAAAAACAAAATACAAATATACAAGTATCTACTTATCTTAACCAAATTTAACCGATTAGATCTGAGAATACATACAAAATTGAGAATGCAATTCACAAGATATAAGCATACCTATGAGAAAATGAACATATATATTTGTTAAGAAATTAGGAGGAGAATATTACAACCAATAGATTGATTCATCATTAACCTGCTTCAACTTCATTCCTTTCTCATCACACCAAGCATCATCTCAACAACATAACATTAATTCCGGCTCTCATCAATTAAGAATCCAACAGCATAGCATTACACAAATTTCTCCCTCCCTAGCACTTACATGAGTGCTCAATTTATAGGGAAATTGAAGGTAGTTTCTCAATAACATATTTCCAAGTTCAGTGGCGATGGATGAACACTTGTATTCAAATTATGACACCTATGAGCTCTTCTAGAAGGCATTGTTCATGTGGAGATTCCTGGAACAATGATGATTTCACTTCCAGGATACCAACGCACCCTTAAGTGTCGGAAGTGCACTACAATGCACCCTTACATGGGGGTAAATTCACTGCAATGCACTTAGGCCCATTCATAGGTGAACTGATGAGTCAATGGGTCACATAATCTATACTTCAAGCATTGGAAATATCACAATTTAAGCCATCAATGGAATGATTTCTCTTAGGGCATATAGCAACTGAATTAGGGGATGATAGACCCTATTCATTGGTCTTGGGGATGATGCCCAAATTGACCTATAAAGGTGTATTAAAATTAATTATGATCTTTGTCTTCATTTATACTTCTCGAATTGGTGAAGCCAAACTATTTTGCTTTCACCACTTCAAAAGTTGAATGCAGATTCATCAGTCCAACCAGTGCACACATGTCCAACCAAAAACTATGCTTGCACAAATTCCTATGCTTCATTATTACATTCCATTAGAATATAATCCAACAGAATTTTTAGAGTTTGGATCCCCCACGAGGTAAAGACTCAGCAAATCGAGGCATGGAGCACACAAAAATAAGTATATTTTTGGTCTTAAGGGCTTTAGGGTGGGTCAAATCCCCTTAATTATGTAATGGGATGGGAATTTTTGTGACGTTGGATTGCGCCCATGTTTTGGGACCATGGTATTGTAAAAGGCTAATATATATAAGGAGTCTAGATATAAGTCATAGGCAGGTTATGATTGATTATATGCAATTCATTTGGATGTAAGACTAAGTTAGAGTTTGTGATTTGGGTTAAAGGAAAAGGCTCCTGCAGATGTGTGCGCGGAGACCTTAGGAAATACTACAGCTGTGTGCGCAGGCCCTTGTAGATATGTGCACAAGGTGGAAATTCGATGTATGAGATAGATTTGGATGTTAATAAATGAATTGTTGAGGAAATCTGAGTGATAATGATGTGTTTCATTTGTCTACTCTTATGAATGTCCATGATGAACAAGGGTTTTGTTCTGTAACTGAATCGCGATGTTTGTTTTATGGTTATTTACTATGTTTTATACATGAATAAGTAAGATCATGCAATTTGTGAGAAAGTTCAAAAGTTGTGTTGAACAACGCTGGTAATATTGATAGATCTGAACTGTGGAGTTTTTATAAGGAGGAAAAGCCCTAAAGCCATTTTCCTTTATCTTGTTGGATGCAAAAACCTGGTTCTAGCATCCTCCTTTATTGCCTCGGGTGAGAATTCAGTCTATGCAAGTAGATCATTGCCAAAAGGGCTAGTAATAGTGGGTTTTATTGGAATGCATAAACTATCTGAACTTGGGTCAGGGCCCCATAAAACCAACAAGTGGTTATGTTGCTGATACTGGGATCTGACTGAGGATAGCTAGATGTGGCATCCGTTTAAGAAAGATATTGAAGATTGGATAGTTATGAAAGAATGTGAGTTTTTTGCGCAAGAAAACAGAAGCTTGTGTATATCTACTAAACACTTGTTATAGAATTATATCTATACATATCAATATGAGCTCTTCTTTGCATCATTTTCTAGTGAGATGCACGAATGGATCTCAATACTAGCTATGCAAACGAGGTATCTTAGTAATAGACCTATTGTGTGGACCCCAGATGTTACACCATTTTTTGGTCATCTAACCTATTATCATTAGATGGACCCAAGTACACCATGTAAGACCAATTTTACCCTAAGTAAAATTGCTTTCACTATGAAAATAACTTAGTAAACCACCTTTATTAAGTTGTTTATGGTCTAAACAGGAAACCCCATGAGGAAATATTAAATAAATATACATTTGTTTGATTTTCCTCAAGGAATAATTAGTTAAAAAGCAGTTTAATTAATATTCATTGTTATATTTAACCCAAAACAAGGAAATTAATTAGATAAATCATTATCTATCTTATTATTTTCTAAGAATAATTATTTAAACCTTATTTAAATAATATTATTTGTTAAATATGACTAAATTGCCCTTAAATAATTAAATAAATCATTATTTATTTGATTATTACTCAACCACGTCCTTAGAATGATAAGTAAATCATTTATTTATTTATTATTTACAAATAAATGGATTTGACCCAAGTCAAATTCCTTTTCCCTCCAACAAATATAATAAAATATTCCATAAAAGTTGGATCTTGGTTTGGTTAATAATATTTTAATTATGCACCAATATCTAGACTAACTCAATATTTTGTTATAAATAGAAGGGTTTTCCCATTCATTTATCACCTTTTGTTACCTAAAGATCACTCTGGATCTATACTTTTGGTCTGACTATTGATCCACCATCATAGTCATATTTTGCTACCATTTTTGTCTAGGTTTTCTACACCATCAAGAGAGAGGAATTTTAGATTTGAAGTGCTGAGGACTTACAAGAACCCATACCATTGAGGAGAACAGGGAACACCCTCTTTTGATTTCATCTCAGGTGCCATTAATAAAAAATTCATTCAACATATTCTTGTCTTGTCTATTGGATGCATGGAGTAAATCTTGTTTTTTCTACTGCTTAATGTCTTCTAATGCATAGATCTAAATTTTTGCAGCATTTATCTTGATCACCTAACTGAAGATATGAGGATATGGGCAGCCATCTTTGGTGTTAGGGTTGTTTGTTATGTGCAGCTAAAGTGGTCTTTTTTCGTACCCTTGGAATCAAGATTCATACTAACAACTTGCGACTCCACGCGGGTTTACGATTGCAACCGCTGTCGTTTTTCTAATCCTTGCATATCCAACTACTTCAAACCCTAGGATTTCTCTTTACCCCCTTGTTTTTTCTTTTCTTGATGTTGTTTTTAACCTATAAAACCCTAAAAGGATAAAAATTCTGACTTCCGTGCGTTTTCGGACCTATTGCACAGGTGATAGACATCATTCGCAACTGAGACGACAAATTTTTCTGAAATATGCCACTAAGAGTGCCAGAAGTGTAGGTCACACTTTTTGGCCCAAAACCTGCGACCTAGACCCTCAAGATGCACCTTTCAGCCCAAAAATTGCAACCTATGCTGAAAACAGGTCAGAAACTGCGACCTGGACTTTTTGCAGGGATTTTTCTGAAAGTTTTCTGGGTTTGTTTGAGCCTCTGTTCAAGGTTGTGTGACCTATGTCTTCGCCCGTTTTGGACCTATACTTGTTATGTTTTGCTCAAATAAGTGGGAACCTAGCCCCCTAGGGCTTCAATACCCTCCACTTTTTGTGGAAGAGTTTTTGCTGTTGCAGGTTGTCTAAAATTTCAAAGTCTTCAGCCATTTTTCCAGATCTGATACCTCACCTTCAGATCTACTTCAGATCAGCTTTTTATCCATCCAAATCACCTCGTTTATCTTTGTTTGGGTTTTCCTCTAGGGTTCACTCTATTTCCCTTCAGAAGATATCCTTTCGCCACCTCTTTTATAGAAATTTTTCCTCTGATTTGTTGTTGTTTTCTGCACCACTTTCCAATAGATCTTGTCTTTTAGATCCCTGTCCCTCTTGACCTTAGATCTATTGGCTTTTTTAGTGTGTTTTTCTTAGTTTTTTCTTACCTATAGACTAGTTTTTGAGAGACCCGCCTCCCTGGGTTTAGATTATTGCATTATTAGTTGTTTATTTTCTATTTTTGCAGGCCTATATACTGTCATTTGCAAGTTTATTTACATCTATACAACACACTTTTTCTTTTTATCTACAAACGTCTGGGTTTAAAAATTAAAATTTACACACTTTTACACATACACCCTAAGTGAAATAGGGATTGGTTAACACCGCCAAGCAAAGACTCTAAAACATTGAAATCAATTGATCCTACACCTCTATGCCCTCGTTTCGACATTGTAATCAGTTGATCCTGCACCTCCCCGCCCTTGTCAGTCTCTTTTTCCTTTGTGCCATGTTTGTGTCGTCACCATTGCACCACCAAGGTGTTTATCCCAGAGACTTCTCGGACTTCATTCTCAGTTTCTGGTAGGAAGAATTACTCCTCCACGTAGGATTCGAGTTATTCCATCCACCGAGTTCGCACACCAACTCTTCTTCTGGTCCTTTGGGTTCTCCTTCTCGTTCCGCCTTCGGTTCTCCCCCTGACACCTTCACCATGTATGGTGCAGGACCTAATTTTGGTGGTAACCCTGACCCTCAGGCTGGGAATACCATTAGTGGGACCACAACGGACACTACCCCGGCTGCGCCCTTGCTCCCCTTCATGGCAGGCTTCAGCCTCCCCGATTTTGACCAGTTGATAAACGACCCTATACACCATGAAGCTAGTTGGCCTGCTATGCCGAAAAATCTCCCTTCCGACATCCCAAATTTTGAAGGCCTTGCTGGAGAAGAATGTTCAAATCATGTTCAATCTTTCCACTTGTGGTGTTCATATAATTCCATTACTGATGACTTTATCCTTCTTCGGTTGTTCCAACGAACGCTTACTAGTGAAGCTTCTAAGTGGTATGTTGATTAGGCCTCTTCCTCTCATACCACCTTTGTGACTCTTGCCCGGGCTTTTCTGTCTTATTTCCAGTTTCCTCTTTGTTATGACACTGGTACCAAACTCTTGACTTCTTTCCATAAATCGTCTGTGACCTGCCTATCCGACCATGTCTAGGAATGGCAGAGAAGAAAGAGCCTATGTCGAGCCCCTACCTTCGAAGACCATGGCTACACGGACTGGTTCCTTAGATCTCTCTTTCCACCTATAGGAAAGATGTCGCATCGCACTTTCCTCAAACCGAAGAATCCTCTCTCCAAATTGCCTTAAACTATGATTTGATCTACGCTCAATTGGGTTATGTTTATACCGTTCTACCTGATCTTCCCAAACCCGGTGGCGCCAATGCACCGAGGGCATCTCACGTCGCCAACGGTATTGTTGGAGCTCTCTTTAATCCGTATGCTCAACCTCCCATAGGATATGGTTTTCCTCAAGGGGGGCCAGCACCTCCTGCACTTTTCCCACTCTCGGTAGCATGTATCCAGGATACGGCATGCCTCCTCTTTTTTCCCAACCTCCTATTTACCACACTGTTACCCAACATCCTTATTATTCGTATCCACAGCCTGGTGCTCCAGCTCCTCTAGCATTAGCACCTCTTCCTCCCTTTCCTTCTCAACCCCGGCAACAACAACCACTGCCCCCTCAGGGGCAGGTGTACGCACAGCAGGGCACGACTAATCATCCTCCCTCAAAAAAGAAGAGGAAAGGCACTCAAAATCAAGCTACACCTGGTAATCCTGGACCTAATCAAGGTAATGCTCCAAACACTACAGACCAGTAACAGGGCACTCAGCCCAAGCAGGACAGGCATGTTCGTACGAACAAGCCCTGTTCTTGTTGTGGTGTTTACTGTCATTATACGCATGATTGTCCTCTTTTGCCATAGATGGGGCAACTGTGGGAGTCTCAAGAAACATTGAGAGGATAGAAAGTCGTCCCTTCCATTCCTCCCAGTCCTGCACCTAGTCAACCGACTGTGCTTACCGATCCTTTCCCTCAGCAAGGATTTGTGGCTACCCAACCACCTGAAGGTTAGGTGGCCACTCAACCTCTTCCATCTAGTACCTCCGATTACCAAATTCTCATGATGACCTCTGATCAGCCTTCTGAACCTTCTCCTCCTGGCCCTTCACCTTTAGCTGGTACTCATGAGCCTCTTTATCCTCCTGGGACAGTTCCTCCAGGCCTTAACCATCTTGGAGTCGTCCCGCCTGGTCATTACCCCTCTGGTCAGATACCGTTCCTAGCTCCCCCACCAAGAGTGTACACAATACCTATTATGGCCACCCTCTCTCTTCCTAACCTGACCCTTGGGATTCCCGTTTGGTACCTCGATCCTCTAGTCGCTACCCCTCCTGGTCAACCCAAACCTTATCTTGCTTTGACCCTGGTTCAGCCGGTCTCTATGATTTCTCCCGCTGCAACAGTGCCTCAATCACCTCAACAGGAACCACCTCTCATTGCGACCGCTTTGGGAAATAAAGGCAAAGCTCGCAAGGGGGCATCAAAGGACAAGGCTGCCCTGACAAACCCTGCCCCTCCTCGGCCTCCAAAGCGTACCATCTAGTGTGCTTTGAGTTATGTTGTCGGTCATGCCACCCATAATTGTCCAAAGTTGCCTCACCTTAAGTCCATGGTCAATGAGATGTTTCCGGAGTTTGATATCCCAGAGGTATATGTCACTATACCCAATTCAATCTTGAAACTCAAACCATTGCACACAAATCACCCTTGTGCTTTGTGTGATTTCCATGGCCACTACACTCACCTCTGTCCTTGCCTCGAAGAGTATCATTCCTCTTTGGAAGCCTTCCACCATTTCAAGTCTGAGCGTAAAATGTGCACCCTTTCCTTGTTCACAAGTTCTGCTTTAGCAGAACCAGAGGATCTGCCTACTCCCATTGATATCCCTCCTCTCAATGTCAACATGACGGAGCCTTCGGTCACCATTTTCTACCTATCATCATCCATGAGACCCTTCGGGGAAGCCCCCATGGAGACTTCCCCTGATGATTCGCTTGACCTCCCTTCTTCGATCACCCTGGGCTCAACATCGATAGATTCTTTATCTGCTTACTCTTCGATCATCCCCCATGACATTGTGCATGTGAGCCTTTCTTCACATAATGATGAGTTAGGTAGCTCTACCGCGTCAGGTGGTCCCCCTTTCTCCAGTCACCCCATCTTTCACTCTGATGAAGACATTATGGAAGTGTTGACTGACCCTGACTTTCCGTGGGATGATATGCACCACCGTGCGTACTTCCTCCCGCAGCAGTCCCATGAAAAATATGTTCTGGAAACTAAAGACTTCATTCCTAATGAAGTCGATTGGTTTAGAAAAACCATTCCTGCACTTGATGCTTTCGAAGAAGGAAATATGGCCAATATCTCTCCTACCATTAAAATTAACATTTCTGACAAACCAGGGATAGAATTAAATATCACCTTGGGCACCCATTGCACCCCGAAAGAGGTTGGGGTTTACACCAAGCTATTCAAATAATTCCACAATATTTTTTCCTGGTCTTATTCAGAAATGCCCGGACTTAATCCTGCCATTGTTGAACACCATATCGATACATGGCATGATGCCCATCCTATCCGTCAAAAGTTGAGACCCATTAATCTTTCTAGATGAGAAGTTTTCAAAGTCGAAATCGATAATCTCAAGCAGGACAATTTTATCTATCCCATTGAATACACCACTTGGGTTTAAAATCCAGTCCCCATTCTCAAGAAACAAGGCACCATCCGTGTCTACACCGACTTTCGTAATCTGAACAAAGCTTGTCCCAAAGGCAACTTCCCCACACCATTCATTGACAAAATCATTGATGAGTGTGTGGGGCATGAGGTTCTATCCTTTATGGATGGTTTCTCTAGGTACAACCAATTTGTTATTCATCGTGTTGATCAACTTAAAACCGCGTTCATTAGTCCATGGGGGACCTTTGCCTATAAAGTCATGACGTACGGTCTTAAAAACGCAGGAGCCACTTTTCAGCGGGCTATGTCTTATTGTTTCCATGACCTGGCTCATATTATCCTTGCTTATTTAGAAGACCTTACTACGCATTCTAAACATCGGGCACAGCACCTCCACGACCTGTGTACCATATTTCTCCGATGTCGCAAGTATAATATTCGCCTCAACCTGCTGAAGTGTGTCTTTTGTGTAACTGTCGACCGTCTTCTAGGCTTCATTGTGTCTAAAGATGGTATCACGCTTGACCCATTGAAAGTTCAAGCCATCCTTGAGCTTCCTATCCCTCGTACTTTACGCCAGTTACAAAGCCTCCAAGGCAAAGCTAATTTCCTTCATCGGTTCATACCTAACTATGCCACGACTGCGCATGGGTTCCTGAGACTCCTCCGCTCTAATATCCATTTTGTTTGGGATACCTATGCTCAAGAGTCTTTCGATGCCCTGAAGCATGCTCTCACGTCCGCTCCCTTGATTTTTCCACCTAAATTTGATATGGATTTTATCCTGTATATCTCCGCTTCCACCCACTTGGTCACTAGAGTCCTAGTTCAGGAAGATGACCATGGAATTGAACATGTTATCTATTATGTCAGTAAGAACTTGGTAGGACCTACTGTATCCTACTCACATGAAGAGAAATTAGCACTGGCTGTCATGTTCTCGGTCCAGAAACTTTGTCATTACATCCTCATGTGTTCCACCAAGGTCATGACTAATTCCAACCCTATGGCCTTCCTATTGAGTCATCAAATCATCGGTGGGAAGTATGCCCATTGGATCGTGATCCTCCAGGAATTCAATCTTGAATTTGTCACACCAAGAAGTAATAAAGGTTTAGCCCTTGCTGAACTCATTTCCGAATTACCTACAGGTACGCAAGATCCACCAGTTAATGATAATTTCTCTAATGAACATTTGTTTTCCATTACCACCGATGACCCTTGGTATGGGGACATCCTCACTTATTGTGAACCCAAAATTTTGGCCTCCATCTTGACCGTGATGCTCGACGACATATCCGACACTAGGCCCACCGCTACCTTCTTATCGGTGACGACCTTTATCGTCGCGGTGTAGATTCTATCCTTCATCATTGTCTCATGCACAATGAAGCAGAGCAAGTCCTCAATGCCTGTCACAGCAGCGCTTGTGGTGGCAACCTCTCTGGTTTGGCCACTGCCCAGAAAATCATGCGCGCTGGGTACTTTTGGCCTTCTCTCTTTGGTGATTGCATTCAGGCAGTCAAACGCTACCCCAATTGCCAACATTTCTCCCTTAAGGCACGAGATCCTCCGGCTCCCCTCCATCCTGTCATCTCCGCTGGTCCTTTTTGTAAGTGGGCCATAGAATTTATGGGAGTGTTGACCGGCATCAACTGGTAATCATAAGTATATTATCATGGTGGTTGACTACTTCACTAAATGGGCTAAGGCCATGCCAACGTTTAACAACACGGCAGCTACCGCGGCCCTCTTTTTCTTTAACCATGTGATCACTCGATTCGGAGTTCCGAAAAAATTGGTCTCCGACCATGGCCGACATTTTGAACATGAGATATGGCATGAGCTATCCTCACTGTTGGGCTTTGAGCACCAATATTCCTCCTCTTATTACCCCCAAGGTAATGGCCAAGTCGAAGTAGTCAATAAAATTCTTAAAACCATGCTTCAACGGATGGTGGATAAGCACAAAACCAACTGGCACCTTATGCTCTTCCCTGCTTTGTGGGCCTATAGAACTTTTGTTAAAACCACCACCGGGTTTACTCCTTTCCACCTTGTTTTTGGAGAGGAGTCGGTCCTACTGATCGAGTGTGAAATCCCTTCCCTTCATCTAGCCGTCGAACTTATCCCTAACACCAAACCTTTAGAACAATGACTTATCATGCTTGAGCATGCTTCCGAAGACCATCGTGTTGCCTTTCAAACCATTGAGGTGGCTAATAAATGCACCAAATCTCAATATGACCGAAAATTCCAACCTCGTACTTTTCACGAAGGTGATCTTGTTCTGGTGTATGACCAAGCCCATGATGTCCTTGGTCATGGGAAGTTTGACTCATTATGGCTAGGAACTTACATCATCAGTATGGATTTACGTAAGGGGGCATATCTATTAGAGGAATTCGAAGGCCATCCCCTTCCCAACCCTCGCAAGGCACTCTATCTGAAGAAATATTACCCTTAGCATTTCCTTCTAGAAATGCATGTTTTATTTTCTTTAGGTAGCTAGCTCATGCTTTTTAGTGATTTGATACTTCACCAGGACACATTTTTTTTCCAAGAGGCGTCACTTCACCCCTCAAAATCAAATTTCTTCACTTGCAACACTCGTACTGGGGACACCACTTTGCCTCCATACTTGTCCACGCACGTGTCGACTTTCGTCATGAGTTACCATCTTGTACTCATGCTTTTATGGTCCCCATTGGACCTTTTCAATGTGGCAGCACCATCGAGTCACCCTTGTTTAGAGCATCCGAGTTGAGTCATCATTACATTCATGGAGTCTATCCTGAGTCCCTTTGAATCTCGTTATAGTCATCCATCCTTCAGTGCTTGGTCCCTCTCTCGTGTCGCCCATTATGGTCTTCAGTCCCACTATCCCATATCCCTCATGATATTGTGTCAGTCGCTGCTAGGTCATCCATGCCTTTTATGCTCTAACAAGGGAAGTCATATGTTCGCTACTCAGTACCCCCCATTCCATCATCATCATTGGTGTCAGTCTGTCAGTTGCTCTACTATTTTATCTCGTGCCTTACTTGAGGATCCCTTATTGCCTCACCTATGGCAGACCTCCTTCTGTCGACATCAGCTCATTCATTCCAGAAGACAGGTCTAGAGGGCGGTGTACCTTGGTTCCAGCTTCTAGTCTTGTTCGGTGCCTCAAATCAGGCAAAGGGACTCCTTATTTCCCCTTGACTTGATTTTTTCTCAGCTCCAGCTCCTTTCAGCATGATCGAGATCCGTATACTTGATGGTTCAATGATGCGGTAGTTGATATCGGTGGTTCCCGGGTGTGTGTGAGATGTCTCAGCCCTCATGAGGGGGTGGCCCTATAGGTAGCCCCCCACATACCCTGATGACATCTTCATCACAGCCTTTGATGCAGCTCCATACATTTGATGATGTCGGCCTTAGCCACTTGCAGTGCCTTTTTGTTTGCATATATCAATCAGATTTTCAGAGCCCTTTCCTATTTTCAGGGGCATCTAGGTTGCATTTATATCTCATGTACTCAGATATTATTTTACAAGTCCTGGCTGTTATCCCAGGAACAATATGTATGTGGGATTAATTGTCGTGTTATTTATCTGGCTTATGTTTATGCCAGCATTTACTATATTGGCCAGTTCTATGGTTTACCGGACGCCTTATTGTTTGTACTTTGCCTCGGCAGGCATAGGTATGCCTCCCCCACCGCCTATAGCATAGGTACTTACTCATCAAAGAGACTTGTCACACCTGTAAGTCTCGCCTCCTTAGGATCTAGTTCTTTTAGCACTTTGTTTTACCTTATACTTCTCTCTCTTTGACTTCCCTTTCGATGTCTAGTGATTGAGTTCTTACAACATAGTTCGGTCATACAATTAGCTCCTAACGCTCGCATGCTGGAGGGGTAATCTGTTACACCATTTTTTGGTCATCTAACCTATTATGATTAGATGGACCCAAGTACACCATGTAAGACCAATTTTACCCTAAGTAAAATTGCTTTCACTATGAAAATAACTTAGTAAACCACCTTTATTAAGTTTTTTATGGTCTAAACAGGAAACCCCATGAGGAAATATTAAATAAATCTACATTTGTTTGATTTTCTTCAAGGAATAATTAGTTAAACAACAGTTTAATTAATATTCCTGGTTATATTTAACCCAAAACAAGGAAATTAATTAGATAAATCATTATTTATCTTATTATTTTCTAAGAATAATTATTTAAACCTTATTTAAATAATATTCTTTGTTAAATATGACTAAATCACTCTTAAATAATTAAATAAATCATTATTTATTTGATTATTACTCAACCACATCCTTAAAATAATAAATAAATCATTTATTTATTTATTATTTACAAATAAAGGGATTTGACCCAAGTCAAATTCCTTTTCCCTCCAACAAATATAATAAAATATTCCATAAAAGTTGGATCTTGATTTGGTTAATAATATTTTAACTATGCACCAATATCTAGACCAACTCAATATTTTGTTATAAATAGAAGGGCTTTCCCATTCATTTATCACCTTTTGTTGCATAAAGACCACTCTAGATCTATACTTTGGTCTGATTATTGATCCACCATCATAGTCATATTTTACTACCATTTTTGTCTGGGTTTTCTACACCATCAAGAGAGAGGAATTTTAGATTTGAAGTGCTGAGAACTTACGAGAACCCATCCCATTGAGGAGAACAGGGAACACCCTCTTGTGTTTTCCTCCCAGGTGCCATTAATACAAACTTCATTCAACATATTATTGTCTTGTATATTGGATCCATGGAGTAAATCTTGTTTTTTCTACTGCTTAATGTCTTCTAATGCATAGATCTAGATTTTTGCAGCATTTATCTTGATCACCTAACTGCAGATCTAAGGATATGGGCAACCATCTTTGCTGTTAGGGTTGTTTGTTATGTGCATCTAAAGTGGTCTTTTTTCGTACGCTTGGAATTAAGATTCATACTAACACCAGATTTGATTGAGAAACTGAAGAACACTGATAATGAGATCGAAAGAGTTGTTGATTACTGGATTGATATCAACCTTGGGGGGATTCATTGTTGGGTTTGCAATCGAGACCGTTGTGTCCTATAGAGAAGTAGAGCACAAATTTTTCAAAGTCCTGCGAGGTAAGTACCTAAATTTACTGAAGTTCTGGATTAAAATGATATTGTGTGAAAAAGGTATACTATGATTGCACTCAAATTTATGGTTGAAGAAAGAGAACCTGGTGCTCGCGAAGCGGTAAGCGATTTAGAAAAGGTTGGGGTACTTACATTGAAACTGAATATAGACCACTTTTTTAATCTGAGAAAGGAGAAGGCAACCCCGCTACTCCGCGAAATTTTTCATTGAGATCTGAAAGTCAGAAAATCACTGAGGAAATTCACCAACCTTCCACCCCCATCATCACTCCATCCCCTTCTGTTCCTCCACCTACACCTCCCCCCATGGCCCAACCACCAAAGATGCCTGTGTTCAAGGGAGCAAATGACCCTGAAAAGTTCTGGTTCGTAGTAGAAGCAATATGGAGTTCCCGGAATGTTACAGACGAAGATATGAAGAAAGCACACTTGGTTACTACGCTGCAAGATCGATGTAATATCCCTGGCGTAAGCCACAATGAAAAATATCATAAAATGAGGATTGTTAAATAATTAAATATTATTAAGAATATTATTGTAACTCTTAATTATAATAATATTGGAACAATTATGTCTTAATTATTTTATTTTAAAGAAATTATATTATTTTATAGAAATAAATTATATTTCTAAGTTTGTACCTTTTATGAGCTTTATAAATAATGAGTGATAGTTTTGGAAAAACTATGGATAAGTGATATTTTTCTCATAAGGCAAAATTAAATCTACCATGAAAAGAAAAGCATGAGAGATTTATTGAATGCTTTTGTGATTTAGGAAAAATCATATTTATGGGTGCTTTATGGAATGCTTAATTTAACATTTATAAAAGCTATTCCATTCTCTTAATTCTATTTGTTGTAAGCCTATGAGAAAAATAGAAGAAGGGAATGAGAGAATACATGGAGAATGGAGCCAAGGAAGAGGAAGATGGGATTCCAAGCATGCATCAAAAGATAACTATGTTATTTGAAAATTCTTTTGTTTGCATATGGGGTGTGATAATATAATACTTGAATTTATTTACCAGGAAAAATTCATATGATAAAGAATCAAGATTATTTCTTGAGAAAAACTCTATATAATATTGTGCATAGAGAAATAAGTGTTTTATTCATTGAATTATTAGAAGATTTCATGTGTTGTGAATTCATAAAATCTTTTCATGACTAAATAATTATGTGAATTTAATGAGTTATTGGAAAATACGGTCCAAATATGACTTGATATCTCCCAAACCAGGATAGATATGAAAAAAGTGAAATAGGTTTTTGTAAAATAGAATGTTATGACAAAAATCCTCTTTCATATTTTAAAAAATTGTTTCCAATGTCTCGAAAACCATGTCCTAAATTGATGACAAAAATAGGGAATTATTTAATATTTAAATCTGGAAAAATGAGCTCCAAAGATTTGTTTGAATATTCCAAACTATAACACCTATGTAAACAATGAGAGAGGTTATCTTTATTGAACCCATTACAAACAAAAAACTCTTTTGGTTTCCAAAATATCGTTTCCATTTGTTTGGAAACCATGTCCACAATTGATAACAAAAACAAGAAATTATTTAATATTTAAATCTGGAAAAATGGGTTGCAAAATTTCATTCGAATCTTCAAAACCATGAAACATGTTAAAAAATGAGAGAGGTTATTTTTAATAAGCATGTTACAAAAAAACTCTTTTTTTCTTTTCTAAATTCTCTTCCCTATGTTCATAATGCGCGTCCAAAGTGGATGACTAAAAAAATAAAAAAGAGAGTAAAATAGAGTGCTTCTATTTGACTTTTCAACCGGATAAAAATAATTGTTTATGTACATATATACATGATAATTATGTTGATAATTATTTAAATGGAATTAATTTATTATGATTTAAGAGATTACCAAGTATGTTCTCATGATGCATATGCATTAAAAGTTTTAAAGAGAAATATTGGACTCTTGAAGAGAGTATGTGCTTAGGTGCACATGAATAATATCTAGTATATTGATATACTAGAAATTATTATGTGATTTTACATGCATGACGAGATTGAGTCATGTAAAAAGATATAAATAACTTATGTTAGTGGTAGCTCACATAAAACCTTTGTGTAAAATGAAAATGGTTGTGTTAATTGAGAAGGATTTATTATTCATGTTATTTCTTGAAGAAATATTACAAATCTCTCTGATGTGTGAAACGATAAAAAAATATTTGAAGTCCGCCGAACGGTTTACCGTGCGTACCATCCAGAAATTCTGGGGAAGTACGCCCGGGTTTCCCGTGAGCTTTCCCCTCGTGAAAAAGATAAAAAAATATTTTATATTTCATGCTTAATAGCTAGTGAGTTAGCTATATTTTGAAAAAAGAATAATTAGGGTGTAAAACTCCTTGGAATATATATATATATATATATATATATATATATATATATATATATATATATATATATATATATATATATATATATATATATAAGGAAGCAATTATTGTGTTAGAACTCTTCAAAAAGAAATGAAGAGAAAAATATATCCTTGTACGCATTATTGGAATACATTCTTGGAGAGGAAAACTAGTAATCACATGCTTTATTATGTAAGATTATTTAGAGAAATATATACATGGGCATGCATGGAAAAAGTATATTTTTGGGTATTAGATTTGTAGATAACGGGAAGATGTAATCACATCATATTGATTGTGTTAGCCTTATTTTGGGAAAAATAATATGTATTTTTTAAACCTATAGGGATTAGCTATGGTATTAGCTTTATTTTGGGAGAATATTATGCATAGTTATTGGGTTAGATATTTTGGATGAGAGGGAAATTTCCCTTTGCATGCATGAAAGAATAAGTGGTATGCGTTTGATCTCTTGGAAAATAAATGTGTTTATTTTTCCATGAAATATTTTTTTAGTTTCTTTTGGAAAGAAATATATGTTTTACATGCAAGAAGAATAAGCTATGTTATTGCAAGCACAAAATTGTAACTAGTATGTTAACTTTTCTTGAAATAGAGCTAGCATTGTTATACATAATAGTCATTTTGAATAGCTCTAGTGTGGAAAATATGTTTTTGGAAAAGAAAACGCATTCACATGCATAAGTATAGAATCTATTGTGTTAATCCCTTTGGAAAAGAAAACATAAGAGTAGGAAAAAAGGAAATTTCTTGTTGGGATAGTTATCTTGAAAGCTTGTTATGCATTTGCATGCACAATATTATTATATAGTTGTTAGGTCCCTATATCACTAGTATAGCCCCTTATTATTGTTAGTGTAAACCCCTTATTGTTATTATTGTACCCTTGTAACCCCCATTTTGTTATTATTGTGCCCTTAAATTATTATTGTTAGGTCGGCTAGGATTACATTGTGGCCCACTAGGATTACATTATGGCCCCATGGACTCCTATATATAGAAAGGAGGTTTTGTGAATTGTATCATCCAAGAATTGTTCATTTATGTAATGTATTAGAGGTTGCCCCCTCGAAGTGGCTCACTTCTAAGGCGTTTACATCTCTTTTCTTCTATTTTTGGAGCTGGTTACACAACATTTGGTATCAGAGCTTTGGATTCTAGGGTTTCGCTGCTCCAAACAGGTCATCGTGGCATTTTCGCTATAAATTTTTTTCTACAAAGTTTCAGAAGCTGAAATTTTTAGGGTGCGAAGAAAATATCCTGAGGAAGCTTGTATAAAAATTTCAGAGTTTGGTTCGCAGTAATTTCAGAGATATGATCTGTGGAAGTCAGGTATTTTTTCATGCTCCTAAACAGGTCATTGTGGAATTTTCGCTATAATTTTTTTTCTACGAAGGTTCAGAATCTGAAATTCATATGGTGAGAAGCTGAAATCCTGAGGAAATTCATCAAAAAGTTTCAGAGCTTGGTTCACAATATTTTTGGAGATATGATCTGTGGAAGGTAGTGCTTTTTCAGGCTCGTGAATTTCATCTCAAAGAGGTGATCGTGGGAAAAGTTCAATAACTCTCTCTCTGAAGATTGGATTGGAGTGCCGTCAAAAGTGGTCGCAAGTACACGGCCTGTAGTTTCTTCGCTATCAATTTCAGAGACAAAGGACAAAACAGTGACACGTGGCAAGTCGTACAAGTTCGCTCTACTAAACCAATCCAGAATTAGGTCATTGTGGGAGATTGGACACAACTTTGTCTTGGAGAATCCAAATCAGGTCAGACCTGTGGCATTTGAAAGAAGCTTCAGAGGGCTACTACAGGGCTGAATTTCAGATATCGAAGATTTTCAATTGCAGAGATAATTCAATTTCAATATCGAGCTCCTCAAAGCTAGTAAAAGGTGTGTATTTGTTTTCCGAATTGCATAAGTCTTGTTTGAAGAATCAAGTTGAATTGATTCCAAGGGCATCTTGTAGAATAGATATCAATATTGGATTCTAAAATGGCCCCTAAAAAGAATTCAACACCCATTAAACCTTCAGAAGGCTCTACTATGACTCATGAAGATGAAGAATTGCAACATGATCTATCAAAATTACAAGAGCAAATGCAACAGTTTTCACTCTCGCAAAGAGCAACAAAAAATGAAATGGAAGTTTTGAAGAAAGGCATGGAAGTGAAGATGGACAGTTTGAAGAAAGGCATGGAAGCTAAAATGGATGGTGTGGAAGCTAAGATGGATGACATGAAAGACAACATGGAAAACATGAAGAGTGATCTAAAAGCATACATGGAAGGCTTGATGACAAGCTTAAAACCAGAAATGATTCCTAATGGCGGAAATATAGGAGAGGAACCTCCTGATGAGAACAAAATAAATGTTAATTGTGATTTCATAAACTCGAATGTTAGCGGGAAGAACCACCATATTCCAAAAATGGATATGAGGAAGTTTGATGGAAAGGATCCTGTAACATGGATACTACAGATGGAGCAATATTTTGATCTCCATAATGTGCAAAACACACAAAAGGTGCGCATTGCAACTTTACATTTAGAACCAAATACATTTGTATGGTATCGATGGCTTTGTTCCCGTAAAAAAATTGTCACTTGGTCAATTTTTACGGAGGAAATGATAGCACATTATGAGGATACAAAGAGCAACACCTTCTTTACCCAATTGATAAATCTCGAACAAAAGGGTTTAGTGGGGCAGCACATTGAGGACTTCCAAAAATTGAATATAAGGGTAACTGATCTTACAGAGGAACACAGGATTGATCTCTTCCTAGGCACTTTAAAAGATAACATCCAACATGAAGTTCGCGTTTTGGAACCTGATTCATTGGAGAAGGCATTCAGGTTGGCAAGAAAAGTTGAATGTAAAATTATGGCGACAAGGAAACCTACCACTCAATTCTATAAAGAAGGAAGTGTTGCTACGCCTAGATTTCCACAACCTACAAGGTTGACACCACAACAATTGGAAGAAAAAGAGCAAAAGGGCTTTGCTACAGTTGTGATAGAAAATACACTAAAGGTCATAAGTGTGCTGAGAAGAAATTATTTTACATAGATTGTGAAGAAGAAGAAGAAAATGAACAAGAAGAGGATATACACCAGGAACCACCCATAGAAGAAGAAGAAATGAATCCGACCATATCGTGTAATGCACTGGCAGGAATTACCACTCCTCAAACTCTCAAGATAGAAGGACATATAAAGAAGAAAAGGGTAATAGTGTTAATTGATTCAGGTAGCACCCATAATTTTATTCATTATAAGGTAGCCAAGGAATTAAATTGTTTCCTATACCCAGCACCAGAATGTCAAGTGATGGTTGCAAATGGAGGAACTATAAATTGCTCTGGAAAATGCCATAATATCAAGCTAACCATGGGGGAATATGTATTGACTAGTCCAATGCTTGACATTCCTATGGGAGGTGCTGATGTTGTACTAGGAGTACAATGGTTACAATCTTTAGGGACGGTAGCTTTTAATTTTCAAGAACTTTTCTTGAAATTTTTTTTCAGAAGGAAAGGAAGTCGAATTACGGGGTATTGCGAGGAAGCCAGGAAGGATAATAAGCTCTAATGTCATGACAAAGCTTCTAAAGAAAGAACAGCGAGGCGTAATTGCACAATTATGCTCACTAGAAGTTCCAACATCAAAATCATCTGTTTCTGCAGATCTCCAACAAGTCTTGGACAATCATTCCAAGGTGTTTGAAACTCCCAAAGGACTCCCACCTATTCGTGATCATGATCATGCTATTCATTTGATTCCAGGAAGTGTTCCTCCAAACATCAGGCCTTATAGATATCCTTACTTCCAAAGAGCGAAATTGAACGTATGATTGCAGAAATGTTAGAGGCGGGTATAATTCAACCTAGTCAAAGTTCTTTCTCTGCTCCTGTAGTATTGGTACACAAGAAGGATGGATCATGGCGAATGTGTCTGGATTATAGGGAGCTCAATAAGCTCACCATTGAAGACAAATTTCCCATTCCTATGATTGATGAATTATTGGATGAATTACATGGAGCAATTTATTTTACCAAGTTGGATCTTCGTTCAGGATATCATCAAATTAGAATGAAGACTGAAGATATTCCAAAAACAACATTTCGAACTCATGAGGGTCATTATGAATTTCTGGTCATGCCTTTTGGTCTTACCAATGCACCTTCTACATTCCAAGGGTTGATGAATTCCATTTTCAAACCCTTCCTTAGAAAATTTGTGCTAGTATTTTTTGATGATATACTAATCTACAGCAGGTCTTGGAAGGATCATGTTGAACATGTTGATAGGGTGCTCAAACTATTGCAGGAGAAACAATTATATGCAAAAAAATCCAAATGTTTCTTTGGAGTACAAGAGGTGGAATATTTGGGTCATGTTGTATCTCACGAGGGTGTTAAAGTAGACCCTAACAAAATTAAAGCCATTAAGGAATGGAAAGTCCCCACAACCATAAAGAAGTTGCGAGGATTTCTCGGGTTAACAGGGTATTATCGCAAGTTTGTTAAGAATTATGGGAGAATATCAGCACCTCTAACAACATTATTGAAGAAAGATGCATTTTCATGGACTCCTGAAGCAACTAAGGCCTTTGAACGTCTTAAAGAGGCAATGTGCCTAGCACCGATCTTAGCTATGCCAGACTTCACAAAAACCTTTATTGTGGAATGTGATGCCTCAGGAAATGGAATTGGTGCGATTTTAATGCAGGAAGGAAGACCCATTGCTTTTGAAAGTCGTCCAATCAAAGGAAAGTATTTACAGAAACCTATTTATGAGAAGGAAATGTTAGCAATACTGCATGCACTAAAGAAATGGAGAACTTACCTAATGGGAAGACACTTGAAGGTAAAAACTGATCATGATAGTCTTAAACACTTTTTGGAACAAAGACTATCTTCAGAAGAGCAGCAAAAATGGGTCACAAAGATATTGGGTTATGACTTTGAAATAATCTACAAAAAAGGAAAGCTTAATGTTGTTGCAGATGCACTCTCAAGAAAGAATGAAGAGGTGGAAGCATTTCTTTGTGCCATTTCTATTATCCAACCAGATTGGATAAGCGAAGCAAGAGATGAATGGAAGAAGGACAAAGATGTATGGACACTCATTCAAAAGTTGCAGCAAGATCCTAGTACATCTGATACATTTAGTTTGAAAAATGATTCCTTATGGTACAAAGATCGCTTATATCTTTGTAAGAATTCCCAACTAAGACAAAAGATTCTTCTGGAATTGCACACTTCTCCTTTAGGAAGACACTCAGGATTTTTAAAAACTTACCACAGGGTGAAGAAAGAATTTTTTTGGGATGGCCTTAAATCTGATATTCAAAAGTTTGTGGCGGAATGTTTGGTTTGCCAGCAGAATAAAGTGGAGACAATTAAGACCCCGGGACTTCTACAACATTTATCCATTCCAAGTCAGCGTTGGGAGGAGATTTCAATGGATTTTATCACAGGTTTACCTAAGTCAGAAGGAAAGAATGTCATCATGGTGGTAGTTGATAGACTTACCAAGTATGCACACTTTTGTGCATTATCTCATCCATTTAAAGCAAGTACAGTTGCTACTACATTTGTGGACAGAATTCAAAAGCTACATGGAAGCCCAAGAGTTATTGTGAGCGACAGAGATCCCATTTTTACGGGAAATTTTTGGACAGAGTTGTTTTCTTGTTTGGGTACTCAATTAGCTCATAGCTCATCTTATCATCCTCAATCTGATGGTCAAACAGAGATAGTAAATAAATGTTTGGAAGGATATCTTCGTTGTTTTGTATCGGATAAACAAACACAATGGGTCAAGTGGTTACCTCTCGCTGAATGGTGGTATAACACTTCCTTCCATACTGCAGCAAAAATGACCCCATTTATGGCACTTTATGGATATCATCCACCATCCATCACATCATCTTTAAGGAAAATTCGAAGGTTCAAGCAGTGGAAGATCACATCGAGCATCAGCAAGAAGTTCTCCAACTCTTAAAGGATAACCTGAATTTGGCACAAAATCGAATGAAACAACAGCAGATCAACATCGCAGCGAGAGAAGTTTTGATGTAGGAGATTGGGTATTTTTACGGCTACAACCATATAAACAAATGTCCCTCAAGCAAGCTAAGAAGGATAATAAATTATCGGCAAAGTACTATGGTCCTTACAAGGTGTTGCAAAAGATTGGTACTATGGCATACAAATTGGAGCTTCCTACTTCTTCGCGAGTACATCCAGTTTTCCATGTTTCATGCTTAAAGAAGGTTATAGGTGAAGATCTTCCAGTTCAAACAGTATTGCCAGAACTTGATGGGGAAGGGAAAATCATATTGGAACCTGAAGCAGTCATGGAAAAAAAGAACTCGACAACTACGGAATCGATCAATTTCAGAGTATCTCATCAAGTGGAAGAACTTACCCACTGAAGATTCTACATGGGAGGATGAGAATTTTATACGGAAGCACCCGAAGCTACTCAAGTGTTGAGGACAACACTTTTTTGAAGGAGAGGGGCATGTTAGGTCCCTATATCACTAGTATAGCCCCTTATTATTGTTAGTGTAAACCCTTATTGTTATTATTGTACCCTTGTAACCCCCATTTTGTTATTATTGTGCCCTTAAATTATTATTGTTAGGTCGGCTAGGATTACATTGTGGCCCACTATGATTACATTATGGCCCCATGGACTCCTATATATAGAAAGGAGGTTTTGTGAATTGTATCATCCAAGAATTGTTCATTTATGTAATGTATTGGAGGTTGCCCCCTTGAAGTGGCTCACTTCTAAGGCGTTTACATCTCTTTTCTTCTATTTTTGGAGTTGGTTACACAACAATAGTATGTTAGCTTTCCTTTGGAAATAATATGAAAGTGCATGCAAGATTTTGTTAGCACTTATTGGAAAGATGACGCTTGATAGTGATTTATTTGTTACTAATGCATGTGAAATGATGTTAAAGAAGACATTTGATGTCAATGTGGTTATGTTTTATACATGCATACAAATAGTTGGTTAAGCGTCACAAATAAATATTGATTATTTTTTTATTAATATTTTATCTCATCATGATATCAAGTGTGTTGACGACAAGAATGGTAGGAAAGGAGGGAGACTTGAAAAAAGGATTTTTCAACTTTAAAATTGTGGAAGATAAATGTAGAAATTATACAAACATATGTATATCAATAGATTCAATCTGATCAAGCAATGTACTAAAGCAAGATATTGAATTCTTCTACAAATCAATTGCGGAAAATAAACATGATCGCCAATCACAATAAGTAAAGAAGGAAGAAAATAAAACCACAACACAAATATTTTCCCGGGAAAGCTTGTTGCTCAAAACCCCTCTATATTCCATTGCATATTCACCATGGAATCATGAAAATTTTACAATGCACTCTTCTCACAAGAGTCTCCTGCACTCTCACAACTGTCTCACACCGACCCGGACAAAATCGACCAACACTTAGCCAATTTCCTGCCTCTAATCAACTTGCCTTGATTGCACAATTAATGTGGAATTAAATCCCTATTCTTTAGGAATTTTAGCCTTCCAAAACTGCGCAAATCTCATGGGAAATTCAATGGATGTCTTGCTGCATGCGGGCAACCTAGTAATGATACAACTGAAGTTAACATCCCTTTTACCTTTTTCTCAACTGGGTCTCCACTAGAACTGACATGCATGAAATTATTAATAGTAAATCATCAGTTTCATGGCAGATCACTACATGTGAATTAAATATGATTTAATTCACTTGATCTCTCACTAGTGAAACAAATAGTTACAACTAGTTCAATTGACTTTAAATCAATAAATTGAGTTAACCGATTTCTCATGCATTAAACTAATGCACTAACTGCAATTCAAACTCCATAACTAATAGAATCACTCTGCATACCTCACCAACCACCCTCAACTCGAAATTCATGAGCTAACTAAGTTTATCACACTCAATTAACTATTACAAGTGATTCTGAGATAAGATTACATTTTATTATCCAATTTAATTAAGGGAAAATTAAATTAGACACACATTTCTTGTTGACTTTTCAACACTCCCTCTCAACAAGAAAGGGATTATCTGCCACCCCGATCCTACCTCTGTGGTATTCAAATTTTCTCTTGGCGAGCGCCTTCATCAAAATATCTACATTCTGATCTTTCGTGGGAATGTACTAAAGTAACATAATGTGTCTCTTAACACAATCTCTAATATGGTGGTACCAAATGTCTATGTGCTTGGACATATCATGGAATATTGGATTAACCAAGAGTTTAATGCAACTCTGGTTATCACAACGTATCACCATTGGATCCATCTGAGAACCAAACAAACCAATAAGGATCTTTCTCATCCAGATGGCCTCACATGCATCCTGACTTGCTGCCATGTACTCTGCCTCAGCTAAACTGAGTGCCACAGATCATTGCTTCCTTCTATACCAAGAAACTGTTGTTGATCCTATGTTGCAGATCCCTCCCGATGTGCTCTTTCTATCTGATGGACTGCCTGCCCAATACACATCCGTGAAGCCTTGAAGATTCACTCCCTCTATCCGTTTGTACGATGTTCCATACTCTGTAGTGCGCCTAAGATTTCTCAAGACATGCTTTTCCGCCTTCCAAAAGAGCTTGGCCGGATTAACCATAGCTTGACTCAGCTGGTTAACTACGTAGAAATGGTTTAGTCTAATGTTCACCAAGTACATTAGTGAACCCACTAGCTGCCTCTAAACAATAGCGTCAACTACTTCTCCTGAAGTAGCATCCTCTTTCCTCCAACTTCTTGGAAGAGGAGTCTTCATGGGTTTATAGCTCTCCATGTGAAACTTACTCAGGAATCTCTTTGGCATACTTTCCTTGAGAAACAAATAGCTCACCATCCCACTGCCATATTTCAGAACCAAGGAAATAGTGAAGGAGTCCCATCTCCTTCATTTCGAACTCCCTTACAAGATCCTCCTTGCAAGAAGTTATCAGCTACTCATCACTTGTCAAAATTATATCATCAACATAAATTACGATAATCAGGAGCTTACCATCAACCACAATCTAGTACAGGTTTGCATCCACTTCACTTTTGGTGAATCCCAACCTATTGAAATAGCTGTAAATTCTAGTGTACCAAGCACGAGGTGGTTGCTTCAGCCCATACAGTGCTCTCTTGAGTCAACACACGTGTGACTCACTTTCAAAGATATCAAAACCTTTTGGCTACTCTATGTACACTTCCTCCTCAATAACTCCATTGAGAAATGCAGTCTTCACATCCATCTAATGTCTCTTCCACCCCATCTACTCTAAGAGTGCAAGGATAGATCTAATCGATGAATATCTTGCAACCGGTGTGAAAGTATCCTCATAGTCAATCCCTTCAACTTGTGAGAACCCTCAGGCTACAAATATAGCCTTGTAGTTCTCCAAACTCCCATATTTCACATGCTTCACCTTATAGATCCATATAGATCCAACTAATGATTTTTCGATCAGTCTTGGGACAAATTCCCAAGTACTGTTCTTGATGATGGAGTCATACTCCTCAACCATAGCGTCAACCCAAATTTGTTGCTGCACTACTTCCTCAAAGGAGGATGGTTATGTCAAAATAAACTTGCTAATAAGAGCCATGTATCTAGTAAACCTGTATGGAGACTGTCTCTGTCTGTGCACTGAAGTAGGTGCTCCTACATGCTCTGTTGCATCAAGTCTCAATCTATCAGCTTCCGTGGTGCGCCTTCTACCATTTTCGGTGGATGGCTCTGCATGAGTGTTTATGCCACTCCATGATCCTCTGCATGTGGGTTTTCCACATCTTGAGGTTCATTCTTTAGAACCAAGAGTTCCTCCTCTACATCCAAATCCAGCTCCCTCTCAAAAGAAAATCGCATGGATTTCTCCTCATCAAATTTTATATTCTGTCTCACAATAGTCATCCTGTTGTTTGGAAAATACACCCGATAGTTGTGGGGAGTATCGATGTACCCCAAAAATATCCCAATCTCATTTTTTGGTTCGAGCTTCTTCCTAGAATCTTTGGTCACATGGAAATAGACAGATGAGCCAAAAAATTTAAAATATGAAACATTTCTTACCAGAAAAAGCCTCCTCTGGTGTACGCATGCCAAGTATCTGATGAGGAATAATATTTTTCACAAATACCACTATGTTGCATGCCTCTGCCCAAAGATGCAACGATAGGCCCTGATCATGCAACATCGCTCGTGCCACACCCACAATTTTTCTATTCTTTCTTTCTACGATCCCATTTTGTTGTGGGTTATGAGGCGTAATGAACTCTCTTTGAATTCCTTCTTTGCTACAAAATTTCTTGAATTCATTGGAGATGTACTCACCACCATTTTCGTTCCTAAGAGCCTTCACATGCTTCCCCATTTCTTTCTCCACCAGTGCTTTGAACTAAAAAATGATTTAGAACGTTTGACCTTTCTTCTGCATGAAGTAAATCCAACACTTTCTAGAAAAATCATCGACAAAGATAACATAATAGATATTCTTTGCTATCGAAGCTGTAGCGAAGGGTCCACACACGTCTAAGTGAACTCTCTCAAGGATTTCCGAAGCTTGGTTCTCCTTCTCGTGAAAAGTGGACTTTTCATACTTCCCCATAGTACATCCATTGCATGTGTCTATCTGCACAAGAGTAACTTTGGGAAGACTCGTAGAAATATGTTGCATGACCTTCAAGGCTCTATGGTGTAGGTGGCCCAATCTCTTGTGACATAACTCACCCTCATCCCGGCTCACCACTTTGTCTGCCTTACCCATCAATGTTGCACAACCATCTACATCAAGTTTATATAGATTCTTCAAATGAATCCCAATATTCTTGGCTTGTCCTATGGCTTTCTGTAGTCACTGAAAACAACATCATAACCTCTATCCTCCTACATTGCAACTGAAAAAAAAAAAAAAATTCAAGCCCGGTACATGCATTACATATTTTAATAAGAAAGGTTTACCTGACTGTGTCTAGAAGGTAGTTGTACGAATACCGATAGCACTGTACCGCCCATCATCACCCATTTTGATATGCATCTGGAGGTCCTTCTCCTCCAAGCTACTGAAAAATTCTTTGTCTCCCATCATGTGGAAAGATGCACCATTATCCAAGTATGAAACTGATCCCATTTCACTTGACACCATGCATGCATTGAGTGAGAAGTCCAACCAAAATTTTGAGGCCAAAGCCTCACCAGCTGCAGATCCTGAAGCCTTCTTTTTCTTCTTATTTTGTGGACAATTAGTGGCATAATTTCCATGCTCGTGACAGTGAAAACACTTCAATCTGGACATGTCGCGCTTCTTGCCTTCTTTGTCGGACTCAGATTTGGAATAGGATTTAATTCCTTCCCCTTCTTTGCCTTATCAGACAAAGAACAATTTTATTCATGATATGTCTTAGATGAAGATCCATCCTTGGTATTCCACATGAATTCTTCTTGCACCAAATCTGAAAAAAGTCATTCCCAATCTAGAAGTTTCTCCCTCCCATTGACAAAGTCCTGATAACTATGCCAACCCTTAGGAAGGCCTAGAAGATCTAGGCTCACCAAGTCATCATCCATGATAGTAACGCTCCCAAGCTCATCTCGACATTGGACAAACTTGGTTAAATATTTCGAAATAGTGTCGCCTTTCTCCGTTTTGATTTTCCTGAGCTTGTCCTTCAGTGCCAATTTTCTATGATCACTGTTGCTCTGAAACATATTTTTCAAAGCCTTCCACATCACATATGGATTCTCTTTTCCATGGAGACTTGAGACAATGTGGTCTCGTACTCCCTCCAATAAGATCCTCCTCACCTTTTCAACCTTCTTTTTCCAAGCATCAAGACTTGTGGCATCTGTTGCAGCGGGTTTCTGAATGTAATTATCAATGAATTCTTTCAACCCATTGTCCTCCAATACTACCTCCATCCTGTCTTTCCACACAATATATTTAGATCTTCCCTCAAGTGCATACTCCAATCTCAAGCCATTGAAATCCATCTTGATCCTAATTCGCCTGTCGTACCAAGAATACTTTTGCAAATTCGAATTATATTCAGTCACAAACTCAATTTCTTCTACACTATAGTGATTTCTTGTGCTCAGATACCATGTAGAAATTATACAAACATATGTATATCAATAGATTCAATCTGATCAAGAAATTTACTAAAGAAAGATATTGAATCCTTATGAAAATCAATTGCGGAAAATAAACATGATCGCCAATCACAACAAGTAAAGAAGGAAGCAAATAAAACCACAACACAAATATTTTCCCAAGGAAATCTTGTTTCTCAAAACCCCTTTATCTTCTATTGTATATTCACCATGTAATCATGAAACAATTACAATGCACTCTTCTCACAAGAGTCTCCCACACTCTCACAACTGTCTCACACTAACCCGGACAAAATCGACCAACACTTAGCCAATTTCCTGCCTGCCTTACGCAATTCATGTGGAATGCAATTCCTATTCTTTAGGAATTTCAGCCTTCCAAAACTGCACAAATCTTATGGGCAATCCAATGGATGTCTTATTGCATGCAGACAACCTACTAATGATACAACTGATAGTTAACATCCCTTTAACCTTTGTCTCAATTGGGTCTCCACTGGAATTGACATGCATGCGTCTATTAATAGTAAATCATCAGTTGCATGGTAGATCACTACATGTGAATTAAATATGATTTAAATCACTTGATCTCTCACTAGTGCAACAAACAGTTACAACTAGTTCAACTGACTTTAACAAAATAAATTGAGTTAATTGATTTCTCATGCATTAAACTAATGCAGTAACTGCAATTCGAACTCCATAATTAATAGAATCACTCTGCATGCCTCACCAACCACCCTAAACTTGAAATTCATGAGCTAACTGAGTTTATCACACTCAGTTAACTATTACAAGTGATTATGAGATAAGATTACATTTTATTTTCTAATTTAATTAAGAGAAAATTAAATTAGAAACATTTCTTGTTGAATTTTCAACAATAAAGAGTTGTTAGTCCATGCAGTTTTAGGAGTTCCAGCTGCAGGATGACCCACTGAAGGAAACAATCCAACTACAAAGACTGAGATTGAGGATCCGTGGGTAAATGGTATCATGATGATTGTAATAGCTTATAGCTAGTTATGTTTCATTTAAGATTATTTTTCTATGTAATTTTTATGACAATGGTCAAGGGATGGACTCCCTTATAACCATTGAGTGAGGGGTGACAACCCTCACGAGCATTTAATAATAAAATTTAACGTTTTTTGGTTTTCACCATACAGGGTTTCCAGGGTATACCAGTGTCTAATGATGTGATGTTTATATTATCAATTATGTGATTTACTAATTTAGTTAAAATGATCATAGGATCAATGTAGATTTATAGTAGGAAAGTTAATTTAATATGCTACAACAAGGAGAGTTAATGGTTGTGTAACTCACTATGATTTTTACTAAATATTCCTATAGATGGTGGTGATGGTTATTATAATGGTTAAAGAGGGAATATATAAAGTAATTTAGAAAGTTACACTTTCGTAAATGTTGAAAAAAATTCCTAACTCAATGCAATTTCCTGTGAGGTTAATGGGGTATGTTACAATCGAGTATTATCTTAGTACATGAAGCTTGCTACAACAAATGAAAATGCTTCATTGGTTGAAACAAAGACCACGCTGAATGTTGAATTCAAGAAACTGAAGTCACAATCCCAGTGTATCACTGAGATCAAATAGATTAAGCAACTGACTACTGAGACTGTGTGGAAGGTAGATCATAGATTTAAGATATTTTTGAGTCACATTAGATTTAAGATCCCGAACGAACAACATAAAGAGTGGTTTAATATTGTGTTGTTTCCGCATCTTAGATTTCCATTGTCATAACAGAAGATCGCAACTCAGGTTGAAGCACTAGAGATTGCGATGAAGATGGAGGTTTTTCCAGTAGCTGGTGCAAGCATAGGGGTGCAACAAATTTAGACTCAGTTGGCAAGTTTTCACATGGAGCTCCAGGATTTAAATAAGGGAAATGAGGTTTTCCCAGAAATCTGGTGTATCAAGTGCAAGGCTGAGGGTCACTACAAGGATTAGTGTCCTATTTTTAGAGACTATGTGAGTGCTTGGATGCTAAATCCATTAAAACCTTGATCCAACAGAGGGCCAAGTGAAGGGGTTAATGTATGGTGTAGTATCTACAAAGTTGCAAGAAAACATTCCATTGATTTTTGTCACTTTGATCTGGATTTTATGCAGCAACACAACAGAATACACATATAACCATAAGCACATAGATGCAATGGAAATAATGCTCCATTTTATTAATAAAATAATGACTAAAATAAGCTTACAAACATAATGGAAACAAGCTAGGGCGTTGGTAGCTTATCTCTGATAATAGATGTGGCATACGTAGGCCTCTGAACTATGTTACATTGAGGCTCGAAGGCCTATTACAGACATAATGGAAATAGATGAGCTAGGGTACTGGCAGCGTATCCCTGAGAAGCGATGTGATGGATACCAGCCCCTGAACTGTGTTATAATGAGGCTCGAAGGCCTATTTGTTGTTGAGAAACAATTTAAAACCCGAAACGTCCAAAAACCTAACCCTAGGAGATGAAGCGCCAAAATTGTGGGCCCCATTTGGGTAAATTGGTGTTTCAACTTCCCAGGGACGTAACTTTGGCATATGATCTTTGTTTGACGCTCTCAATAGCTCATTAGAAATATCTTTCTAAGGACTACAACTTTTGGTGTGAGCAACATCGATCTATGGACCCATTTTGCTCCCGATTTTCCCAAAAAAATGTTGTTTAGGGCCTCAAAACGGCTCTAGAAGTTCAGGACCAAAAAAACTGCTAAATATAGTAATTTGTGCTACAACTTGAAAACTAAAAGAACTGATGGTGGGGGTTCAAATGGAATAGGTGGGTGGCCACTGATATCCACCTAGATCATTAATGCCCCAAAACGACTCCGGGCGTGCAAGAGCCGAAAACCTACTAAAAATAGTAAGCTGTTGGAAGTGGAGAACTACAAGAGTTGATGGTGAAGGTCCAAATGGAATAGGTGGGTGGCCACCGATATCCACCTAGATCATTCCTCCCTCCTTAGGAAGAAATTGTCTCCATTGTGTTAAGTTCCTCCATGGTTGGGGGGGGCGGGGGGAATTCTGCTGAACTTGGTATTGGATTTGTCCAGGATGTCGTGGACCTGTTGGCAGATGTGTTAGATGTAGATGTGTCACCGTTGGGCATCTCTTGAAGGATATCAGCAAATTTATCCATCATCATGTTCCTCTATTTCTTGAGGGCCTCCCCGAGCAAGATTTTGATAAGGTCTCCCACTCCCTCTTCTTTCTTTCCCTTCGCCATGGGGGGTCGTCGGGGTTGGCGAGGCTGATCTTGGAAGGGTGCAACCAAATCGAGCTCGAACTCCTTATACCCTAACCATGTTGGAGACATGCAAATAAAAATAGAGAAATAGCAGACTCTCTCTGATACCACTAATCTGGATTTTATGCAGGAACATAACATAATACAAATATAACCATAAGCACAGAGATGTAGCGGAAATAATGCTCCATTTTATTAATAAAATAATGACTGAAATAAGCTTACAAACATAATGGAAACAAGCTAGGGCGTTGGTAGCATATCTCTGAGAAGAGATGTGTTATACGCAGGCCTATGAACTGTGTTACATTGTGGTTCGAAGGCCTATTACAGACATAATGGAGATAAATGAGCTAGGGTACTAGCAACGTATCCCTGAGAAGAGATGCGATGGCTACCAACCCCTAAACTATGTTACAATGAGGCTCGAAGGCCTATTTATTGCTGAGAAACAATGAAAGCAGGAATTTTCCAAAAACCTAACCCTAAGAGATGAAGCGCCAAAAATGTGGGCCACGTTTGGGTAAATTGGTGTTTCAACTTCCTAGGGACGTAACTTTGGCATTCGATCTCCGTTTGACGTGCTCAATATCTTGTTAGAAAGATCTGTCTGAGGACTACAACATTTGGTGTGAGAAACGTCAGTTCACGAGCCCATTTTTCTCATTTTTTTCCCAAAAAACGTCGTTTAGGGCCTCAAAACAGCTTCGAAAGTTAAGGACCAAAAAAACTACTAAATATAGTAAGTTTTGCTGCAACTTGAAAACTAAAAGAATTGACGGTGGGGGTTCAAATGGAATAGGTGGGTGGCCACTGATATCCGCCTAGATCATTAATGCCCCAAAATGGCTCCGGGCGTGCAGGACCCGAAAACCTGCTAAAAATAGTAAGCTGCTGGAAGTGGAGAACTACAAGAGTTGATGGTGCGGGTCCAAATGGAAAAGGTGGGTTGCCACCGATATCCACCTAGATCATTTCTCCCTCCTTAGGAAGCAATGGTCTCCATTGTGTTAAGTTCCTCCATTGTGTAGGGGGGGGGGGGGGAATTGGTCTGCTAAACTTGGTATTGGATTTGTCTAGGATGTCGCGGACCTGTTGGAGGATGTGATAGATGTAGATGTGTCATTAGTGGGAAATCGTTGAAGGATATGGGCAAAGTTATATATCATCACGTTCCTATGTTTTTTATAGGATCTCCTGCTCCCTCGCCTTTCTTTCCTTCTGCCATGGGGGGTCGTCGGGGTTGGCGAGGCTAATCTTGGAAGGGTGCAACTAGATCGAGCTCGAACTCCTTATACCCTAACCACGTTGGGGACATGCAAATAAAAATAGATAAATATCAAACCCGCTCTAATACCACTGATCCTAAATTTATGCAAGAATGAAATAGAATACACATATAGCCATAAGCCTAGAGATGCAGTGGAAATAATGCTCCATTTTATTAATGAAATAATGACTGAAATAAGCTTGCAAACATAATGGAAACAAGCTAGGGCATTGGTAGCATATCTCTGAGAAGAGATGTGGCATACGCATGCCTCTGAACTATGTTACATTGAGGCTCGAAGGCCTATTACAGACATAATGGAAATAGATGAGCTAGGGTGTTGGCAGCTTATCCCTAAGAAGATATGTGACAACTGCTAGCCCCTGAAATGTGTTATAATGAGGCTAAAAGGCCTATTTATTGTTGAGAAACAATGTAAAACCCTAAACGTCCAAAAAAATAGCCCTAGGAGATGAAGCGCCAAAATTTTGGGCCCCGTTTGGGTAAATTGGTGTTTCAACTTCCCGGGGACATAACTTTGGCATCCGATCTCCGTTTGACACACTCAATAGCTCGTTAGAAAGATCTGTCCGAGAAATAAAAAATTTTGTGTGAGCAACATTGGTCGATGGACCCATGTTCCTCCCATTTTTCCCAAAAAATGTTGTTTAGGGCCTCAAAACGGATCTGGAAGTTCAGGACCAGAAAAAATGCTAAATATAATAAGTTGTGTTGCAACTTGAAAACCGAAAGAACTAATGATGGGGATTCAAATGGAATAGGTGGGTGGCCATCGATATCCACCTAGATCATTAATGCCCTAAAACAACTCCGGGCGTGCAAAACCTGAAAACCTGCTAAAAATAGTAAGCTGTTGGAAGTGGAGAACTGCAAGAGTTGATGATGCAGGTCTAAATGGAATAGGTGGGTGGCCACCAATATCCACCTGGATCACACTTATTACAAAAGTTGGTCAGATTGTCAAATCAACTATTCTGCAACTTTTGTAGTTCATTTGGGCACGATGAACAACATTGTAGGAGCTAAGATCTAATTCTATAGAATAGTCTCGGTGCATATAGAATTAAATTAGAAGGTCGCGAAGATATGGGTTCACCAACTGCACGAGGAGGATTTCAAGGCTGAGGGCCAATCGAGGAGGAAGCACTGGTCGAGGGAGAGGACAGATCCTTTGTTACAACTGTGGACAACCTGGACACTTTGCTCGATATTTCCAGAATGCTACTACTGTGGCTTGTAACTATTGTCAGGAATTTCGTCATGAAATAGAATATTGTCCCATTTTGTTAGCTAAAATGTAGGAGAAGCGCAACAGCAGCCTACGTAGAACATACAAATGATGAAGGTTGAACCGCGCCAAGGAGATCCAAGTGTTAACATAGTCACGTGCAGTGGTATGAATACTGGAGGAAACCACACATATGGGAAGAAGTATATGTCGGAGACATGGGTAAGGAAGGTTGAAGATAATATTGTTGGGTTTAATGTATAACAAAAAAATGAGACATTCATGGCAGCGAAGAAATCATTTATGTATCCTAATGTCGTGACATAAACTGCGTAGAGATAGTTGTTCCTGACAGAGAAGATGCCTAAAGAGAATGTTGAAGTAAAGGGAGTTGATCTGTCGATCCTAGCATCCTTCTTACAGACATGCATGAAGTTGTTAAGGGACCAGAGGGTTGTATAAGTATTGCAGGAGTTGCTTGATAAATATGCTAGTAAAGAAGATTTGTGTATGGAACAACATACAGTAAACAAAGTGTACAATAATAAGAAGAGAATTGGTCAGAAGATGCGATTAACTATGTAAATCGGAGACTATGAGATGGATCAAGTCATTCTGGATCTGGGATCAGATGCTAATGTTCTACCAAAATAGACATGGGAGCATATAGGAAATCCGAAGTTGCAATGGTCGCCTATTCAGCTGAGGATGGAAAATCAGCATAATATCATCCCTATGGGGTGGTTGCAGGGATTCAGTGTAGATATTGATGGTGCAAGTATGTTGGTTGACTTTGTAATGTTCCCAAATTTTAGCCTTAAAGCTAAATGAAACATTAGAGTTAGCAGCATCTCTAACCGGTGAATAAATGGGTAGAAAAGCCCATAATTCTCTTAAGGAGGAATAAAAACACTCCAAGTGTGAAAGGGGACACTCTTTACAGCTTAATAAAGCACCTCCATTTGTGAACAAGAATAATATCAAGTTGGTTCAGTCCACTTTGACTAACACAGTTTTGGAGGGAGATGAATCTTTGGATGGAGATGACCTAATTGAGTGGGGCCAAGGGCAAGAAAACTCATGTTTTACTTAAGGAAGAGGATGGCAGCATTATACTTCATGTTTTAGATTATTATTCCTATTTGCTCGGACTTTTTCTTCCTCTTGTTGTTTAGCAGAGTAGTAGTGTTGCTTAGCATCGGGTGTTCCCGAGCGGAAATCCTACCTCTTTCCTTGAGGAGCCTCTTGGGATAGTTTGCATTAATTATTCCACATCAGGTTTTTAGGCCAAGCTTCAGCCTACTTCATCAGCACAGTTTCTGCAGGTGATTGTGTAGTGTTGCAGGGTGTAGCAGTGGAAGGGATTGGAATCCCTTCTTTCTGAGCTAGTTTCTCCTTGGAGGAAGGTTTCCTTCACTTGAGAGACCTGTTTGGAGAGGTCTAGAGATAATTTCAGATCTGTGGTAGCAGACCACACATTTCCCTAACATTCCCAGCGTTGTTCCAGCTAGGTAATGTGTTATTTTTGGAGGCAGCTTCAGTGCATGGTCTAGTGGCTCTGTTGCAGTGTTTTCTTGTGATTGAGAGGTTCATCATTTCATGGGAGGAAGCCCTTGAGGGATCTACATCAGATCAGACATATTTCAGCCTTATATACTCTTATGCTTCAGTGTTGCAGTGGAGATTCAGTAAATTTCTGAATATCACATTTTGTATGCAGAGTGTTTGACAAGAAACCCTTGCCGAGTTCTCTTGTATTTTGTATAAGGAGACTATATCTCATTTCTTAATGCATTATTGACTAATATATGAGTATATATACTTTTTCTCCTATTTTATGAGTTGAAACCCTAAAAATACTACGCAGTCTCTTTTCTGCATTATTTCTAAGTAGCAGTGTCTGGGGTTTTTGGTCATTTTCAGCTAAACTAGTGTGGGAGGTCTCTTTACCTCACCTAGTTTCATTTCTTTCTGATCTCCTCTTGGAATTATATGAGAGATGGATGTATCTAGTGGATCCAAGTGATTATTTTCATTTATATGGCTTACATTTCTGAAAATTCATGTTTCTCTGAATGCATTGCTGAGCAGTCCAAAATTGGAATATCTTAAGATATTCCCAATACTGCTTATTTTCCCTATTTGGCATATTACAGTGGTATTAGAGCTTCAATATTGGCTCAGCCTATGGATCTCGGGCCATTATACTTTTAGGAGAGATGGACAAAAAGGAGAAGGCTCCATTATGTGAAAGAAGAAAGGAAGACAAGCTTACAAAGATTCTTCCAAGATCTATGCATAACTTTCAAGGAGAGTTGAAGGAGATAAGAATGGAGATGGGATATCCAAGGGAATTTGGATCTGGAGTTGAATCTAGATTTTCACATGGTGAGTGTGAGCATGCAGCTACACACCATGATGCACAGCGCAGTCAAGTGCCCAGATCTATCTTGGGATAGATGAAAAGAGGGAGAATGCCTAAGAGGAGAACTCTTAGTGATTTGTTGCAGGAGTATGAATCTCTAACTAAGATTTTTATAGATCATACTGATTTCCAATAGTTTTGCAAGATCTGGGTGGAGGAGAGCAAGCAACAGGATGCAGATAGATTTCTTCTATCTACTTTTGAAGGCTCACCCACATGTTCAGCTAGAGCTTGGGTGAAGGAGCTAGACTCCTATTTTCAGCATCACCATATTTCTGAAGATGAGGCCATCAGAGTTGCAGTGCTTCATTTTAGAGGTAAGGCCCATGCATGGTGGATTTTTGAATCTTGTTCTTTAAAAATTGCAAACACTTCCTCTTCTGTAAGGTTCATAGAAACATTGGTGGGAAGGTTTGGTGAAAAACTTCCTAAGACACATGAGCAAGGAAAACTAGAGAGAAAAAAACCCTTGCATGTGATGGAGGAAACTCCACTTTAGAAACCCATGGGAAAAGTTGACATCTTGCATTACACATTTCCGGAGGCAAGACCTCTAGTCCATATTCCTAAACAAAAGGGCATAGGGATTTCATTGTCATAGGAGGATCCAATTGTTGAGATGTTGCCCACACACATTGATGGAGTTGAGGGCAACAACGTTGTCACATCTAGACCACATCTAGTACCTCATGCAGAGGGAGGAGGAGCACATGCTCCAACAGGAGGAATTCTTGTATCCTTGCAAGAAGTTCCCCAGGATCTCATACATGGAGGTCCAAGCACAATCAGTGAGCAGCATGATTGTGCAGCATTGCAGTTGGAAGGAGGAGGTAGGGAGGAAGAGAAACATCACTTGATGAGAGGCACATACCCTTCTCTATTTCATAAATCTAATGCAAGGAAGAGGCGGACTGATTTGAGCTGTAAGGGCAGGGGCAAGGTTTCCCAAACATGTGTGCAGTCTACTCTTGACATTGATGTCTCCCTACATGGAGGCATTCCACCTAGGAGGCCACCTGATCTAGAGTTGTTGGAAGACATCTTGTCTTTTGATTCACCACTCTTGGACTTTGGAGAGGTGAAGAGTTTGGAGGATAACTTTGGCATGGGGGATGTCAAGGTAGCAGGCAGCAGCATGAGGAGAGATTCACATGCCAGATCACCAGCGCTGTCTCTTAGGAGGATTGATCCTTATTGGAGATCTCAGCTCTTAGTAGAGTACTCCAAGGATCTTGGTGCATGCATGATTCTCGATGACCCAGATAGATATGATGTGTATATGGTGGATGATATGGTCATCTATTCACATGGCAAAGTCTTCTTGACTACAGCTTCTAGTCTCAAGGAGAAGTTGCTACTTGTAGCACATGAGGACTTCCTTTCCATGCATTATGATGCATATCTCTCTTTGGCAGAGGAGTTCACTTGGGAGGGCATCTAGCATGAAATATTTCAGCATATGGAGAGATTCATAGCCCATATGGTGATAGATAAAAGGTCACAACCACTTCCTTACTCATTGGAGGTGAGGGAAAGATTCCAGTTGAACCATTTTCGCTCAAGATCTCAAGTACATGATGGAGGAGGTATAATTTCACATTTTGTATTGTACTTATCTTCCTTGTTTGAGCAGCATGATGTATCAAGAATAATTATCTCTTCTTACATATTATATGATGATGTACTTGCAGCTACTTGTAGCATTGGTTTTGGCTATCTTTTTGGCGGTTTGTGGGGGAAGCCACATGTCTCTTGGTGTACACCATTGACACCATAACGTAACTTCATGTTTCCATCTTATGAGATGATTGTGGCAGCAAACAAGTGGTTGCTAAATCACTTGTTATTTCTTATTTGATGCAGGCAAGGGATGCACTGCGCTGCTTCCATGAGTGGAACTATGATTCACTCTCCAGTTGTCATTTAGCAACTTGTTTTCATTGTACTTGTTGCACTGAAAATTGTCATCTTGACATTATGTTATCTGTGTGAGCTCCTTATCACTCATACTTCCTCCTTTTCAATTCTAACACATCAATTCCTCATGTCAAGCCTTAAAAATAAGAGAAAAGCTTTCAAAAGTCTCTGAAACTCTAGTATCGCACTTTCTCTTTGTCTTACCTATGGTCCCACACCTAATTTTCATGACTCCTGTGTAGCTGAATGCACTTTCTCTATGTTAAAAGTGCGGACCCCTGTAAAAGATTAAAAAGCACAAAGTAAACTCAAAAAGCTCACTTTTAGTAATTTCTAGAAGCCTCTAGAAAGAATCTTGTGGTGGCAGAACTGCTCTTTTGAGGTTCTTGTATCCCTTGCCTTAAGGAGCTAACCCCTTGATGTGAGGAGCTTATCCCTTTGAAGGAGGATTCTATCCCTTCATAGTTGGAACTGAAACCTCCTCTTTTGCACTATAAAAATATGCCTTGGGTAGCCTCAAGGGGGGTTCAATCTTTAGTGTGTGATTGAGGAAAAGTGTTGTTGGGATTCAGACTCATTTAACTGAGATTTTGTGAGGGAAGGTCACATACCTCTATCTGTCTCGGTTGGAAGAGTGCAAGGCTTGTCAGAGTAGAGGATATTCCTACTTCGGACCCCGGGAAGGCCTGTTCAACATCAAGGCTAAGGTTGTAAGGTTTTCTTTATTCAAAGTTAATACAAATGAATTCATTTTTCTCAATAAGTTGTTAATTAACTGTTTATTTCATGGATTCCTTCATCACCATGATAGGCATGATTTATAATATTTACTATATAGGTGCTATTTAATTTTTTCTTGTTTGTGACTACAGGTCTATAAAGATAACTCCTTCAAGCGACCGAAGGACAACTACTTCAAACAAGCATTGGATCTACAATAAGACCTTAACACCCTTATAGTATTCTTTTGTAAATCGCATATGTCTAGAGAAAGATAGATTCGTTTGGATGTTTGTTGCTAGATTACCTTTTGGTACTAGGGAGATCGATCATGTTCGCAATATTGATTTATCCGGTCAAAAAATTGGCGACTCCACTAGGGAAGGATTCTTGTTTTTGGTTTTCCTTTGTTTTGACTTGAGAAAATGATTTTTCTGGTTTTTGATTGATGTATACTGGCGTGGGTAGCTTAGGTTTAATTTTCTTTGAAAATTTTTGAAGTCTTTTGTGTTTTTCTTGAACTTTTATGGGGACCGCACTCTGTTTTCCTACACAGCGCGGGCAGTTTCACAATTTCCTTGAGTAACCAGTGCGGGACCGCACCTGTTACTTCTCGGGCCTGCGGACCTTGTTTAAAGTCTTGAAAAACTTAGATTTCTTCTTTTGGTTTAGTTTAGATTTAATTTAGGATTCTTAGCATCTACCCAGATCTGTATTTTTCTGTCAAAAAGCCTTGTTTATGACTTTCTTTCAGCAAATTTTTCATCTCATCAATCTCCGTTAAGTTAATTGGGTGTTTTGAGTCTCTTTTTTGAGAAATTATTAATTTGATTTCCTTTGGTCATTACTTGGAGGTTTGTCTCAGTCTTTTCACAATTTTGCATCTCTTTGCTTTTGTTTTTGCAAAAAAAAATTCCCCCTCATTCGCCGGGGGGGCTAAATTGTGTATGAGTGTTAATCGCCTTTGAGTGTTTTTATTTTTTGATATTTGGAACTCTCACCCAATTTTCTTTACTTGCACTTGATTGGTTCTTAGATTACATTATAATCATCTTGTGTTTGAGAATTCTCTTGCATAGATCACATTTTCATAATTAGAATTCTCATTCTCAGAATATGAGTGAATTGTGCATAGCATAGTTTACATTCTAAAAAATCAATCGTAGATTTAGATCAGTTTTCTTTGATTTGAATTTAGATGTTTTTATGCTTGTTTTAAAAACACAAAAATAAAATAAAAAACTGTTGTGGAATTGATTTGCATTAGTTTTTCTTGATGAAATTAGTGCATTAGAGAATTTTTTATATTTTCTCTTATGATCAATTTTTTGCATTGTTGGAAGTGAATGGAAACTCTCTCCTTACTTTAGTTAGGATTCATCGAATTGAAAATATTACATTATCATATTCGATTGCATTCAGTTTTGGGTCGGGTCATAACACCATTGGTTTCATATCCATTTACCCTTTTGAGTAATAACAGCCTAAATAACACGGCGCTTAATTAAAATTCATCTGGTAATTTTTACATTTTTAGGGCTCTTTCCACCAATCTAGCTCAGGTTTAGTGCTTTGGAATAGGTTGTAGTTAAATTTCCAAAGCAACTAAAACAAACAAGTAGATAAATATTGCGGTAGGAAATAAATCCAATTGTAATTGGTACATTCTGGGAAGCTTCTCTTAAAGGAGTTAATCACGAGATCATGTCCAAACCTTTGAGACAATCAATTATGTTTCATTGAGGAAGATAGAAGATCTGCGCGCATTACAAATGGTAAACCTCAGATTAACCATTGTCGAGGAGCCTTGGGTCACTTGTTGGTAAACCTCGGATTGACCATGTCGAGGAGCCTTCAAGGGGATTGAGCTTTGTTACTCTGCCCTTGCACATAGAATCAGATCGTAGACTGTTCCTCCGGTTGTATTTTTTGTTGTTGGTAACCTTAGTGTCCATAAACTTAAGATTATTTCCTAAGGTGACGGTGAAGGAAAGATCTCACTGTACCTGGAGCAGACGTTGACTATACTTACTTGGACTGTCTGGGGGGTTCTCTTCACTCGCGATGGTTTTGTGAAGAAACTTGTGCCAATCTATTTCATTAAGCAGGTTTTCGGGGTTACTGTTCCAACCGCCATTTCTGCATTAAAATTACACGATGTTGGATTTCATCACCAACTAGTGTTTTTAGTGCGGGAATCTACTGTTTGTGTGTGGTTTGACTCCTAGATTTGATAGCGCGTGTTAATTTGTTTGTTTTTACTTTTAGAGACCATAGGTGTGAATTGTGAATTTTAATTGTTAGGTGTGAATTGCGAATTGTTAATTTTAGTTTTAAATTGTTAATAAAATTCACTGAAGTTGAATATAATGGCAACTGTTCCGGAATTTACCAACCAAGGAACCCCTCTTAACAAGAATCCTAGTACTTTTCCTTGCTTTGGAAATGTTGGTCCTCCATATATGGCTACATTGTCATTACCTAGATTTACAATAGGTTTACCGATATGGTTATTTTCAACTTCGTTGGCCCCGAACACTCCAATTGTTCCACCTCAACCGGATGCTTCACAGAGTTCACCATCTCAACATCACCAACCTTCTGTTGACCCTTTACCTTCTTCGCCTAATATTTCTTCCTCCATTTCTTCCTCTTCACTTGGTAAAAGCCTTGACGCTAGTAACCAGGTGGCTAAGAAGAAGAAGAAAGGGAAGAAGAAGAAGAAGAAGAAGCAAGATAAGAAATAAGTCAACCAACCAACCATGGTTGTAAATGTTAGTAGTGTTGAGGAAACCTCCAACATGCATCGTAAACCCAAATACCCTTGCAGGCTTTGTAAGGGTGACCACTTCCTTATCAATTGTCCTGGTATTCCAAAGGTCTTGGAAGTATGGTCAGAAAAATTTCATCAACTTTCCGTTGATCCATCAACCAGTGATAGTCAGGTTCCTGGAAAAAAGGGTAAAGTTAGGTTTCCTTGTAAGTTATGCAAAGGGAGTCATCAAACTCACATTTTCCCTCACATGGATGAAGCCTCAAAATTATTGGAAAACCTTACTGTTCCACAGCAAGAATTTCCAACTGGTTACCGTAAACTTTCTCCCAACCTACCGTCAACTAACGGAGTGATTGATCTAATTTCAAGTACAGTCGATCCCACTCTTCCATTGGAGAGTGAAACTCATATCACTCAGTTTGATGATCCATTAGTTGATCAAGTGGTTGATTCGATTTCACATTCGGTCGATCTCATTCTCCCTGTAGAGAGTAAACTTCATACCACTCAGGTTCTTCTTGTTACATCAGATTCTTCTACGCTAGGGGGCATTTCACCTGTTTCTACAGAACCCCCTCCAAGTACTGAGGTCTTTTCCTTTGATTGGAATATACTGACAGAACCTCATCTTCCTTCCTCGGTCCCTTTCCAAATCATTGTGAAGTTTGGTGTTAGGGACATACACCGCACACAGGTAGATGAAGGTGCTTTTGTTAGTATTTTATCCTCAACTGCTTGGAAATCTTTGGGTTCCCCTCATCTTGTGCCTATTACGCAGAATCTGAAAGCTTTTAACATAACCATTAGTGAACCTTTAGGGATCCTTCCTAAGATTTCTATTACTTTTGAAGGTAAAAATGTCTGTATTCATCTTATGGTATTTTGAGGCCCCTTGCATTTCAATTTACTCCTTGGGCGAGACTATGTCTATGCAATGAAAGCTGTCGTATCGACACTCTTTCGTGTGATGTCTTTCCCTCACAATGGAAATATTGTGACTGTAGACTAGCTTTCGTTCCCTAGTCCTGATTCGACTACCAAGAATCTGACACCCCTAAGTGTTCCTGATAAGAAAGTGGTATCTACCCCGCCAGAGGTTAATTATGTGGCAACTAGTCCCATGTTTTCAGTTACCGATGTAAGCAAGCCTCTCACTGTTTGCTCAACTTCCTATGACTTAGATCTGGTAATTCACATGGAAAACTCTATGGGATTATTTGAACGCGATGTTCTTATCCCTTTTGAGTTCCTTGACATGTGTTCCTTCCAGAGAACTATTCTTCCTTCTGATGAAGACCTCTTGGAAGCCATGATCAAGGTGTGTCCATCGACATGTGTTTCTTCCAGTTGGAAGCCATGATCAAATCAGTGAGTGTGAGGATAGTTCCTTTTACTGTGTCAACCTCATTAAAAAATGAATCAGTTTGTCAGAGGATAGTTCCTGTTACTGAGTCAACCTCATTAAAAAATGGATCAGATATGAGGACAGTTCTTTTTCTGTGTCAACCTCATTAAAAAATGAATCAGTAGGTAGATTGTAGAGAGTATATTAATAGATTAGAAATAAGTAGTTTCTGAGGATGGTTCCTGTTACTGAGTCAACCTCGTAAAAAAATGAATCAGGTATGAGGAAAGTTCCTTTTACTGTTTCAACCTCGTTAAAAATGAATCGGTATATCAAGAGGAAAGTTCCTTTTACTGTGTCAACCTTGTTAAAAATGAATTAGTATATCAAGAGGAAAGTTCCTTTTACTATGTCAACCTCGTTAAAAAATGAAACATTTTGCCATGAGCATAGTTCTTTTCCTATGTCAAGCTCGTTAAAAAATGAAACAAATCCTCCCCTAATTGAGTCAAATCTTTGACTAGATCTCATAAATGTTAAGTCATATATTTAGGTTAGTTATGTCAGTTTTTGCATAATTTTCTTACAGTTTTAGGTCGGGTCTTTCATATGATCTCGTAGATGAACCTTCATTCCATCCAGTTATTAATTACCAGCAGTGTACTTAGTTGAATGAAATGAAGCTAGGGGGGCATGCACTCTAGCAGTTACGCTTAGGGGGAATCAAGCACAGTTTTCTCTCTGTTTCAAGCTTGTGTAAAAATGAAACCACTCTGAAGCATAGTTTTTCTCTGTTTCAAGATTTTGTAAAAATGAAATCTATCTTGAGTCAATTTCAGTTATTTTCAAGACTCGTTAAACTCATGAAAATCCCGACATTATTTTGCTATCTTTCATTGTCGTAAAACACTTAAAAATGCCGAGTTCTTTCCGTATTTTCCTGCTCGTAAATTAAATTGAAAATCAACCACAGGAGTACATTTTTATCCCTTTTTCGAACTCGTTAAAACTTACGAAAAAAAGAGAAAACCATGAGTACATTTTTATCCCTTTTTTAGAACTCGTTAAAACTTACGAAAAAGCGAAATCTTGAGTTCTCTTTTAAGCCCTTTTCAGACTCTTTAAAAATGAAAATATTGCCGAGTACTTGACTATTCAAACTCGTTAAAGTAAATGAATGATCGTCCCTTCAGTATAAGTTTACCCCTTTTACAGACTGAAATGGACTATTTACGAAAAAGGTATACGTTGACTAATTACGGTCAATAGAGTTCGCTCCCGCATTATTTTATCCTTTTTCGGGCTCAAGAGACTAAAATTACGAAAAAGTACCCCCATGGAGTCTTTTTAAGTTTTTTCTTCTGACTCCCTAAAATTGAAAAAACACCGAGTTTCTCCTATACTGGACTCGTCAAAATTTAACAGTAAAGGACCTGTTCAATTTTAAGCAGGAACCACTCCTTCTTAGGGTTCGAATTTTTAACTAAGTTGGACTCATCCGAAGGATGAGCTTATAAACAAGCAAATGTTATCCTCCTCAACCTTGTCAAAAATAAAGAGGTACTTGTCAGAAATGGTGGGGGAAAAGAGAGAAAAATGAACCTGTTTGTTACATTTTGATTTTCGGAAAACCGTTAACCACTCTTGAACACGAAACTTTTGTTCACCTGGGTTGGGAAATCCTTTGCCTAACAGTTAATCAAACCATATTGAAATTCTTCAGCCGGTTTTTGGGTATTAGCTTTGGGTTAATTGTCACCAAGCCATTTGCAGTGTCGTTATGTGTTCAACAGGACAGTTCAAATAAACCATTCATCTGAAAAATATATGTCATCCATTTTGACCATCCCTAAGTCAGTCCTTGCCAATATATTTCTTCAAAACTTGATCTATGATTTCGTGTTGTGGGCTTGCCTATGAAAGATCACTTCCTATCAACAATAGCTCATTATCTAGGAATTTGATCTAGAAATCGTCATTACCTTGAAATCTGCATGCCTTAATGGCAGGTTTCTCGCCTTCGACAACAGGTTGCATCATTGACCTTCGATCGAATGATTCCGTGACATGTTCGACTTCAGCTCATTCATTCACATTTCATGGATTGTACTGAGTACATTGAGGGCCATTGACATTACTGGTGGTTACTCTCACACTTGTTAACAGTCTACATTATTGACTGGTAATCAAGTGGTTTCTACCATGTTCGACTTCGACACATTTATTCACATGGATAGAATCATACTGGTTCGAGAAACGGAAATCAAGACCCTGGATCTAGTTTCTACCATCCAGGCTGCGAGGAATTTTGTTGGTCATTTATACAGTGGACTATTCATAAATATATGGCTGCGTATATATTATGTCTACACATGTCTATATTGTTGATGTATTGAAAATCATTCCTGTATCAGAACAGTTTAAGTCAGTTTTCTAGTTAGTTTTGATTTGAGTATGGGAATACCTACCCCAGCGATGATATGTCTACATATATATATTTTGCATTGAATGTTTTTATAGGTTCCGACTAGGGTGTCCATATGATGATCCTTGAAATGACAAAGTACTTCACTCTTCATACATGACAGACTCTATCTTCATCTATTACAAACTTCGCACTTTAGGGGGCAATCTGTTGCACTGAAAATTTTCATCTTGACATTCTGCTACCTATATGAGCTCATTATCACTCATACTTCCTCCTTTGCAAGTCTAACACATAAGTTCCTTATGTCAAGCCTTAAAAATAAGATAAAAACTCCCAAAGTCTTTGAAACTCTGGTATCGCACTTTCTCTTTGTCTTACCTACGGTCCCGCACCTAATGTTCATGACTCCTGCGTAGCTAAACGCACTTTCTCTGTGTTAAAAGTGCGGACCCCTGTAAAAGACTAAAAAGGCGTTGATCCAGGTGGATATTGGTGGTCACCCACCTATTCCACTTGGGGCCCCACCATTGTCTCTTTCATTTTTTCAGTTTCGGCACAACTTACTATTTTTAGCAGTTTTTTGGGTCCTGAACTTCCGGAGCCATTTTGAGGCCCTAAACGACGTTTTTTTGGAAAATGGAGAGAAACATGGGTCCATGGATTGATGTTTCTCATTCAAAATTTGTAGTGCTTAGATAGATATTTCTAATGAGGTATGGTACGTGTCAAACGGAGATCGTATGCCAAAGTTACGCCCCTGGGAAGTTGAAACGCCAATTTACCCAAACGGGGCCCATAGTTTTGGTGCTTCATCTCCTAGGGTTAGGGTTTTGGCTGTTTAGGATTTCCCATTGTTTCTAAATAATAAATAGGCCCTAGAGCCTCATTGTAACTCAGTTCAAAGGCCTGTAGTCACCACATCTCTTCTCAGATATAGCTACCAGCGCCCTAGCTAGTTTTATTTCCATTCTGTCTATAAGCAAATTTCAGTTCTTTAATATTAATGAAATGAAGTGTTATTTCCGCTGCATCTCTGTATTTATGGTTATATGTTTATTATGTTGCGTTCTTTCATAAATCCGGATCAGCGGTATCAGAGGGGTCTGCTTTTTCTCGATCCTTCTTTGCATGTCCCCAACGAGGTCGGCGTATAAGGAGCTAGGGCTTGATCTGGTGGAACCTTTGCAAGATCATCTCGCAAACCTCGACGGATGCCCATGGGGGACGAAAAGAAAGATGAGGGAGCAGGAGATCCTATCAAAATATTGCTCGAGGAGGCCCTCGAAAAACAAAGGAAAATGATGATGGATAACTTTTCTCAGATCCTTCAAAGCTGCCCACTGACGGCGCATCTGCATCCAGCAGCCACTCTGGAGGCGCGACTCCTTTTAAGGTACAAGTAAATTTTGACATTCCCATATTTGAGGGTCAAATAGACGCAGATGTCGTAGATAGATGGTTGAATCTATTAGAAGGATATTTCTCTGTTCATGACTTTTCAGACCGGGAGAATATTATTTTTGCACTCCTTAAAGCTACCCCCCATGTTAAGGACTAGTGGGAAACCTACTGTGAGAACAAGGACCAAACAGAACCCTCTCTGTTCTCAGCCGTACCAACTTGGAATTATTTCCGAGATTTCGTCAAGGAATAGTACTATCCCGTGGGGAGCTATGAGGACAAGTACATACAATGGACCACGTTGTGACAACAAAGGGATCAAGGTGTGCATGAGCTGACGAATCTGTTCCATACCCTGCGCACAAAGTTGGGTATCAAACATTCAGAGAAACATCTGGTGTTAAAGTATCGTAGATGTCTGCATAGATACATTCAGGAGGAAACGGAGTTCCTCGACATCTCCTCGCTTGGTACGGCGTACCGGTATGCTGCCAAGATTGAGCAGAAATTCAAATAGAAGAAGCGGGACTTTGGATCTGCGAATCAAAAGCAAGGGAAAGGTGCTTTAAAACCGCAGAACAAAGGACAGAGCCAAGGCATGATGGCTAAAGACAACCCGTCGAAGCCACAAGAAAAGAACAGCACCGCAAAGCCAAAGAAGGACACGGGAAAGTGGTGTGAGTTCCATAAGAGCTCCACTCACAACAAAAGTGAGTGTCGGGCCAAGCAGTCGCTAGTGGCCGAGATGAGGGCTTCTGAGTCAGATGCATGCTCCGACTCCGAATCAGAACCTGAAAAGGGGAATGAAAAAGGGAAACAGATTATTGATGCGGAGCCCAACGCCACTGTTGCCACTACAAAGGTCCAGAAGGAGGAACCGGAAGATCCAGAGGAGGAGGAACGTCTCTTCCATTCCCAGATGTGGGTAAAGGGCTCCCCTGTACAGTTCATTGTCGACAATGGGAGCCAAAAGAACCTCATTTCAGCAGACGCCGTGAAGCGGTTGGGCTTGCCGACCACGGCTCACCCACATCCATACACCATCGGGTGGCTTCACCAAGGACGAGATCTCCGCGTCAGCCGGCAGTGTCGCCTTCCCTATAGCATCAAGCCCTTCACGGATGAGGTATTATGTGACGTTGCTCCTATTGATGTTTTTGATGTATTATTAGGACAACCATACTTGTGGAAGCGTCATGCTGTGTATGAGTCTCGACCTCGTGCTGTTATTATTACTTTGGGAAGTAAGTTGTACAGGATACCAGAGGCACCACCTCCTACGACTGTCTCTTTGGTTACTGCAAAACAATGTAGTAAGCTCATTTCCCAAACCAGGAAATTCGTTTTCCTGATGATCCGCCCCCAGGGCAAGAAGAAGACTGTGGCCACGACCTCCAGACAGGGCCCCTCTGCACGACGACAACAAATGGATAAGGTCGTGGAGGAGTACGGGGACATCTTCACCTCACCCACGGGGGTTCCTCTGCACTGCCAGGTCAAGCACCCGATTGATCTGACCCCAGGTGCGCCACTACCCAATGGACCGATCTATCGACGCTCTGTTCTGGAAAATGATGAAATCAAGAGGCAGATTCAGGAGCTGTTGCAGAAAGGTCACATCGGACCAAGTTCATCGCCCTGTGGGAGCCCGATCGTGTTGGTACAGAAGAAGGATGGGACGTGGAGACTCTGTATTGACTATCGGGCGCTGAACAAGATCACTGTCCGGAATAGGTACCCAATCCCACGGATTGATGACCTTATGGACCAACTCAAAGGTGCAAAATATTTCAGCAAGATTGACCTGAAGTCTGGGTATCACCAGGTACCAATTGAACCCTCTGATGTGTGGAAGACTGCCTTCAAAGCCAAGGAAGGCCTTTTTGAATGGCTAGTCATGCCTTTCGGGTTGATGAATGCTCCCGCAACCTTCATGAGGATGATGGACGACATTGTGCGGCCATTCACCAACTCATTTGTAGTGGTGTACTTGGATGACATTCTGATCTTCAGCAAGACTTGGGAAGAGCACCTTCACCACATCCGACAAGTCCTCCAAACACTGCGGCAACACAAGTTGTGTGCCAATTTGGAGAAGTGCACGTTTGGCATGACCCGGGTTCAATATCTGGGATACATTATTGATGAAAGGGGGGTGCATGTGGATCCAGCCAAGATCCAAGTCATTCGGGATTGGCCAGCCCCAACCACTATAACATAGCTTCACAGCTTTCTGGGTCTTGCTAATTTCTACCATAGATTCGTGTTGGGATTCTCTCATATCACTTGGCCCTTGAGTCAAGTCACCAAGGGAGGAGCGAGAGCAAAATTCTTTTGGTCGGAACCTCAACAGAAGGCTTTCACAGAATTGAAAAATCGCCTCTCTTCTGCCCCAGTGCTCACATTACCAGACTTGCAACAGCCATTTGAGTTCTAGACAGATGCCTCTGACTATGCTATTGGGGCAGTTCTTACTCAACAGGGACATCCAGTGGCATATCACAGTGAGACATTGTCTGACACAGTTCGCAAGTATTCCACTTATGACAAAGAAATGTATTCCATTGTGCAAGCTTTTCGACAATGGAAGCATTACATTTTGGGGAAGGAAACAATCATCCACACAAACCACCGGCCCCTGCAGTTCATACAGACACAAGGGAAGTTGCAGAATGATCGCCATCAGAAGTGGTCCACATATCTGCAACAGTTTCATTTGAACATCAAGTACAAGAAGGGTAGCACCAATAATGTTGAAGACTGCCTCAGCCGACCACCGATCGTGGCGCTCACCACCGTGCTCAACTCTTGTGGGCACGAGACTTCTGATTGGCCGCTTCTCTATGAGAGTGACCCAGAATTTGGCCACACTTACAAGGCACTCTTGGGGGGTACGCAAGTTCCAAATTTTCACCTCCCAGATGCACTTTTATGTCACCTGGGACACCTTTGTGTTCCTTCAAGCGAGCGTGCCAAGATGATATGGGAAGCACACTATAGTCGAGTCGTTGGGCATTTCGGGGTCGAGAAAACAGTAGAAATACTACAGAAGTATTTCTATTGGCCGAACCTTCGAAAGGATGTCAAGAAGCACATCAGATCCTGCACTGCTTGTGCCATTGCCAAACCGACCATCAAGAAGCAAGGCCTATATACTCCACTACCTACCCCTAGTCGACCTTGGGAATCCATCTCCATGGATTACATGTCGGGCCTGCCTTCTACTAAGAATGGAAATGACTGTGTTTTCGTGGTCGTTGACAGATTCTCGAAGATGGCCATTATGGCGGCTTGTAAGAAGAATATCACAGCAGAAGCCACTGCTAAACTCTTCTTTGAACGAGTGTGGGTGCACTTTGGGATCCCACAGTCTATCATATCAGATCGAGATAGCAGGTTCCTCAGCACATTTTGGTCCAGCCTCTGGTCAATGTTGGACACAAAGCTCACCAAGTCCACAGCTTTCCATCCCCAAACAGATGGCCAGACAGAGGTCGTCAACAAAATGATTGTACACATTCTGCGCATGTACAATTCAAAGCATCCACGCACATGGGACGAGAGCCTCCCTTATGTACAACATAGTTATAACCGGGCTCTCCACGGTTCAATTGGCCATAGCCCCTTTCAGGTGGGCTTGGGATTCCAGCCACTATGTCCCATTGACGTAGCCATGCCATTTGCAGCTGCTCAGGCCGATTCAGCGCACGTCCAGTCTGAAGTTGACAAAGCAAGTAGCTTCATCGAGCGCATTCAACACATCCGCCAACAAGTTCATGATATATTGGACAGAGCCAATGCGAAGTACAAGCAACGCCATGATCAACACCGGGTGCCACACAACTTCCAGGTGGGTGACAAAGTATGGCTACATTTGCAGAAAGAGCGCCTCACTGGACCCCACCACAAGCTTCGCCCGCTGCGATACGGGTCGTACACCGTCACCAAGGCTATAGGGAACAATGCCTTCGAGCTCAGTACTCCACCATTCCTTGGTCTGCACCCAGTCTTCAATGTGGATCGCCTTCGTCCTTACTTCCCACCTCTACTGGACACCTCGCACATTGCAGAACAACTCACACCAACAGAGTTAAACCTAGACTGCATGGAACAGGCCACCACAAATTGTATCATGGACATGAAAATCAAGAACACTCACCAACAGAAGATCCAATTGTATCGGGTTGTCAAATTTTCCCAACTCCTGCACCAAGGAAAGTGGTTCACTAGGGACCAAGTTCAGCAAAAATTTCCTCATCTCAGGGAGGAACTTAAGGCAATGGGGACCATTGCTTCCTAAGGGGGGAGGAATGATCCAGGTGGATATTTGTGGTCACCCGCCTATTCCACTTGGGGCCCCACCATTATCTCTTTCAGTTTTTCAGTTTCGGCACAACTTACTATTTTTAGCAGTTTTTCAGGTCCTAAACTTCCGAAGCCATTTTGAGGCCCTAAACGACGTTTTTTGGGAAAACGGAGAGCAACATGGGTCCATGGACTAATGTTGCTTCTTCAAAATTTCGTAGCCCTGACAGAGATCTTTCGAACAAGAGAGCAGCGCTGTGCCTGAGATCGTATGCCAAAGTTACGCCTTGAAGAAGTTGAACACCAATTTACCCGGGACCCGGGCCCATAGTTTTGGCGCTTCATCTCCTAGGGTTAGGTTTTTGGGATGTTGAGGGTTCTCCATTGTTTCTCAATAATAAATAGGCCCTCGAGCCTCATTGTAACACAGTTCAGAGGCCCGTAGCCGCCACATCTCTTCTCAGAGATAGCTACCAGCGCCCTAGCTAGTTTTATTTCCATTCTGTCTGTAAGCAAATTTCAGTTCTTTGATATTAATGAATGAAGTGTTATTTCCGCTGCATCTCTGTATTTATGGTTATGTGTTTATTCTGTTGCGTTCCCGTGTTGCATTCGCATCAGATAAATTAAAACTCAAAAAATCACTGCAGACTTTTGCTCTCTAGAAAGAATCTTGTGGTGGAAGAATCGCTCTTTTGAGGTTCATGTATCCCTTGCCTTAAGGAGCTAACCCCTTGATGTGAGGAGCTTATCCCTTTGAAGGAGGATTCTATCCCTTCATAGTTGGAACTGAAACCTCCTCTTTTGCACTATAAAAAGACGCCTTGGGTAGCCTCAAGGGGGGTTCAAGCTTTAGTGTGTGATTGAGGAAAAGTGTTGTTGGGATTCAGACTCATTTAATTGAGATTTTGTGAGGGAAGGTCACATACCTATATCTGTCTCGGTTGGAAGAGTGCAAGGCTTGTCAGAGTAGAGGAGATTCCTGCTTCGGACCCCGGGAAGGCTTGTTCAACATCAAGGCTAAGGTTGTAAGGTTTTATTTATTCAAAGTTAATACAAATGAATTCATTTTTCTCAATAAGCTGTTAATTAACTGTTTATTTCATGGATTACTTGATCACCATGATAGGCATGATTTATAATATATACTATATAGGTGCTATTTAATGTTTGCTTGTTTGTGACTGCAGGTCTATAAAGATAACTCCTTCAAGCGACCGAAGGACAACTACTTCGAACAAGCATTGGATCTACAGTAAGACCTTAACACCTTTATAGTATTATTTTGTAAATCGCATATGTCTAGGGAAATATATGTTCGTTTGGCTGTTTGTTGCTAGATTACCTTTTGGTACTAGGGAGATCAATCTTGTCTACAAGGTTGATTTATCCGGTCAACAGTCTTTTGCTTCCATGTATTGTTGATATGTTTATGCTCATAGAAAGTTTTGTTTGGATAGTGGACTTGAGATTGAAGATGCCCATTGGGAGCATGATTCTCCCCACTTCACATGTTGTACATTTCAGGAGGAACCATGGACAAACCATGATTGCCACATCATATTTTTTTCCCTTCTTGTGGGAAGAACCACTTGAAGAACTTGAGGAGGCACTTCATGGCTAAATTTTTTGATGGGGGAACTTGGGCCATTCTTGGAGGCCATGTTATTTTAGCCCAAGGACAGAGGCAGCCCCATGTTTACCATAAATGGAGAGAGAAACCATTTGGATGGCAGAATCCAATCTCTCCATGCAGCCCCAACACATTGTACAGAACCGGGGTTGATGATTATTTTGATGAGCTACCTAGGATGGCTCATTTCATTTCAATGATAGCATGGGTGAGGGAGGAACTCATTCACCATGTTTTTCATCACTCCTACTTTGTGGAGGCCATGGGACAGCAAGCAAGTTTCCATTCACACTTCCCACCTTTTATTGATGTAGACCATTGGGTTTTGCACACTTGGGAGGAAACATTGGGTGACAGTTTTATTGCAGATTATCTTGATGCAGTGGTGGAGGCTATTGATGGGAGGCCACAAGAGGAGGAGGGGAGAAATTTTTCTCTCCCTATACATTTGCTTGAGGACAAGCAAATATTTTTGAGGGGAGGACTCTGATGTTCCCAAATTTTTGCCTCAAAGCTAAATGGAACATTAGAGTTAGCAGCATCTCTAATCGGTGAATAAATGGGTAGAAAAGCCCATAAGTCTCCTATGGAGGAATAAAAACACTCCATATGTGAAAGGGGAAACTCTTTACAACTTAATAAAACACCTCCATGTGTGAACAAGGATAATATCAAGTTGGTTCAGTCCACTTTGACTAAGTCAACAGCGCAGTTGTGGAGGAGGAGGAATCAAAGAAGGAATAACGTAGTTTTGGAGGGAGATGAATCTTTGGATGGAGATGACCTAATTGAGTGGGGCCAAGGGCAAGAAAAACTTGTTTTACTTAAGGAAGAGGATGGTAGCATTATTCTTCATGTTTATATTATTATTCATGTCTGCTCAGGCTTTTTCTTCCTCTTGTTGTTTAGCAGAGTAGCAGTGCTGCTTAGCACCGGGTGTTCCCGAGCGGGAATCCCACATATTTCCTTGAGTATCCTCTTGGGAGAGTTTGCATTCATTATTCCACATCATATTTTCAGGCCAAGCTTCAGCCTACTTCATCAGCGCAGTTTCTGTAGGTGATTGTGCAGTGTTGTAGGGTGCAGCAGTGGAAGAGATTGGAATCCCTCTTTCTGAGCTAATTTCTCCTTGGAGGAAGGTTTGATTCACTTGAGAGACCTGTTTGGAGAGATCTAGAGATAATTTCAGATATTTGGTAGCAGACCACACATTTCCCTAACATTCCCAGTGTTGTTCCAGCTAGGGAATGCATTATTTTTGGAGGCAGCTTCAGTGCATGGTCTAGTGGCTTCGTTGCAGTGTTTTCTTGTGATTGAGAGGTTCATCCCTTCATGGGAGGAAGCCCTTGAGGGATATACATTAGATAAGACATATTTCAGCCTTCTACACTCTTAATCTTTAGTGTTACAGTGGTGATTCAGTAAATTTATCAATATCACATTTTGTATGCAGAGTGTTTGACAAGAAACCCTTGCCGGGTTCTCTTGTATTTTGTATAAGGATACTAGATCTCAGTTATTAATGCATTATTGACTAATATATGAGTAGATATAATTGTTCTCCTATTTTCTGAGTTGAAACCCTCAAAATATTGCGCAATCTCTTTTCTGCATTATTTCTGAGTAGCAGTGTCTGCGGTTTTTGGTCATTTTCAGCTAAACTAGTGTGGGAGGTCTGTTTACCTCACCTAGTCTCATTTCTTTCTAATCTCCTCTAGGAATTATATGATAGATGGATGTATTTAGTGGATCTAAGTGATTATTTTCATTTCTATGGCTTACATTTCTGAAAATGTGTTTTTCTGTGAATGCATTGTTGAGCAGTCCAAAATTGGAATATCTTAAGATATTCCCAATACTACTTATTTTCCCTATTTTGGGATATTACAGACTTTGAGGTCATCGAGATCATTTATGATAGCAATCCATACCATGCGTTGTTAGGATTTGACTGGGTTTATGACATGGATGCTATAATAAATGTGAAGAATAGGCAGATGAAATTTTAAAAGGATGATGCCTGAGTTGTTGTTCCACCAGATCCCTCTAAAGGTGTGTGCTATGCTGAACTTGTCCAAAATGGGTATGATGATGATGAAATTAATCATATTTATTAGCATACTGCGTAGGATGAAGACTGGATTAATCCCACCCTAGATGGAAGAATATGTTGGGAGAGCGATAGTTCGTGCGTGTCTGATTCTGATGAATATTTGGATCACTGGTAGAATATATTGCATGAAGTAACCATGAATCGATGTAACAGGGTTACAAAGTATCTACATTGTTTCAAGTCGGAAGTGCATGACTTGCCCTTTTATGATGGAATGGATAATTTTGTCTTGTTCTTGGAGGAATTTGAGCAGAAAGTGCTAGAGGAATAAAGGTACGAGGCTCTGTACTTTGAATTAAGGTCCACTCCAGCCCGATGGTGGGGAGTGCATAGAGAAAGTCTAAGAGGTTGGTCAGAATTCTGCAAATTGATAAATTTAAGGTTTGGTTAGGTTGACATAATAATTCCAGAGAAGTATGATGGCCAGAAGGATCCACACGATAATTTATCTCACTAGACTGCAGCTTGGGGAGCAGAACTTCAACCAGAATGGGTGCACATGTTCTTTCATTCTTTAGAGACGATACCTCAACAATGGAATCTTGAAACAGAGCTGCTCCATGGAACCGTGGCTAGGGATGAGCTGATAGATGGGTTCCTATTAACATATAGCTTCACTGATGGGTGGTAAGGAATTAATGAGGCGCTTCAAGAAAGGAAAGCCGGAGTACTTCACATTACCAAGGAGCCAAGGAAATTGGTTTAGATAGATCAGAAAGACCCGAACAATAAGCTTCTATTGGGGGAGGATATCTGCGGATGCCAATATGATCCGATGCAGATGAAGTATGGTGAAGGATGGAGTCAACACAGTCGACGAACTGTGCGGAAGATGTATTGTGAACTCAATTGGAGGTTACTGCACCTAGGGAGTAAGGAATGTGTCTAAGAGGTGAGTCTCATGGATTTCGTCCAAAACATGACTGTTGGAACAAAAAAAACTAATTGGACAGTGACCTGGCCGTTAGAAGGAGCAGGAAAAACGCAATTAATGGGCATATCTAGCCAAATATGCCACCAAATCAGCATTTATGAGGAGATTCTAAGGGCGATGATGAGGTTCGAATTTGAAATTTACCATACATCAAGGATCCCACCTCCAATTTTAAAACTTTATGCGCTAAGTGTTAGAAGAGAGAATTGTTGTCTGCAAGAGTGTTGAGCAAGCTATTGCATGTCGGAGTACAGTTTTGAGGAAGTTAGAGAAACCTTGATCAAAGTCGGGATTAGACACACATTCTTTCCAAGTGTTGATTGCAAAATGACAGCCACACCACCAGTAACTGCCACATGGCCGAGGTCTCCAAGAGGACAGAATAATGTGGGTGCAGCGCCGTCTGTGAAGCCTAAGAAACCAATTTTGTGATCCTCTCCCCCATAGAAACTTACGAAGGAGCAATGGAGTAAGGGTGCTCAAGTACGATAGAAGGGGAAAGTCATGGAGATCGAATCAGAGGAAGAAGAAGTAGAAGAAGAAGAAGAACGAGAGGAAATTTGTGTTGAGAAGGTTGTGCCTCTCTCCAACTTGCCTCCTTATATTACACCTTGGAATCCAAAGGCCAAGAATTTGGTGAAGGATCCCGACGCAGTAAAGTACAAGGTATTTACACCTTTGATTCTAGATGAGGTGATGGTGGAAGGAGAATTGCTCGACAAGGTGCCTCAGCTCGGAATGGAGGATTGGGATTAAAATGATCAGAATCTGGATTGGGGGAAAAACTTTTCCAAAATTTCAAAGTGCTCAAAATTACACCAAACTAGAACGACCGGATCGGGCCTGTCACCAGGAATCCGACGCAATTCGTTTCACTCAAAACATAGTCCGTATGAGGAAGTTAGAGCCCACTTATCGTTGTGTCAAACAGGCGAATTTTCAAAAAAAATGGTCAATCAGGGTCAAAAGTCAAAATTTGTGTATTTCTCCGGCCAAATGACAAGATGAAAAGTGTCAGATTCTGAGTGGTCCAAATTTCTAAGCACATGTCAATTTTTATTGACTTAATTTAAGCCAATGGGAAGAGGACACTTCGCAAGCTCAGAGGCCACCACGTGCCCCCCCTCCAAGGCCAAATGTCGAGATTCAACAAGATGATGAGCTTAGTGAAAAGAGTCGCCTTCACTAAGTGGGCCCACAGGATATTTTTGGCGCAAGTCTATTTTTAGACTATGTCTATTTTTAGACATGATGATCATATTTCATAAGTTGCAGGATGCTATTTGTGGATGGTTGATCAAGTTGGAAAAATAAATGAAATTCTATTTTTAGAATATTGGGTGAAGTCTATTTATAGATCGTCAATCTAAAAATATATGCATGTCGATTATTATTATCTCTTAAAAATAATCAGACTCTAAACAGCAACTTATTCTCTTGGAGCACTTCAGTTCAGTGCATGGATGTGGTACAGCAGCTGACAGAAGGAATTACGCTATTCCTGAGGGTTTACTGGAGATATTTCATGGATGAATCAGTTAGAACTCAAGTGGCAGAGTTATGACACAGTTGGAAGAAGTAGTTATGGAGTTGTATTCAGTTTAACTCAGTTAGACTCAGTTGAGCTAGTTTTATCTAGTCTAACTGATTGATACACTAGTGAGAGTCGAGTGAATTAATTAGTTAATTAATTCACAAATAATAACTCATTAATCAACTGAAAAATACAACAGTCAACTACAGTGCATGGCAGTTTCAGTGGAGACCAGTGGAGAGATAGGTGAAAGGGAAAGATAGACTATTTGTTGTGACTATAGTGATGCATTGATTGCATCACACACATATTGGAGATGCCAATGAGGATTGCGCAGTCAAGGATGGAGCAATTCGAATTCATTCAGAGCTATTCTTCAGCAGATATTGTGCAGTGGAGGCAGGCTAGCAGGTGGCATAGATCAGTGCATGGATTTGCAAGATTAGGCATGATTAGTGTATGACGATTGTACTGTACTGAGAGCTTGTGATAAGCTTTGTATGCTTGTATGAGATTTTCATATGATCTCCATGTTACATAATATATATTTTGGGTTTTCAGCTTCAGGCTTTTCCGGTTAAAAATTGTGTTATGTGCCATTGATAATTTTTGTTTATGCTTCATATGTGTGTGCAATTAATTTTTTCCACAAAAGATTAACAAGTGGAATAGATTTAGTATCTTGCATAAAGTTAAATAGTGTGAGATCAGGTGGATCTTGGACATATTCATGCTTAGTGCATATAGTTTCTACATGGTATCAGAGCATTATTGATTGAATATTGCAATTGTGAAGTGAGTTTGTGCTGGTGGACAATTCGAATTTGCTACAGAAGATTCTTGGTGCAGAAATCGAGTATACATTGAAATGTCTTTCAATGGGTTGAGATTGGAGTATGCCCTTGATGGGAGCTCGAATTACATAGACTGGAAGGACAGGATGGAGGCGGTGCTAGAGGATAATGGGCTGAAGGATTTCATCAATAACGATGTTCCTAAGTCGGGATCTAGCGATGCTACATTACTTGATGCATGGCAAAAGAAGACTGCAAAGACGAGGAGGATTATGTTGGAAGGTGTGAAGGAACATATTGTGTCTAGAATTCATGGGAAAGCCACTCCATTCTTAATGTGTAAGGCTTTGATAGACTTGTTTCAAAGCAGAAGTGACCAGAGGAAGTTGGCGCTTAAAGACAAGCTCAAAAAAATAAAATGGAGAAAGGCGACAGTATTCCAAAATACCTCACGAAGTTTTTCCATTGCAAGAATGAACTGGGAAGTGTGGGGGTTACTGTTGATGAAGAAGACTTGGTGATCTTGGCTCTCCTTGGGCTTCTAAATATTTCGCATAGCTACGAAGACTCTGTCAATGGACGGGAGAAACTGTCGGGATGGGAGTGACTTTGGTCGGATCTTGTGCAGGAGGAGATAGGCGGGGTACCAGGGATGGATCTTCATCGAAGAATGAAGATGAAGAGAATTGCGCTTTTGCTACCAAAGCAAGGAAAGGGAAGGGAAATAAAAATCCTTCAAAATCTGGTGCTAAAGGAAAGAAGCAGGATTTGTCCAAAGTGAAGTGTTTTCACTGTCACGAGCATGGACATTTCGGCACTAACTGTCCACAGAAGAAGAAGAATAAGCAGGCTACTGGATCTGCAGCTAGAGAGGCCTTAGCCTCACAATTTGATTTTTATTTTTCCTTGATCGCATGCTTGGTTTCAAGCTGCATGGGATCGGTGTGGTATCTTGACAGTGATGCGTCTTTCCATATGACGGGAGACAAAGATTTGTTTAGTGACTTGGAGGAGAAGGACCTCCAGATGCATATAGAGATGGGCGATGATGGTCGGTACAGTGTGATTGGCATTGGGACCATTACCTTTGAGAGGGAGTCCGGTAATCCATTCTTGTTGAAGAATTTCATGCATGTTCTAGGTCTGAAGAAGAACTAGGTCTCAGTCGCAATGCTAGAAGATAGAGGTTATGATGTTGTTTTCAGTGAGGGAAAAGCTTTCCTTCGACATAAAACAACGGGTAAAACCAAGAAGATAGGGGTTCGAATTAAGAATCTCTACAAACTGGATGTAGATTGCTACACTGCAATGGTGGGCAAAGTAGAAGAAGTGGTGAGCCGGGATGAGGGCGAATTATGGCACAGGATATTGGGCCATCTTCACCATGGCGCTTTGAAAATTTTGCAGCAAACTTCTATTGGACTTCCCAAGGGTACTCTTGCGCAGTCAGATTAGTGCAAAGGATGTACAATGGGTAAGTTTGTGAAGACCACCTTTCATGAGAAGGAGAATCGTGCTTCGGTGATCCTGGAGAGAATTCACACAAACATGTGTGAACCATTCTCGGTTGCTTCAACAACGAAACATATGTATTATGTGATATTTTTTGATGAATTTTCTCGTAGATGTTGGATCTTATTCATGTAGAAGAAGAGTGAAACATTCTCAAAGTTCTGTGAGTTCAAGGCATTGGTGGAGAAGGAGTCGGGGAAGCAGGTGAAATCTCTAAGGAGAGATAATGCATCTCTGGCGAATTCAAAGACTTCTGTAGCAAAGAAGGAATTCGAAGAGAACTCATAGCGCCTCATAACCCACAGTAGAATGGGGTCATGGAGAGAAAGAAAAGAATGATTGTGGGTGTTGCACGAGCGATGTTGCATGACCAGGGCCTACCAATGCACTTGTGGGCAGAAGCATGCAACACTGCGGTTTATGTGCAAAACCATTGTCCTCATAGATTATTTGGCATGAGTACACCCGAGGAAGCTTTTACTGGTAAGAAGCCTGATATTTCTCATTTGAAGATTTTTGGCTCACCTATTTACATTATGTGACGAAGGACGCTAGGAAGAAGCTAGAGCCGACTGCAGAAGTTGGGATATATGTGGGGTACACAGAAACACCTCATAACTATCGTGTGTATTTTCCAAACAGTCAGATGATTGTTATGCGACGGGATATAAAATTCAATGAGGTGAAAGCCATGAAGTTGTCTCTTGAGAGGAGCTACACTTGCATGCGGAGGAGGAACTTCTTGTTCCCAAAGATGAGCCTCTGGATGTGGATCAGCCACAAGAGGAGATTCATGGAGTGGAGGAGTCCACTCATGCAGAACCAAACATCAGACAAGGCAGAAAGTGTACCATAGAAGCTGAGAGACTGAAGGTGGATGCGACACAGAATGTAGGAGTCCCTACATCACACCACAGACAGAGACAGTCACCTGGCCGATATACTAGATACATGGCTCTTATGAGCAAGTGTATTGTGACAGAGCCATCTTCTTTTGAAGAAGCATTGCAGGAGCCCACATGGGTAGATGCCATGGTGGAGGAGTATGACTCCATTGTCAAAAACAGTGCTTGGGAGATTGTTCCAAGGTTGGTGGGAAAATCAATTGTAGGATCAAGATGGATCTACAAGGTAAATAAAGCTGTTGATGGGAGCGTCGAGAAGTATAAGGCAATATTTTTTGCCCGGGGCTTCTCACATATTGAGGGGATTGACTATGAAGAAACCTTTGCACCTGTTGCACGGTATTCTTCCATACAGACCATCCTTTCTCTCTCAGCGCAGATGGGTTGGCACATTCATCAAATGGATGTGAAGACTGTGTTCCTTAATGGGATCATTAAGTAATAGGTGTACATTGAGCAGCCTGAAGGATATGAGATCTTCAACAGCGAGTCGCATGTGTGCAGGCTCAAAAGAGCATTGTATGGGCTGAAACAAGCACCCCATGCTTGGTACACTCGGATCGACAGCTATTTCACTGGACTTGGCTTCACCAAGAGTGAGGCGGATGTAAACCTGTACCAGATTGTGGTGGAGGGTAAGCTTTTAATCATTGTACTTTATGTTGATGATTTAATACTGATAGGTGATAGTTGATACACTCATGCAAGGCAAATCTTGCAAAGGATTTTGAGATGAAGGATTTGGGCCTCCTTCATTATTTCCTTGGATTAGAAATATGGCAGCGGGAAGGTGAACTGTTTGTGTCTCAAGGCAAGTATGCCCGAGAGATACTGGAGAAGTTTCACATGCAAGGCTGCAAGCCTATCGACACTCCTCTTCCAGGAAATTGGAGGAAAGAGGATGCTACATCGGCAGAGGTAGTGGATGCTACTGTCTATCGACAGTTGGTGGGTTTGCTCATGTATTTAGTTAATACAAGATCGGACATATGCTATGTGGTGAACCAACTTAGTCAAGCGATGGTTAAACCTACCAAGCTCTTTTGGAAGGCAGGCAAGCATGTCCTGAGATATCTCAGGGGCACATCTAAGTATGGCTTATGGTACAGACAGACGGATGAGGTGAAGTTGCATGGCTTCACGCATGCAGATTAGGGCGGGGAAGCCCGACGGACAAAGAGCACATCAGGAGGGATTTTCAGTATCGGATCTACGGCAGTTTCTTGGTATAGCAGGAAACAAATATCCATGGCACTCAGTTCAGTGGAAGCAGAATACATGGCAGCAATTTTAGCTGCATGTGACGCTATCTGGATGAGGAAGATTCTGGTTGGTTTGTTCGGTTCACATTTAGATCCCACGATGATTCATTGTGATAATCAGAGTTGCATTAAACTCTCGGTTAATCCTGTGTTTCATGATAGATCTAAACATATTGATATCCGGTATCATCATATCAGAGACTGTGTGCAGCGGAAGATCATGTTGCTTCAGTACATTCCTACGAAATATCAGGATGCAGATATTCTAACGAAGGTGCTTACCAAGAGCAAATTTGAATACCATAGAGGCAAGATCAAGGTGAAGGATAATCCCTTTCTCGTTGAGAGGGAGTGTTGAGATTCAACAAGATGATGATCCTAGTGAAAATTAAGCACCTACACTAGGTGGGGCACGTAGGCTATTTTTAGGTGATATGTCTATTTTTGACTATGTCTATTTTTTAAACATGATGATCATATTTCGAAAATTTACAAGATCATTTGTGGATGTTTGATCAAGTTGGAAAAATAGATGAAATTCCATGTTAGATATTGAGGCAGATTCTATTTACAGAATGTCAAATCCCAAAAATAGATGCATGTCGGTGTGTGCTCTTAATAATAATCGTGGACTCTAAATAGCAACTTATTCTCTTGGAGCACTTCGGTTTAGTGCACGGATGTGGAACCGACGAAGGTGACAAAGGAATTACGCTACTCTGAGGTTTACCGACTATTGTATGGAGGAATTAATTAGAACTCAAGTGGCAGAGTTATGACACAGTTGGAAGAAGTAGTTATGGAGTTGTATTCAGTTTAACTCAGTTAGACTCAGTTGAGCTCTAGTTGTATCTAGTCTAATGATTGATACACTAAAATGATGGAGGTAATTAGTTAATTAATTCACAAATAATAACTCATTAATCAACTAAACAATATAGCAGTTAACTACAGTGCATGGCAGTTTCAGTGGAGACCAGTGGAGAGATAGGTGAAAGGGCAAGATAGACTATCTATTATGACTATAGTGATGCATTGATTGCATCACACACATATTGGAGATGCCAATGAGGATTGCGCAGTCAAGGATGGAGCAATTCGAATTCATTCAGAGCTATTCTTCATCAGAGATTGCGCAGTGGAGGCAGGATAGCAGGTGGCATAGATCGGTGCATGGATTTGCAAGATTAGGCCTGATTAGTGTATGACGATTGTACTATACTGAGAGCTTGTGATAAGCTTTGTATGCTTGTATGAGATTGTCATATGATCTCCATGTTACATAATATATAGTTGGGGTTTTCAGCTTCAGGCTTTCCCGGTTAAAAACTATGTTATGTGCGATTGATCATTTCTGTTTATGTTTCACATGTGTGTGCAATTAATTTTTTCCACAAAAGATTAACAAGTGGAATAGATTCAGTATCTTGCATAAATTTAAATGGTGTGAGATCAGGTGGATCTTGGACATATGCATGCTTAGTGCATATAATTTCTACACCGAATGTGGTCTAAAGTCCAAATTTTAAATTTGAATTTCAAAGGTTGGAATTAAAATTTCATATGGAAAAATTTTTAGGCAGAGGTCGGGCTCGAACCCATGACCTCCCCCACACAAGCACATAGCACTACCACTATTCCATGAGATTTTTTCTCAATATGTATGGCTTGCGACATATATTTGAAATCAAAGAGTTTGACTGGCGGGGGTAAGGAGGGGGCCAACCTCGTGGCCCAGACCCCTCACCATATGAATACACCCCAAAACCAAAGTCGAAGCTTATTCCTTAAATGACGTGATTAACCATAATGCGGGGTTAATTAACCCCTAATCCCATGCATTAGCGCCAAGACTATTTTTAATGTGGATTTTTATTAATTGCGCAATTACCACTAACCACCTTTTAATCCGCATTTATCATTTAATTAAACTAGAACTAATCACAGATTAATTTTGGTGGAAAAACTGGTGGTTCCACTAATTTTGATGCCACTTCCACATTTTGAAAACTTAATTGGAGATGTTCCAGATTTGGAGGAATTTTCCTAGGGAAAACTAAAGAAGCCATAAATTTGGCATATTTCGACCAATTTTGGCCCAAGAGTCATTCCTAGATTATTTGGATGCTTTGATCATGATGGTGTGGGTTTTAGAGGCATTGGAGCACTTCTGTAAGTGTTTTTTCCACTTTCAAGATTAAAGAAGCCGATAGCCACCATGAGAGGAGGTCATGCCCAGATCTCCTGAAAACCATTTTTGGAGCTTGAAGAGTCTATTTTGAGATTTTTGGATCTTTTGAATCCAATGGAGCAGTTTTCAAAGCCATTGGAGCACTGTAGGTGCATGTAATTAGACAATTGACCATTAATCCCAAGAGGGTCTAACTAGTTGAAGCAAGTCCATGGAGATGTAGCCCAGGAGGGGTGAACTCCATTATCATCTATTGTGTAATGTGTTTATTGTGTCTTATTTCTCTGCAATTTATTTTTTGTACATGTGTTTTTAATAGCTAATTAACTAATGAATTTCTCATAAAAACTACATAAAACCCTTCACAATTGGCTAATTTGAGATGATCCTAAACACTTTTTTTTAATACTAATGAGGGAGCTAGCACATCAAAACTAGTTTTCCCATATTCAGATCAAATGACCAGGGAAAGTGCCTGTAATTTAAACCCAGTAGGTACCTACGCCCACAGGCCTACCTAGATAGAGTCACACAATTAGAGACGATGAAGTGGGTGAAGTGTATCCAACAGTCAGGGATACTCAACATGCTTTATGTGCCACATTTTGGGCGAAGTACCATCAATACCATTTGTGTGTGCTAGCTTCTAGTCTTGGTGCACAACAATTTTTTATGGATGGGGAAGAATATCCCCATTACGAAGATGTTGATCAGGAGAATTACGACCCTTCATTGTCAAGGATTGGACCCTGCAGAGGATTTTGTGGGGAAAGGACAAGACAAGACAAGCAATTGGAAGATAAGATAAAGAAGGAGTATGATATAACCAAGGGGACCAGTGGTTATCTTATTAACTCCATTTCTGACATAACTGTGTGATTTTTTGTGCACATCCTTGTGGGAAAAATCATGAGGAAGATCCGCAGAGAGGAGGTTTTTGCACATGTTATTGCTTTAGCTGTGGATTTCGCCAAGGACATGGTATACAATTAGGCGACCTATTTGTGTCATGATTTCCTCAAATATTGTAGGGCCACATAGGAAGAAGGCAAGCATCTCCACTACCCATGGCTCCTAATTCTGATTGCCTTGATGGAATGGAGGTAACCTAATGGGTCGAAGTTCAATGTTGCAGACCCTGATCTCTGCGAAGCTGCCCGATATGATTCGTTATGGAATTCAACAAAACCATCGAGGGTTATGTCTAATATGTTTTTCTGGTTCGAGGTAGAGATAAGATTAAGAACAATGATCAGCCAAAAGCCCTGGCTGTCACCAAGCATTGTCAAACAATATTGAAAAATTGCAAAGTTCAAAGCGGACTTCCACCATACACACATACAGGTGAAGAAGGACCTCGTGGGGGTCTGGTATGAGCTCCCATACCTATTTGAAGAGGAATATGTAGAGGCCATCATCATCCGATGGATGGATAATTTGTTAACTCCACTGTACGAAGGCACAGAGAACAAGTGGGGAAAATCCCACTACGCCAACAGGGCAGAAGGATACTGAAGTAGAGATTCTGGATATTGGAGGGGATGAAATTCTTGGTGGATATATGGGCACAGGTACATATAGCCCCTCCTCCCTGTTTATCACCAAGAGAAGGCAGCCTTAGAAGTGTGGCACGCATAAGAAGTTCAAGTTCAACAGATCCGTTGGTCTAACAGAAATGGTCCTCTCTAAGGGGGACATTGACGAGATCAGGTATGTTTTACGGAAGGTCAATTAGGAATTTTGGGGACACATCGAAGAGTAGTACAAGAAATTACTTGAAGATGTCCATAAAGGGTTGTAGGATTTGCAGGTGCAAGTGAGCGCGGTCCCACCAAGAAGAGCATCCATTGGAACAGGTACAGTTGCACAAGAGTTGACATTGTCTACAGATACCCACGCAGTGCCTATTCCTATAGGCACACTGCATTTTGATACGGCAGAACAAATCAAGTAGGCGGATAGATGATAGAACACAACATTGAATTTTGCAGGGATTCCTTTACAAGCCTTGCATGAGTTTCACCACGGCATCGTCGAAGAGCTAAAGATCATAGAACAACACACCCTTATGGTTATTCGGGATGCCAAGGAGGAATGCTAGAGCATGGCCATGGAGAAACGAGTTGCGATCCAAGAGTGTGAGGTCGGGGTAGCACAACGACATAAGTTAGAAGAAGCCATCTAAAAGGCATGCAGTGAGCTACGTCCCGAGCTCGAGATTCAAGTTGCAGATGCACCTGAGGATAAAGTGGCCAAGCTGGTCACAACGGTAAAGGATTCAAAGGATAAATTAGAAGAAATACTATAGCTGTGTGCACGGGCCCTTGCAACTATGTGTGCAAGCTCTTGCAGCTATGTGCGCAGGGGTGGAACTTTGGATGTATGAGACAGATCTTGATGTTAATGAATTAACTGTTGAGGAATATGAGTTATAATGATGTGTTACTTTTGTTTACTTTTATGAATGTCCATGATGAATAAGGGTTTTGTTCTGTAACTGAATAACATAGTTTGTTTTATGGTTATTTACAGTGTTCAATACATGGATAAGTAAGATCGCGCAGTCTGTGAGAAAGTTCAACAGTTTTGTTGAAACACGCTGGTAATATTGATAGATCTGACCTGTGGAGTTATGATAAGAAGGAAAAGCCCTAAATCCATTTTCCTCTATCCCTTTGGATGCAGAAACCTGGTTCTAGCATCCCCCTGTATTGCCTTGGGTGAGAATTCGATCTACGCAAGAAAATAATTTCCGAAAGTGCCGGTAATAGTGTGTTTTGTTGGATTGTGTAGACTATCTAAACTTGGGTCAGGACCCCATAAAGACAACAATAATTTTTCATTATTTCTAACATTTTTTTCTAGAGACCTTTTAATGTGGTTGGCCACTATCTTAAGCCAAGTTTTTCTATGAGGTGTATGTCACTGCAGATTTAGAACTTTTGGAAAGTTTTACAAGTTAGCTTTCCTTTCCTTGTAATTTGATTTCAATTATTGTCTATTTCATTTTCACTCAGTAATCTTCATTCAAGTTATTATTAAGTGTTATTAATTTTAATTATTAAATTACTGTTAATCATTTTAAGTATTAAGTTCTAAGGTATAGTAAATATGATGAGGGGACTTTAGTTATCATACTGAATGATTTGAAAAAGCTTTTTATCATTTTTTTGAGACCAAATTTTCATTTCTTATAATTACAAGCATAAATAGTGAATTTTAAAGAACATACTCTAAAAGAAGTGCAACATTTTAGTTTTTATTCACAAGGATCTTTGCCTCCAAAACAAATAGTTGCACAACGACATGAAAATTGAAACCATAGGTTTGGATGAGGCTAACTCAACATTTGGATTGGGTTGTGGATATGAAGAAGCCAATGATTACACATGAAGAATTCAATTTACAAAGATAATTGGAGACACTGATAATTATATTCACTTTCCCAACCAAAAACACAAATCCATAAATAATGAGAGGCAATAATGTTTTTTATTCCATGTGTTCTATGGTGTTGTTATGTGCCCATGTTTCAAATGATATGTAATTGTAGTATGTGTTATCCACCATGTTGTACAAAAGGGTAACCCTTGTGAATTTTTTTATCACAAAATCAACCCTGATGGGCTGCTCATCAAGTAAACATTGTGTAACTATTTCAGACCAATATTTTGGCTGAGGCTTAACCTCCTCAACCTGAGAGGGCTTTCTCAATGGTTTATGATTTTTGATAAATAAGTATATGGCTAACTTTATATGAGGCAAAAACATATAAATGGTATAACTGGTTTCAAATAACATTATCAAGTATTCATTGGGCTATGGAGTCATGATAACTTCAACAAAACCAAAACAGTCTACCTAGCATGGAAGTCAAGGCATTCAGAGTTCAAGTCAAGGAATAAAACATGTAGAACAATGAAACACACAGTCAATTTATCTATGAAGGAAGTCAGAGAACCATTGATGAATTCTGAGTATCATAAATAAACACCACTGCAATGGAATATTGAAAATGATTCCATTAAAAAAATAACAAACAAGAAATCCTCATGAATCTTGAGTTGTCTAAGTAGAAACTCTGTATTAATATATAAAGAGTCACATACAAAACACAATATTTTTGCTAATAAAATTTCCAACCCTATGTATTTTGACCTCATACTCTTTATACATCATTTACAATATAGGATTCCCTTATCCTCCATTAATACATCGAATTCATAGTGTTTGACACCTTTCCTAATCATGAAACATGATATTTATTACAAATTGACAGCTAGAACCCTAATGAGCAGTCCTTTCAAATAGGACTAAAACTCTTTAACTTTACTTCTAAAAACCTTATCTAAATTTAATTACATCAAATGACACTTTTATTTTCATGAAGTCGAATTCTGAAGATAATATCCAACCTGTTGTGACCATAAAGCTGATGATGTTGTTCTCCTAAAACCTAGGGAATTGTCTCCCTGTTTTTTAGGCCTTTGATTTCTTTGACTCCTTGGGACATTTTTACCATTTATGAACCATGATTTAGATGCCATTTTTTTTCAATAGCTAAAACCATATGTCTTCGATCACTTTCATGTGTCAGTTATGCAACATTGACTTCGAATTATCCGAAAATATTGAAAACAGACCTGCGCTACGAAAGCAGCACAGTTTCGTAGTGCAATGTTTTAGGCCATTCATTTTAATATTTTGGTCTTTTAACTTCAAGGTGGCTTTCATCTGCACTTGACATGTTTCCTCTAGAAATTTCAGGGAAAAAATCTCAAAAATTCCCCTCAAAATTGATAAGGAAAAGGCTGAAAAGGCTGCTACAGCAGTTTCCTAGCGCTTTTCACCCTTTTTGCACTATTGGCGCTACGAAACTATTGTGCAAGCAGTTTTTATCAAAATTTCTTCAAAATTTACAATAAGAAGGTACCCAGACTTAATAACATCAATATTTTATCAAATCCATCAGCAATATGAATTAAAAACATAACTTTCAACCTTCATGAAGTACCTTCTCCATTTGCAAATTATTCCTATTTTTTTTTCTGAAAATTAGGTCTAGGGACAGAGCCTATATCTCCTCATCCATAATGTATCTTGTGAAACTGAAGGAAGTTTTTTTAGGCCATTCTGTCTTGAATAAAAACCTCTTTTGGTTTTTTTTAAATTTCTCTTCTATTGTCCAGAAACTGTTTTTGAAAAACATGTGTAAAGCAGGAAAACTCTATTTTTGAAAATAGGGCTTCAAAGAAAGCCTTGTATCTCCTAAATAATAACACTTGTGAGAAAAGTGAGAGAGGTTTTTGTAGCTGGGGTTGTGATGAAAACAAACCTCTTTCATAATTCCAAAATACTTTTTAATAAACCTCCTTGTAAGTTGACTACTCAAAACCAAAAAACAAAGTTTTTTTCTTCATATTGTGCTACGAAAAGATAGCACTTTCATAGCGCATTTCCTCTTTTTTGAACTAGTGGCGCTACTAAAGTAAGGTTTCTTAGCTAATTGGCCATTTTTTATGAAAAACCTAGGGAAATGAAATGAATGATGAAATGATGAATCACTTGACATAAAAAACCTTTAAAATGGATTTGTTTAACACTAAGGAAGGTCAAAACCTAAAAATCTAATACTCCCTTTTGGTCAAATTCATGAAATGACTCCTAAGACCCTATTTTGACCCATGATAAAAAAACAAATTTGAAACTATGATGTTTTGAGAATTTTTGAGTGATAGCAAATTCCTTCATTATCCCTTATGTTTTTTTAAAGTTTGGAAAATGGGAAGCTTACTTGGTTTTATATCACAGGACTATCATATAAATTCTTATCCTTTCCCATTTTGACACTAAGAACTACACAAGATATTTAGCCACATATCATGAAACAATTTCTAGATAAGGAATATGGATACTTGAAGGATACCAATATTTCTCCATGAATATTCATGTGTTTTTGTACTCATCTCAGTTGGAAGGAACTGAGAATATATTTTAAAAGATATAATTTGATTGAGAATTGTCAATATAACCAGTTGCATCAATCACCTTATATTGCAGTTCATATGGAGGTTCTACAGAATTTGTTCTTGGTTATCTGATACATGCCCTGGCATATCATGATAGGGGTTTGTAGTGGTTGACACAATCTGATAGGTTAGTCAGGAGTTTCAAATTTTTGCTGCATACCCAAAGAAGGGGATGAATTGCAATTAAATATTCATTATGTTGGAGATCATGTTATGAATTATGTCATGTATTTTGGAGCATTATGACACAATATATTTTCAAATCTGTTCATTGCAAATTGAAGGGTATTTTCCAATGCCTTCCAACCACGGGAATACATTCTCAGATCAACACATATAGTAGCCATGTCTTTCTCTAAACAACAGGTAGATCACATCATTGTTTTGAAGGATATGTCCACCACTGGAAATGAAGAAAAGAATTGCTAAATGAAAGTCGGTTAGGAGGATTCTCAAATGCTTTGAAGGTAGTCCAGAGGGGGATATTGAGATCCAATTACATTTGGAAAAGGTGCTTATCTTCCAAGAAGGGAGTTGGCGACCTTTAGTCACCATGGGCATATATTTTAAGGGTGCACAACTCCTCCTTTACTAAAAAATCCATTTATATTACATGGTCAAACCATATTCTAAGGATTGACCTTGATTAGAGGGGTGCCTGGACTAAGAAGTGATGGTCAACAACCACATCTTGATGAGTGTTCCAGTGTTTCAATGAGTTGGAGTCTGGACAATTTTAGTTTTGAACAAGAGGCGTGAAGATCCATTCACTAACCTTATTTTAAATGTATATCACTTAGCATGAAAGGAGTCTAATCAAATAACTCAAAGCAAAAATTGAGGATAAATTTCCTGGAAGGAGTCTATTGCACATTTTTTTTTTCTTTTGGAAGGAGAGGGTCACTACGATAGTTGCCTAAAATTTAGAAGGAGAGATCTGGCCAAAGGGAGGAATTTGACATGTGAAGGAGGTTAATTGGTCAAAAGGAATATTTAAAAGGAGAGAAGATAAAGATGTCTTATGCATGTTTTTCCACTCCATCTCGGAGGAAACATAAACACATGTTCTTGCTCGAAGTCCATACATACCACTTTAAGTGGAAACTTGCAGCTTAATGTGAGAGTCTGTTATTTAGTAAATTTGTTCACCATTGAATATCACAATGTACACTTGGAGGGGATCTAAGAATCACACATGGCATATTTTTTAGAAGGGTGGTCTATGGATATGATTTAGAAGGGTTTTTTTAAGATTCGTTCACTTTGGAGGCCCATAGGTCTACTTTGGAAGAGACCTAAGAATATTCACATTATAATGATTTGGTTGAGCATCTACACCTTTGAGGGCCTTTGGAGGCTGGAAATGGAATCTTGGAACTGTTATTTTCCATTGTTAGTTGAGACATCCTTCTTTTTGGGCTGATTTCATTTGACCATTGTATATGTGTGATGACCTTCAATTGTAAATTGTAATTTAGGGCCTAGGCTAAGTCTTAGGGTATCTCATGAAAATATTATTACTTTATTGTGAGGAAAGTTGAACATCGCTCTATAAAAAACATTAAATTCCTCATCCGTACTCATGGTAGGACTAGAGGATAAACCCCTTTGTATTTATGAAATTTTGATGGATACTTTTATATTTTTATTTGTTATGGATGGATAGCTAGAGAAATATCATGAACGTGTTATTTTTTTTATTCTTATCAATCAATGTATGGTCAAAGGTGAATTGTCTCTTGGGTCGCTGGGGTTTTCTACTTGCAGCAAGTCATAAGGGAATGGGTGGGAGGCGCGCCAGTTTGGAAAAATATCAATGACCTGGGCCTGAATAAATTTTGGGAGGATCTTTGGTTGAAGTATACCAATAGTTTAAGTTCATTGGGACTATGTAGGAGCAATGAAGGGGATAGGCTTTTATGGGAAGGTAAGAAAGAGGACGAAGGCCTGAAAGTAAGAGACATATATGCCTTATTGAGAAAAAACAGGACAGCACAGGATCCTGGCTGTTGGTTTAAATATTTCTGGAAAACTAAGGCTCAAATAAAAATGACAATATTTTTATGGCTTGTTTGGAAAGACAAGAACTTAACTTGGTGTAATCTATAGAAAAAAGGGTGGCAAGGCCCTGGTATGTGTTCTCTGTGTGGGAAAGTAGAGGAGAATAATGCCCATATGTTTGATTTCTGCTCGTATGCTCAAGAGACCTTAGAAATTGTTTGTGGGACTTTAAAGATAAATAATCCAGTTTACCCTTTAACGGAGGACTGTTTGAATTGGTAGCTACATAGAGGGGAAAAGATGAGAACAATTCCGATTCTTTTTCATTGGTACATCTGGTGCACTAGAAATAGGATGATTTTTGAAGGGATACCCAGCCATTCGAACCATACTGCTTTTCGGATTCTTAGCTCTTTGGAAAGTTTGAAAGGCATTAATAAACCACCTGGTGACTTGTCTAAAATATCACATCCTTTTGAGTTCCACTATCCTGGCAGTTTCTTCGATGGGACCTCGCACCATTCTAAATGTGGTTGTCGGGCTTGGCTCATCATTTCCGCGGGTTGCTACTACAATATTTTCTAGAATGGAGGCACTGGTACGAATATTAAAGCTGAAGTAATGGCCTTATGGGGACTTTTATGGTTCGCCAATCAGTTATATCTGGACAAGATGTGGATTATTGGGGATTCCAAAGTTCTTATAGATTACATGAATCAGAAAGTCTCAATCAATGTGAGTTTGATTGCCCAATGGCTAGAGAGAATTAATACACTGAACGAATCCTTTTCGGAAATATCTTTCTGCCACATCTACAGAGAGAAGAGTATGGTTGCTGATCGGTTATCAAAGAAAGGACTTGATGTCAGATTTGGGTTTATGTTATATCAGTTTTCCAGTTTGGAAGGAAGTGAAGCTAGTGGGGCCATAACTCTTACATGACAGGGAGTTTGTTTTTTTGTTGTAGTTTTTGTTTTCTCGTTAATATTTTTGGTTCATCTGATATATTAACTCTGTTGATTAATGCCCAAGAAGTGGTTAATATTTTTGTGTAGCAGAATTCAATACATGGCTTCCTCTTTTGTAATTTTGGCAATTTTACACTGGTTTTAACTGGACTATGGTCATACTTTTTTATCACAGTACATGATATAAGTTTTTGTATGTTGATGTAATGATTCATTATTTTTAGGAATACAAGTTGAACTGGTACATCTAATATAAACCAGTGTATTTTTCCTGCTGATAAAAAAAATATATATATGGTCAAAGGACAAATAGCTTTGTGTGTGTTTTTATGAGTAAATGGTCTCTTCATTTCCTTGTGATATTTTATCTTGAATGGTTGTAAATGTAGTATCCCTAGTGGTGGTGGTGAACTCTCTTCTTCCTTCCATGATAGTGGTGAGGCCCGGTATTGCACCAAGAGTGTTGCAACTCCCTTATGCTACTTAATTTTACTTTATCAACCTGGGGCTTGTACAAACTTGGTGGTGACAATGTTATAAGCACAACAGATGAGTTCTACTCATGCCATCCTCTTCTCAGTTATATAATGAGGTGTTAATACTAGGGTACTTCTATGAAAGGAATTTTTTCACACTTCTAAATGAAATATAAGACTGGAAATAAATTATTACCATTACTCTATCAACAGGGAAAGAAACTATTCTAGATCATAATGATTCATCTAGCTATCTGTAAGAAATATAAATTCACACTTAAGCTAATGTAAGAAAGGAAATTAAACTAAGAGGCATTCATAATTTAGATTGTTGAATTTAACTTGCAGAAAGGGAAACTAATCTAGGTATACATGCTAAAACAAATGAATAATCGAGTTCTATTTGTCTTTTGCTTAACTATTGTGCTTAATAATGCATCTATCCATGATCTAATCACACTCTTAAATACTTTTTTTTGCAGCAAAAGAAGGAGGCGTTGAGGTGTCCTAAGAGGTTTCCTGACTCAAGGTTTAAGAGATGAAGGTGTGTTGGAGGCTGGGCTAGGCTTATATGAGGTGAAAAAGTGATTTTGGGTTGAGGGAGTGAGTGGTTGGCGCTGCTACAAGATTTTCTATAGGATTTCTTGTAGTGCTACAAGATGTCTTGAAATGCTATTGGAAACAGGCTGAGGGTAGTTTGAAGCCATAAATGGTGAGGAAAGGGTTAGGAGAGGTGGAATGAAGGTGGATATAGGTAGATGAAGGGTAGACAACCCCTTGGTCAAGATCATAACTCTTCACAAAGCCTTTCTTGCACCTCTAAGGTGGCTCTCAATGTTGTGGTGGAGATTTCCAAAAATAGGGTTGAATGTGACTTGGATGGAAGCTGGTTGATGAAGGGTGGAGACTAAAGATAATGGTGTTGGGGATGTCCTCCTTTTCTGATCTATTCAAACCTACAATAAAACTACTTGTTCATGCATTCATCATTGACAAATCTATCATAAAAATGGTGGAAAATATGAGTTGAATTCAAATAAACCTACCTATTCATTTGAAACAGAAATATACCTCTACATCTACAAAATTTCCATGATAAGCAAAGAAATCTATCTATATTTTCCAAGAAATCCTAACTTAAAATAAATTTTGGTCTGTGGTGAAGATCTTCCCTCCTCAAGCTCCAATGGAATATGTGAGAGAGGGAGGCTTTAACACACAATTTTGAGATTTTATAAGCTACTAAGCATAAAATGGAAAGAGATTAACTACTGCAACATGAAAGAGAACATAATTACATAAGAGAGATTGAGGTTAATGGATTGGGCCCTAACCCATAAGCTGAGCTCCTTGAAACTAACTCAATGGAGAATAAACCAAATGCTCATTTTATTTCATAACCAGTCATATAAATAACATATGAAAGTCAGAAATATCTAATACAAGAGCTAAGAGTACTGTAGCTACATCCAAAAATAGAATCCTAGTGGGAACTTGCTCTAGCCTATTTATCCTAGAGGGTAGCTACCAAAATCTCCCTCAAAAGTAGGTGTTTGTCCCCTGGTACTCGAGAGAAGTGGATCTTGGCTCCCCTTGATCTTCCACTTACTTGGCTATCTCTGATTTCGAGTTGTTGGATGAGAATCTCGAGGAGATATTGGTTTCCTTTAGGAGTTAAGGATGTGATCAACCTTCCTACAATCACCTCTTATCTGAGCCCTGATTGTGAAATCTTCCTCAAAAATGGAATATTCTCCTGATTTCCTGCATTTAAATCATTGCATTAGGCTTCAAAGTTTGACAACCCTTAATACACCATCTTCACTAAGCAAGTACATATGGCAATAATGCAATTAAATGTGAGAAAGAGAGAATAATTAGGCTAAAAAGGTGACAATTAACCCCTTAAAATGTACCTAATGATTGTTCTCATCATCACCCCACTACCAAATGGTTCCTCATCCTTTGAGAAACTTTGTCCTCTTTCTGCATTTATTTTAGTGCCCTTGTGGCCTCTCTGAAATCCCAAGGAATCATGGAAGGAATTCCCTCAGGAGGGTAGAATCCTGCATTATTTTCTACTTCCTCCCATTCCTTTTTCTCTTTAGCTTGATCTTTTCCTTCACCCAGACCCAGCAGCAAAGGTGGACTGAGTTTTAAGCCAAGCCATTGGATCTTCATTGTCTGCATGGCCCTCTTTTACAAAGGTGCCCTTTCTAGGGAAGCTCTCGATATTTATGGAGTATGATACTCCCTGTTTCTTAGGCTAAGTGGGAGGAAATTCCATATTCTCTGACATGCCATCACACACTCCCCTCCTAGCAGTCTATAAATTTCATGATAGTGTGCAATTACTTGTACTTGGGTGTTGAGGTATTTATTTGCAAGTTTGGCATCATTAACTATCATTAGGTGATTTTTTATGACCCCTCTAAGGATGAATAGATATGCTCTGATATGGAGAGGCTATTTTCCTTCCCTCCTCGTCACCTTTTTTACCTCCTCTACCCTGGCATCTTCATTGGTCCTCCAAGAGGCTAGGGCCATCAGTTGCATATACCCCAACCTAGAGTTGGGGTCCCAAATGTTTAGATCATATATGATAATATTATGCATATAAAATTCTTCCAATTTGGCCTTATCCTCTATGTTGGATTGATTATAAAAATAAATAAATTGCATGTAATTCTGGAAAGGTAATGACCCATATGAGGCTAGTTTTTTTATTTGAAACTGCAACCGTTATTCCTTCAGGTAGATGGCATAAGAGTTGGAGGGATTCTTGTGTTGTATTGCCTCCATGCACATGTCTTCCATGGTGGAATTATGCTTGTCCTTCTGCTACAATTGGCCATTTAACCTTGCATTATCTATTTGTGCCTCTTGCAGCTACTCCTTTAGCACTACCTCCCTAAGTCTAACATTAGCCAAATCTCTCCCCATCTGAGTGATTTTTTCTTCCATGATCCCTAAATCTTGAACATTTTTATTTTTGGCAATTTTCATCCAACGGTGTGTGTGTGCTCTCTCTTTTTCTAGCTCATAGAGCAGGGGGAGTGAGAACTTCTGAGGGATCATCTTTCCTCCTTCAATGAATGTGTAATAAGATATCTTGTTTGGCTGTGGGATAGGATGTGGAACTTATGTAATTTCTCTTGGGACAATTTTTGGAGAGGTAGGCTATTTCTTTGGTTCTTCTTATTTCTTTCCTTTGGAATCATGTCCTTCAATTTCTGCCTCTTTTTCATCACCTTGGGCCTCCTTCCCTTCCAAGGATGCCTTTTTCTCTTCCCCCATGACTTTATGCTCTTCCTATAGAAAAATTTTTGTTTCTTGTAGAACTATCTGAGTTTCCTCTAGATAACTTTGTTTTTCTATAGTAAACCCTCTTTTCCTTGATGCTCCTTCTTTTCTTCCTCTTCAAGCTCTATGGGGGTTGGTACTTGTTTGAGGTATGCTATCCTTGAGGAGTGTATTATTATATAGGTCACAGGTGTTTTTAGGTGAAGATACCTCTTGAATATTTCCCTCCTTTGGCCCTATTTATTCTTTCTTATTGGGTGATTCTTTAATTGAGATTGGGTTCTTGGTCGAAGTTTGAGGTCTGCCTTGTTTCACCCTAGTACTCTTCCTAGTCCTAAAGTACATGGGGTTCTATCTCTTTCTCTTTTCCTTCACAGGGGTACTTAGAGTGGCTAAGGTGGCAGCCACTTCATTTTTAGTGGTTCCTAGTGAAATTTTGGTTTGTTGAGGAGAGATATCAGTGCTCAGCTTGGGGTCTAGTGCCTTCTCCTGTTTTGTCCTTCCTTCCTTTTATTCTTCTTTCTCTTCTTCCTCCTTTTCATATTTATTTTCCTCCACCTCCTTTCCTTCATCTATTTCTACATTTTCTATGGGTTCTGCTTCCATTTCCACTTCCTCTTCTTCCTCTGCCTTTTTTGTCTCATCCTCTTCTTTTTTGACACCCCTTTCTCCAAGGCTAGAGGCAGGCGTATGTCCAGGAGTGATAGCTTGTGTCCCAATGCATGCTTCTATTTCCATGTCTATGAAGGTGGACCAAGGTACAAGGATGTTGAGTCCGTTGATAGCATATCCCATATGAGTTTAATGAGAGCATGGTGAGCTAGGTGTTGATACTTTCTCTCCCTTACCCTCTGGCTCATATCCCTGATTGAATGTAGGAGTAAGTATGGGATGTTTAGTACCTGTTATAGGGGCATATATCCTTTGAATCTACGCTCATGCAATAATCTTAAATGGTATCCATATACCACACTTAGTCTTCCCTCGCAGGAAATATATTTCATGATATGATTGCTACCTCATCACATGGGTAAGGGAGACTTTCCCTTCTCACCCCATTCTTATCTTCAATGTATTATTCATTAGGAAAGAAGAAAAATCTTCTTAGAGGCAAGGCTAGAGACTCATTCCTCTCTGTTCCACTTAACTCCTAGAGGTAAGGTTGTGACTCTGCTAATAATCTCAAGGGTTATGGTAATTTCTAGCCCTCTAACCATTGTGGTGGACCTATCATCTACTTGGGAGTGCAAGACTACTAAATATTTTTGAGCCACTTCATCATCAAAGCCTTTGAGGAGCTTGAAGAACCCCAGCCACTCGTTGTTTCTAAATATCTCAACCACAGGAGGGTGTAGTCTAATTCTTTTTATGTTTGTGGGCTCCCTTCTATTAAAACCTCCCCCCATCTTGTGATTGTGTTAGAGAGCTGGTTTCATGGCTTGTGTCCAAAAACACTTGTGATATGGGACCCCAAATGTTTTAACTGATCAGAATCCAGATAAGTGGAAAAAATTTTCCAAAATTTCAAAGTGCTAAGAATCACATGAAACTAGAATGACTGGATCAGGCTCGTTGTCAGGAATTCGACACACTTTTTTTCACTCAAAACAGAGTCTATATGAGGAAGTTATAACCTGTTGATTGTCATGTCAAACACACGAATTTTTAAAAAAATGGTCAAACAGTGTCAAAGGTAAAAAAATTGGGTTTTCTCCAATTTCACCCAATGACACTATGCCAAGTGTCAATTTCTGGTTGGTGTTCTAAGTGGGTTATTTGTGGTGTTCTCATTGGCTTTGGAGAACAACCAATGTCATGAGGACACGTGGCTAGCCCGGAGGCCGCCATGTGCCCCCTTCGAACGCCCAACTTCTAACTTTGGGTTAAGTTTGAATTTTAGAATTTTTATATGCAAGGGCCGGACTTTTTATATATCCAAGGTTGAACCATATGTTATATGGTGTTTAAACTATATATATATATATATATATATATATATGTAGGCGATTGTATTAATGTGGCACATTTATTTTACAAAGGTTAAACCTTATGTTAATTTGGTGAAAAATTTGTAATGGGTAGAAGGGCGGAGGTCGGGACTCAACCCAGCGACCTCCCCCACACCAACCAACAGACATACCACTACACCACCACTTTACAACTTAACAAGTTATGTCATGCGTATATATTTGTTGTTAAAAATGTATTTCAATGGAGGTTTAAAGGGCCAACCTTTGGTCCATGAGACCGAGGCCAATGACCAGGAACAAGCACTCAAACATAAGCGTGAAGATTAAGGTCTAATACAAGATTAATTATCCCAAAACCAAGGTTTAGCGCTAATCCAAACTTTTCAATGGATTTTGTTAACTACGCATTTAGCACCTAATATCCACTTATCAGTTAATTAAACTACATTTTAAAATAGCGGAGAATTCGACGGAGCCACCAAATTCGGTGTTGCCCCAAAATTTAGCAGGCTTAACTGGAGTTACTCCAGTTTTGGTGGAGTTTTCTTAGGAAATATTGAGGAAGCCATAACTCTGGCATATTTTGACTAATTTTGGCTCAAGAATATTCATTCCTAGATGATTTGGATGTTATGAGCATGATGGTGTAGGATGTAGAGGCGTTGCAGCACCTCTGTAGGTGTTTTTTCCACTTTGAAGATTAAAGAAGCCTAGGGCCATCAGGAGAGGTGGTCATGCCTAGATCAGCTCAAGACCTTTTTTAAAGCTTGAAGAATCTATTTTAAGGTTTTTGGGTATTCTGGATCCAATGGAGTAGGTTTCAAAGCCATTGGATCACTATATGTTCTTGTAATCAGAGATTTTATCATTAATCCAAGGAGGTCCTAGTCATTTGAAGCAGGTCCATGGAGATGTAGCCCAGGAGGGGTGAACTCTGTTATTAGCTATTCTGTAATGTGTGTGTTGTGTGTTATTTCTCTACATTTTATTTTTTGTAAATGAATTTTTAAAAGCTAATTAACTCATAAATTTCTCATGAAAGACACTTAAAATTTGACACATAAACCCCTTCATAATTGGCTAACTTGAGATGATCCTAAACACATTGATTTTTAACTGATGAGGGAGCTAGCACAGAAAAACTAGTTTTCCCATATTCAAATCATCAACTTAACACAAAATATGATTTTCTTACCCCTACTTCTCTGAAAAACTTCTTAAATTTCTGAATTATGGCTTGACTGTGTGTAAATTTTCATGAAACACTTGGTGGGGTGATGTCCACTTACCTCTGCAAATATGATGTTTTCTTGATTGAAGGAAGGTTTTGGGGTGTCAATACACTCTAAGGGTGGTTTTCATGACACTGTCTAGCACTGTGTGGCCTCCCTTGAAACTTCCTATAGCACCAACATACTTTCATGTAGCACGGGCTTGCATGCAAACCTCGACCATGGATCAAAGCTCCTCGGTGGCTCAGGTCTCTTCCCTGCTCTAACTGATCTTGGAATGAATAATAAAATGAGCTATAATGAGCCAAAATACACCTTTTATTCCACATCGAACGTACTTGGAGCATAGTGGTGATGTGGATTTGGCATGAGGTTTCCTCACTTGGACCGTTTGTCCCACTCAAGCCAATCATTCCCATCTATCTCATAATCAACTCCAACTCCTCATGATATCTCCCTTAATTGATGTGACAACTCCATAGCAAACCCCACTAACTCTTTACTTTAACTCTTTGAGGGTGGCCAAGTTAACTTCCCACCTTTTTTCCTATTAAACTCTTTATTCTCGACATTAACTCATTTTATCCAAATGATGCATAGCGAGAGGGTGAGGGAGCCATACTTGAGCCTACCTGATACTAATGAGTGGTAGGATCCTTTGATGCAGGGAGCTAGAACATGGTGATGGCCATCAGTTATTTGTTTCCTTTGTTGTATTTTTTTAATTTTATGGGTGAGAAGCTTATTTTTTGAGTGAATTGTTTATTTATTTTTCTTGTTGATTCTTTTGCACGTGCCTCATGGAGACCCTCAGGTGTTGCTGCTAGTGTGGCCTCCCTTCTAGATTCCTCTAGTAATCATCTGGATCCATATTCATCTGCTACCTTGTGCTTACATGATGTGTTGGTTTCATGTACATGATTGCTACATGAAGTGATCATCTTCCTGTAGCAGTCCCCTTATTGCAGTTTTGGATCTCTACTAAGTTAAGGAATAAATAAAAGTGGTGCATGGATGCTAGGGATGGTATTAGGAAGTGAATGGAGTGGTGAAGTGGAGGAGGATATGAGAGGAGAGGCCCTATGTGAGGATTTAGGTAAATTGGATCACAATCGTGAAAAAGAAGGTTTAGTAAGCGTGTGTTTATGCATGGATTGGAGGGATGGTTAGTAGTGGTAGGTATAGGTAAAAAATGATTTTTCATGTCTTCTTGATGGTTAGGTGGCCTTGAGTGAGCTTGTTACTTCTCGAATGAATTTCCTATAACATTACAGGGTTTCCTGTAGCAACCCGGGACATCTTGTAGCACTACAAAGAGTAAAAAAAACATGGAATTTTTGCTCACGTGGAGGGAGAAATGGATGAATTGATGCATACTAGGATTGGACATGGAGTGGATGTGTAGAGGAGAGAGAGAAAGAGAGAAGGGATGTTGCTTCCTTTGCCTAAATTTTCCTTGATCAACAACCTGTAAAACAGAAGCAAGTTAGTGCATAGGTGATGTTTCATTCCTTTTTATTTTTCCTCTTTTTTTATGACAGTTGGGCTGCCTCAACAGAGGTTTTCAACCCATAAGCTTGCCTTGGGCGTGTCAAAGAGGTTTTCACCCAAGGGTCTTTTATTTTTTTTTATTTTTTTTTATTTTTAATCTCCAAGATCGCCTCATGGAGGTTTTCAACCTAGGATTTGGCCTTGGATGCCTCAGAAAGGTTTTCACCCAGTCTTGTTTATTTTTTCTTGTTTTTCTCTTTTTCTAGGAAGGTGAGGGGTTGGAAACTATGAATATTCCAATGAAATTCACCTCCTGTTTATTGAATTGATAAATTTAACCTTAGACAGGGGTTCCGAGTACATTTTTAGCCTATAACCGTTGACAAGCAGAGATATCCCCTCCTCATCTATGGTTATGATCTGAACAACCCTATTGTCATTGAATTTCTCCACTTGATAAGGTCCTAGCCACCTGGTCATTAACTTGCCCTTGAAGTCCTTGAATCTGGAGCCATAGAGCAGCGCCCAACACCCTTCCTGAAACACATTTTCTTTGATGTGCTTGTCACGCCAAAATTTCATTTGCAGTTGTATTACCTCTGTGTGAAGAAGGGCCTGCATTATGAAATCATCCAAACCGTTTATATGCAACAGCCTTTCTTGTTGTGCCTTTTTAATGTCTAATTCAGACTAAGTTGTCATTCTCAGGTTGTTATACTCAAAATCAATGGAAAGAAAATCTTTATTCCCATAAACTAGATCATATGGAGTAAACCATGTATTTGTATTCCCGGTGGTATTGTAAGCCCAAGTGGCTTCCACCAATCTATCTGCCCAATATTTCCTACTGTTGCTCATAACCTTGGTGAGGATGTTTTCCAAGTCTCTATTTGTCACTTCCACCTGGCCTTTTGCTTGAGGATGATAGGAAGTGGAAGTCTTATGCTTTATTTTTGTGCTGGCTCATGAGGTTCTCAATGATATGAGATGTAAATTGATCCCCCTGATCAATGACTACCTCTCTAGGGTATCCAAACTTGTAGAACACATTCTCTATCAAAAACTTAGTTATCTTCTCTTCTGTTGCTTCCTTCATATCCCTTGTTTCAACCCACTTGGTTAAGTAGTCGGTGCATACTATGATATGCCTCTTATACCCAAATGGTGGATCAATGGGCCCAATGAAGTCTATTCCCCATTTGTCAAATGGCTTTAAAGCCACTTGAATTTTCAAAGGAATTCCATCCCTCGGTGTAGGTCTCCTCATCCTTTGACACTGGTCACATATACCAGTGTATCTCTTGGCATCTTGGTGGAGGGTAGGTCAATAGTAGCCTTCTTGCAAAGCTTTGAAGGTTTTCCTCCTGGAAGAAAAATGACCCCCACAGGGACCATCATGAGATGCTGAGAGGATGTCGAAGACCTCCTGTTCCCTCACACATATTCTAAGAATTTGATCAAGACCCAATTTGAAGATATTGCCACCAATCTAAGTGAAAGGGCTATTTTTCCTGATAATCTAGATCTTTTCTTTGGATGAAATATTTGGAGGAAACCTCTCAGTGACCAAGTAGTTAGTTATGTCAGCAAACCAAGGAGAGAGTGTTGAGATATAAAATATATGTTCATCCATAATCTGAGCATCCACCATTCCTTCCTCATTTGTCGATAAAATTAGTCTATATAATAAATTTGCAACAACATTGTCCTTTCCTAGTTTATCAACAATTTTCAAATCAAACTACTGCAATAACAACAACAATATGATTATTCTATAATTTACATCTAATTTATTCATTAAGTACTTGATACTAGTAATATAATGCCTGAACTTGTTTAAGGAATGGACAATGGGTAAGAGCTCCTTTTTAGTGACAGTATAGTTAAGCTCAACTTTGGACAGATTCTTGCTAATGAAATACATGGCATAGGGTAATTTTTCTTCTAATTGCCCCAAGTATGCCCCCACAGCTTTATCTGATGCATCTGTGTGGATGTGGAAGGGCATAACCCAATTGGGACCTCGAATAATAGGGGCAGTGGTTAGATTTTCCTTGATGAGATCAAAAGCCTCCTAACAGAGAATAGACTAAAAAAACTCAAAATCTTTGGCCAACAATCTGAATAATGGTGAGGCCACTTTTTTGAAGTCTTTAATGAACCTCCTATAGTAGCCAGCCAAACCTAGGAAAATTCTCACATCTCTCTTCTTTTGAGGAATAGGCACCCTTGTTGTGATGGTAATTTTGTTTGGGTCTACTTGGATTCCGACTTGTGATATTGAGTGGCCTAGGACTATCCCTTCCATTTTTATAAATTCACACTTTTCCGTACTTAGGGAGAGATGCATTTCGATGCACTTTCTCAACACTTTTCATAGATTGGAGAGAGCCTCATGGAAATCATACCCATAAGGTGTGAAATCATCCATGTTTATTTCTACAAAGTCATGGACTATTTTAGATAAAATTCTCAGGACTAATCTCTAGAAAGTAGCAGGGGCATTGCACAACCCATAGGGAAGGACTCTATAAGCGAAAGTTCCCCAGGGACATGTGAAAGTGGCCTTTTCCTAGTCCTTAGGGATGATTTGGATCTGATTATACCCACTAAAGGGCAAAGGGAAATTGTCCTTCCTAGTGGCTTTGTTTATTTATCGTTAATCAACACATATTCACCACTTTCCATTTTTATTTGGGACTAGAACAAGAGGAGACACCCACTCACTGTCTCATATGGGGTAGATGAAACGTGTATCCAATAATTTTTGCAATTCATCCTTCACTATGTCCTTTAGATTTGGGGTCATCCTCCTTTAGGGTTGGTGCACAGGATTGCATCCCTCTTTAATATAAATATGATGTGTGCACACTGAGGGATGCACACCTTTCATGTCTTTGTATTCCCAAGAAAAATCATCAAGGTTTTCCTTCAATAGATGGCACAGTTTCTCTTCTTCTTTGGATGAGAGGGATGAGTTAATCTTCAGGGATTTTGATGGGCCAAATTCCACAACCTTGGTGGCTTCAAAGGTTCAATCAACTAAGGGCATATCAAACCAAGGGTGTCTTTTATATTTTCTCACTAGGTCATCGAGTGTCATGGAAATGCGGGTTTGGATTTGAATGATGTGGTCGATGAGATTATCCTCATTAGGTTACCCCCCTCTAGGAAAAATATATATGGTAAAAATGGGGTAGGGTGTGGTATCGTAAACTCCATCTTCTTCTTCTTCATCCTCCAACCACAAGGGTAGATCATGGTCAATGGAAGGTTGGGTAGGAGGATATAATACCAGTTGTTTGGACAAGGGCTCATTATTTATAGTCATGTTTCCGAACCTCCAACTAATATAAGAATCGACAGTGGCCAACCAAGGTATTCCCAAAATGAGAGGATATCCATTAAACTTGGTTTTTGGCTAGAGGACCAAAAAATTTGTGGGGTACTCCCAGGAGTCGATTGAGAACATAAAATCCTCAAAAATTCCTTTTGGAGCTATTGTGGATCTATCAGCAAGTTGAAAAACAATGGTGGTCTTTCTCAATGCTCCTTAGAGGTTGAGTTTAAGCATAATTTCCTTGTTCATCATATTGATGGTAGCCCCGAGGTCAATCAAAGTGTGGGGGACTATGACACCATCGATGTGTACATATACTACTGGACTTCTGGGGTCCAGGTACTTCGAGAAGATCACCCTTCCCAACATTAAGTTAGAAAATTGTCCCACAACATTGATGTTTGAGGTGTATTTCTTATTTCTCCCAAGTTTCTTAAATCACTTTTCTTTGATGAGCCTATTGTAAATAGGGACATCCTTGATGGCCTAGAGGAGGGGTATTTTCACACACATATTTTTTAGTTCTCCCAGAAGTTTATTTTCTTATGGGGTGTGCTAACTAGGGTGGATTAGGCACTCAGGAAAAGGAGGTTGGTTGGTTTAAGTATTGATCTCTTCCTTTTCCTCCTCAACCTTTGCAGGTGGAGATGGAGGATGATTGTCTAGGAGTAATCTTCGAGACCTGAGATTGATCTCATGTCTCTCTACAACACAAGTTGGATAGGATGTTTCCCCATTGTAAACCTTTTATGCATGCTTGTTGTTCAGGTTTAGATTGGGCTAGGAAAGAAATTGAGGAAACTTAGGTGGAGTAGAGTGGGTGAGATGAGGTTGACGTTGGGGTGGAGGTAGTAAAGCAGGTGGTTGGTTGTGTTGGGGCCTCCACCCTTGTGATGGGTTTCTCCACTGAGGTGGTTGAGGTGGTTAGGGTGATATGGAGGGTTGTAAGGCCAAGTAGGAGGTGTAGGCCATGACAGAGGAGTGGATGTGTACCAAGACTGCACAGGTGCATTATGGTTTGTATTATAGTAGGAGAAAGGAGCACCTTGCATGCCCTGCTGATATGGCCAAGGCCCTTGAGGCCTTCTCTAATTTATGAAATGGAGTTTCTCTGGTCTTCGTTCCCCACCTTGATATACAACTTTTAGCCCAGGTAAAGAGGGACACTTATCTATGGCATGATTCTCTTCACATACTAAGAAAACCTTTATGACATTTAGTGTAAATTCATTTTGAGGGTGTTTTCTAAAGAAGAAGATAGCCAAGGCACTCTTTGATTCCTCTTGATTCCACTTGATCTGCATTATGTCCATTTGCAGAGAAAAGGTGTGCAACATCTCACTTTTTAATTCCTCCAACATATTTTCAATCTCATGCTTGATGGAGGTGGAAGAGGAGGGGTTGTTGGTCATGCTTTGGCCGGCTCTAACTTTCTTCCTAGCTTCCCTAGAGTGGTTTCTAAAGATAGTTTTGATGTCCTCATAAGGGTTTATATCACCTCTTCACTAATCCCTCAGAGAAGTACGAATTTGACTGATCTAGGATCAAGGGTGTAGCTGGCTCTTTTATAGTTCAGTTGGAATCTTTCTTCATAATCCACCAAGGATTCATCAAGTCCTAGATTCATCCTAAATATATCGTCTTTGGTTTCTTTGGATCTGCAGTAGTATTTATATTTGTTGTTCAATTAATATTGCATCTATGCCCAGGTAGTGATGTTGTTCCCATGCAAACCCATGAACTAGCACAAGGCCACATCCTTGAGGGTGGATGGGAATAGTTTTAGCTTCTGGTCATCTGAGGCATAGTCATAGGTCCTACAGACAATAGCTAACTCAAACATGAAGGTGTCAGGATCCTCATAAGTAAGGCCATATAAATGTGGAATGGTTGAGGGACTGATGTTCTTCATTCTAGTTTCTCCATATGTTTCTCTAATGGGAAAGACTCCTTGGGTCCTAGTTTCAGAAATGGCTTGAATTGGTGAAGCAGGTTCCTCGGGTGAAGAAATTTCCTCATTCATAAAACTTTTCAAGTGGTTCACCTATGGTGTGATCAACCTCGCAGTCACTTACAAAGAGTGAAGGATAACTATGTGGGGATGTGGGGATTTTTGGTAATAATTTGCCTTAGTTATCCCTACTCCTACGAGGCATGAAAGTCAAAATATTTTTGTATTTTTCAATATTTTGGAATTGAATGTAAAATAAAAGCAGAAAATAATGCTTAAGAATAACCAAAACATCTACTTAGAAACCTTTCCTGCAATGACACCAAAAAGTGGTGAGCCCTGGTATTGTACCAAGAGTGTTGTAACTCCCAGAGGCTAATCAACTTTACTTTATCAACCCGGGGTTCGTACAAACTTGGAGGTGATAGTGCTATATGCACAGCAGATGAGTTCTACTCATTCCATCCTCTTCTCAGTTCTACAATGAGGTGTTACTGCTAGGGTGACTTCTAGGAAAGGAAGTATGTCACACTTTTGAATGAAATCTAAGACTGGAAATAAATCATGACCATTACTCTATCAATAGGGAAAAAAACTATTCTATATCATAATGATTTATCTAGCTATATATAATAAAGAGAAATTCACACTTAAGCTAATGCAAGAAAGGAAATTAAACTAAGTTGCATTTATAATTTAGATTGTTGAATTGAACTTGTAGAAAGGGAAACTAATCTAGGCACACATGCTAAACCAAATAACTAATTGAGTTCTATTTAACTTATGCTTAACTATAGTGCTTAATAATGCATCTATCCATGAGCTATTCAAACCTTTAAATGACTTTGTTTTGAAGAAAAAGGAGGCATTGAGGTTTCCTAAGAGGGTTCTTGACTCAAGGTTTCAGATTTGAAGGTGTGTTGGAGGCTAGGCTAGGCTTATATGAGGTGAAATTGTGATTTTGGGCTGAAAGAGTGAGTGGTTGGCACTGCTATAGGATCTGCTGCAGGTTTTCCTGTAGTGCTACATGATGTCTTGAAATGTTACAGGAATGTTTGAGGCCGGAAATTGTGAGAAAATGGTTAGGAGAGGTGGAATGAAGGTCATGGAAAATTTTAGGGGCTAGTATTCACAGGTGGGCTAATTTTCCATGGTTTCTCCAAAAAAAAGTTTCGCCAATTTCCATTTTTTCTAAAAATGATTCGCCAAAATTTTACAATATAAAATTATTTTACCTTAAAAATCACCAACATTATATAAAGGCTATAATAAAATCATTATAAATTTTAATAATTTTACAAATATATCAATAAATAATTTATAGTTTTCAGATTAGGCATTACTGAGATTCGCCAATGTTTTAAACTTCGATATCATTTTCCATCCTTAAAATTTTCCCTGATGAAGGTGGATCTAGGTAGATGAATGGTATCCAACCCCTTGTTCAAGCTCATAACTCTTCACAAAGCGTGTCTTGTGCCTCCAAGGTGTCTCTCGGTGTTGTGGTGGATATTTCCAAAAATAGGGTTGAATGTGACTTGGATGGAAGTTGGTTGATGAAGGGTGGAGACAGCAGCTAATGGTGTTGGGGAAGTCCTCCTCTACTGATTTATTCAAAACTACAATAAAAATACCTATTCATGCATTCATCATTGATAAATATATCATAAAAATGGTGGAAAATATGAGTTGAATTTAAATAAACCTACCTCTGCATCGACAACATCTCCACGATAAGAAAAGAAACATATCTAACTTTTACAAGAAATCATAAATTTAAAATCAATTTTTTACTATGGTGAATATCTTCCCTCCTCAAGCTCCAATGGAAGAGGTGAGAGAAGGAGGCTTTAGCACACAGTTTTGAGATTTTATAAGCTATTGCACATAAAATGGAAAGATAATAACTACTGCAACATGAAAGAGAACACAAGCACATAAGAGAGACTGAGGCAAATGGTTTGGGCCCTAACCCACAAACTCAACTCCTTGAAGCTAACTCAGTGGAGAAGAAACCAAATTCTCATTTTATTTCATAACCAGTCTTGTACATAACATATGAAAATTATAAATGTATAGCACAAGATCTAAGAGTGCTCTAGCTACATCCAAAAATCGAATCCTAGTGAGCTCTTTCTCTGGCCTATTTATCCTAGAGGGTAGCTACCAACATCTCCCTAAAAATTAGGCGTTTTTCCCCTTAGGACTCGAGATAAGTGGAGCTTGGCTCCCCTTGATCTTCCACTTGATTGTTTGTCTCTAATTTCGATTTGTTGGAGGAGAATCTTGAGGATATATTGGCTACCTTTAGGAGCTAAGGAGGTGGTAAAAATTCCTATAATCACTCTTTGATTTCTACTCTAAGCCCTGATTGTGAAATCTTCCTCAAAAATGGCATATTCTCCTGATTTTCCTGCATTTAAACCACATTAGGCTTTGAAGTATGACAACCCTTAATACACCATCTTCACTAAGAAAAATATGACAATAATACAATTAAATGTGAGAAAGAAAAAATAATTAGGCTAAAAAGGTGACAATTAACCCCTTAAAATGTACCTAATGATGGTGCTCATTAGATAGATCCCTTCTCAAAGACATTGGAAAAATTATAGTGGAAGATCTCACCTTGACCTTCTTGAAACATGCTGAAAAACTAGGATGTTTATTAGGGTTTGTAGTGGACAACCCTAATAATCATTTTAGTTTCACTTGTAACTTATGAACAAGGAGCCTTAGTTGACCCCATATTCCCAATGAAAAGGCGCTAATTTATGGTTCTTCCATCAACTTTATTTCCTTCTTTTTTGAAATTATTTTGTTGGATTTACTCTTTAAAGCCACCTTGCAACTCACTACCCTAAAATACCAACAATTCTACCCTAGGGATTCCTCCCTTCAGCCAGAGAAGAGCCGATAAAAATTTTAGAAGAGGGTTGGTGAGAAGACTGTGGCCTCCCTCGTTGTTTCACCAAGGCCGCACTTGAGCTTAAGGACTTCATCTCAAATTGTGGGATTGTGTGAGAATAATATGTAATTTTAATTCCCACTATCCAGTACATATGTCATTACTTACAATATCCGAACTATATGTTTTCAACCTTTAGAATATGGCTTATAAATTATCAAGTATTTTTATAATACTAGTTTTATTTTCCTATTTAGATGAGCAAATGCATATTTTGATCCCATATGATGGACTATCATGGAATAGAATGGTCTCTATTCTTCTTCAACATTTGAAATGTTTAAATATTTTCATTTTGTATACTTTTACAATGTTGAGTTTTTTAATTTGGCAGCTCAGTGAAGAATTCCAACCATTGGACTAAATTCCTCTTTTCGAGAGGACCAATTTTGACTATTGAAGCACTCAATTTGGACAAGGGAAAGTGTATTTTTAAATTGAGGCCCACAGTGTCACACTTGATTAGGTCGGCCCTAGCAAGAAATTGGACACCCTTGGAAGTGTATAAATACAAGTGAACTCAAGCTCATTTGGATATCACCAAGCATATTCTTCTTCTCTGCTTTGGTTCACACAGCTCTGAGGTTGGGTTGAGAAGTTTCGTTCGTATAGGTCTGAGATTACAAGGTTTGAAGCTCACACGTGTATTAGGGTTTTTGGTTTCTGATTGCAAGCTTGACACAAGAAATTTTCAGCTATAACTGCAGGTGGGTAGGCACATCTATGCGGTTAGAAGCTCTCAACTGCACACACACATATTCCTTCGTGCGGTTGGGCTCTAGGAATGAAATTTGACATTTGATCACAGTTGACCACAGTTGACCGCATACAAGAAAATTTGTCTCTAATCTAGATTGATGTTGGGAACATATTTATAAATCTTGTTAGTTTTATTTTACTACATGATTTTTGTATTGGCTCATTGTAGTATCTGCTGAACATTTTATGAAAATCTAATAAAATAATAATCACAAAGGGTTTTCCCCATAGTGGGTTTTTCCTTGGTCATTGACAAAAATTATGGTGTCTCTTGTTGATGTGTTGATGGTATCCTTTTTCATTGCATTTACTATTCTATCTTCAATTACTGTTGACGATTGGAAATATTAATTATTGATGAAATATTTTTAATTTAATAATTTCCTTGTGCTAAATTAATTGAAAAAACACGAAACAAACTAAAATTTAACGTGGTATCAGAGGTTTGGTGAAGGATAAGCCCAAAAGGAGACAAGATTTGAAGCAATAATCCTTGGAAAGTTGAAGGACCCTATCTAATCAAGTCAATATTTATTCCTCTTTCTTCAAGGAACATGAGAAGTTGGGTGACTTATCTAAATTTGTTGCATGGAAAATCAGGTTGGATATCATAACTGATAACAATGATGTTTTGGAATTCATTCAAGGAAAAGTACCAAAGCCTCCGGAGAATTCTTCTGCTGCTACCAAGAACAAGCACAAGAAAGGTGAGTAAAAAGTAAAGAAATTATAACTGATGGTTTACAAGATAGTTTACTTGCATATATTGAAAATTTGAGGAAGTCTAAGGAAATGTGTGATAAGATAGTTGGCATGTATGAATTCAACAATTTGAATGAGATTATCCCCTTGAAAGATCAACTCAAAGATATTAAGATGAATAAAGTAGAGTCCATGCAATCCTACATTATGCGTATATCTCGTCTTAGAGATCAATTGCAAAGAGTTGGGGAAATTTTGCCTGACAAGGAATTGGCAATTGTAATCCTTAGATGTATTCCTTCTCTTTGGGAAACCTTCATTACTGATATAAGAAACAACAATACCTTCCCATCATTTGATGAGATTCTTGGAAATCTCACTCAAGAATAATCGAGTATGATATCAAGAGGCAAGATTCAAAACCATGAAGGAGAGCCCGCTGCATTTGTCATTCAAAACAAGAGTATGAAAGGAAAAGGAGGTCCATAAAATTAAGGAAGCATCCTCCTCGGAGTTGAAATATAAGGAATGATAGAGAATCATCACACATTGAATGTTACAATTATCACAAGAAATTTCATTATGCTCAAGATTTCCCCAAGAAGAACAAAGGTCCACACTACAACACTAGAAGAAACAATAACAAGTTTGATGATCGAAGAAGGAGATATGACCGAAGGAATGACCATAATGGAAGAGATGAAAGAAGAATAAGAGATTCTCCAAGTGATCATAAAGAAGATAATCGTCCTCAAAATAAGTCAATATACTCCACGTATGAAAGTAATGTTGGTAATCAATCTGAATATATTCTTATTTCTTATCTCACTTGTTCTTCTCGCCTTGATTCGTGGGATAGTTGGTTGGTTGATAGTGGGGCCACTCACCATTTCATTGGGTATAAGGAAGTTCTCTCTAATTTGGTAGAAAGGGATTCAAATTTGAAAATTATTCTTGGAGACAAATCCACTCATCCTATTAAAGGATTTGGGTCTGTCAAATTTCATTTGAATTTCAAGGAATTTTTTTTTCTCCATGATGTGATGTATGTGCCAAGATTGAAGAATAATTTGGTATCAATACATGCTTTGGAAGAAAAAGGGATGAGGGTTTCCTTCATCAAGGGAAAGGTTCTTACATGTCATGTTCGATCCCCTATGAGAGATGCATTTACATTGGGATCGAGATTTGAAGGAATCTATAAAGTCATTGGTAGACCTCTTCTAGCATTGGTCCATGATACTAATCATCTAAGTGAGCTATTCCACTAAAGATTCACCCATATGCATTATGATTCTCTTCTGAAATTGAAGAAATTGGTCTCTAGTATTCCCAATTTTCAAGCCCAACATGATGGAGTATGTCCATGTTATGTCAGTGGAAAGAAGAAAAGGGAACCATTCCATTCTAGGGAGAACAAGACAAATGACATCCTCCATGATCCGGATTTATGCAAGAATGCAATAAAATATAGAAATAGACATAAACACAGAGATGAAGTGGAAATAATGCTTCATTTCATTAATATCAAATGACTGAAATATGCTTACAGACATAATGGAAATAACAATAGCTAGGGTGTTGGTAGCGTATCTCCGAGAAGAGATGTGGTGGCTATAGACCTCTGAACTGTGTTACAATGAGGCTCAAAGGCATATTTATTATTGAGAAACAATGTAAAATCCGAAACATCCAAAAACATAACCCTAGGAGATGAAGCGCCAAAATTGTGGGCCCTGTTTGGGTAAATTAGTGTTTCAACTTCCCAAGGACGTAACTTTGGCATCTAATCTTTGTTTGATGTGTTCAATAGCTCATTAGAAAGATATATCTGAGGAGTACAACTTTCGGTGTGAGAAACATCGGTCCATGGACCCATATTTCTCCCAGTTTTCCCCAAAAAACGTTGTTTAGGGCCTCAAAACGGCTCCGAAAGTTCAGGACCCCAAAAATTGCTAAAAATAGTAAGTTGTGTTGCAACTTAAAAATTGAAATAACTAATGGTGGAGGTTCAAATGGAATAGGTGGGTGGCCACCAATATCCACCTGGATCATTAAGGCCCTAATACGGCTCTGGGACTGCAGGACCCAAAAACCTGCCAAAAATAGTAAGTTGTGCTGAATGTGAAAAGCAATGAGAATTGATGGTGCAGGTCCAAATGGAATAGGTGGGTGGCCACTGATATCCACCTGGATCATTCCTCCTTTCTTAGGAAGCAATGGTCCCCATTGCGTTGAGATCCTCCATGAGATGAGGCAAATTCTGTTGAACTGGGTATTAGATTTGTTGAAGATGTCATGGAACTGTAGGAGGACATGCTGGATGCATTTAGTAAATTTGGTTTCTTTATCAGCCTCAAAAAATACATGTGTGGATTTTGTATGTGTATTTGCAGGAGGTATGGCCACATCAGGCAGCAGTGCATTGGGGGTCAGATCAATGGAGTGCTTGTCGTGACAGTGTAGAGGAACCTCTGTGAGTGAAGAGAAAATGTCCTCGTATTCCTCCATGACTTTTTCCATCTGCTGCAGCCATGCAAGGGAGCCATGTTTCGAGGTTGTGGCCACAATATTCTTCTTTCCCTGTGAGTGAGTTGTAAGGAAAATGAATTTCCTAGTTTTGGAAACAATCTTACTGCGTCGTTTTGCAGTAATTAAAGAGATGACAGGAGGTGATACTACCTCCAGTATCCTATACAAGTTTTTTTCTTAAAGTAATAACAATAACACGAGGCCAAGACTCATACACAACATGTCGCCTACACAAGTATGGTTGGCCCAATAATACATCAACTACATCAAGAGGAGCCACATCAAATAATAGCTCATCCGTGAATGGCTTGATGATGTACGAAAGGCGACATTGTTGGCGGATGCAGAGATCTCTCCCTCGGTGAAGCCACCCGATGGTATATGGATGCGGGTGTGCTATGGTCGGTAGGCCGAGCTGCTTCACAACCTCTGCTGAAATGAGGTTCTTTTGGCTTCCTCTATTAACAAGGAATTGCAGTGGAGAACCCTTCACTCACATCTGCGAATGGAAGAGGTGCTCCCCCTCCTCTCAATCCTCGGTATCCTCCCTCTAGATCTTGGTGGTGGAAACAATCACACTGGGATCCGCATCAATGATCTACTTCCCTTTGTCATTTCCTTTGTCTGGTTCTAACTTAGGATCAAAAATTGCATTTGATTCGAGTGCCTTTAGTTCGGCCACCAATGACTGTTTGGCCCGTCACTAGTTTGTGCTATGAGTGGGGTTGTTATGAAATTCACACCACTTCCCCGTGTCCTTCTTTTGATTTTTGGTGTTGTTATGAGTTGCACCACTTTGGACTTGCCCCTTATTCTTTGGTTCGAGGGCACCTTTCCCTAGCTTCGGATTTGCAGATCCAAAGTCTCACTTCTTCTAATTAAATTTCTTCTTGATATTGGTGGCATAACGATATGCCATGCCAAGCGATGTAATGTCGAGGAAATCCATTTCCTCCTGAATGTGTTTGTGCAGACAGATGTAGTACTTGAGCACCAAATGTCTCTCTAAATATTTAATACGCAACTTTGTGCGCAGGGTATGGAAAAATTCATCAGTTCGTGCACATCTTGATCCCTTTGTTGCCGCAGCGTGGTCCATTGGATGTATTTTTCCTCATAGCTCCCCATGGGGTAATATTGTTCCTTGATTTCATCTCAAAACAAATTCCAAGTGGGTGTGTCCGAGAACAAAGAGGGCTCCCCTTCATTATCTTTCTCATAGTAGGTATCCCACCAGTCTTTGACATGGGGAGCGGCTTTGAGGAGCACAAAAATAATCTTTTCTCAGTCGGAGAAATCATGGACTGAGAAATACCCTTCCAGCATATTTAACCATCTATATACGATGTCTACATCTATCTGGCCTTCAAATACAGGAATTTCAAATTTTACCTGTACCTTGAAGGGAGTGGCGCCTCCAGAGTGGTTGTTGGATGTAGATGCACCATAGGTGGGCAGTCGTTGAAGGATCTGAGAAAATTTATCCATCATTGTGTTCCTTTGTTTCTCAAGAGCCTCCTCTAGTAATATTTTGATAGGATATCCTGCTTCCTCATCCTTATTTTCTTCTTCCATGGGAGGTCGTTGGGGTTTGCGAGGCTGAACTTGCAAGGGTTCAACCAGATCAAGCCCTAACTCCTTATACCATGACCGCGTTAGGGACATGCAAAGAAACACAGAGAAAGAGCAGACCGCTCTGATACCACTGATCCGAATTTATGCACAAACGCAATAAAATACAGAAATAGACATAAACATAGAGATGCAGTGGAAATAATGCTTCATTTCATTAATATCAAATGACTAAAATATGCTTACAGACATAATGGAAATAACAATAGCTAGGGTGTTGGTAGCATATCTCTGAGAAGAGATGTAGTAGCTACAGACCTCTGAACTATGTTACAATGAGGCTCGAAGGCCTATTTATTGTCGAGAAACAATGTAAAACCTGAAACATCCAAAAACCTAACCCTAGGAGATGAAGCGCCAAAATTGTGGGCCCCGTTTGGGTAAATTGGTGTTTCAACTTCCTGGGGACGTAACTTTGGCATCTGATCTCCGTTTAACGTGCTCAATATATTGTTATAAAGATATATCCGAGGAGTATAATTTTTTTTTATGAGAAACATCAATCCATGAATCCATGTTGCTCCCGTTTTTTCGAAAAAACGTCATTCAGGGCCTCAAAACGGCTCCGGAAGTTCAGGACCTCAAAAAATGTTAAAAATAGTAAGTTCTGTTGCAACTTAAAAAATAAAAGAACTGATGGTGGAGGTTCAAAAGGAATAGGTGGATGGCCACCAATATCCACCTAGACCATTAAGACCTCAAAATGGCTCCGAGAGTGCAGGACCCGAAAACCTGCTAAAATTGTAAGTTGTGTTGAATGTGAAAAGCGGCAAGAATTGATGGTGCATATCCAAATGGAATAAGTGGGTGGCCACCAATATCCACCTGGATCATTCCTCCCTCCTTAGAAATCAATGGTCCCCATTACGTTGAGATCCTCTATGAGATGAGGCAAATTCTGTTGAACTGGGTATTAGATTTGTTGAAGATGTCATGGACCTACGGGAGGACATGTTGGATGTGTTTATTTAATCTGGAAAATACATGTGTGGATTCTATATGTGTATTTGCAGGAGGTATGTCCATATCAGGCAGCGGTGCGTTGGGGGTCAGATCAATGGAGTGATTGATGTGACAGTGTAAAGGAGCCTCTATGAGTGAGGAGAAAATGTCCTCATATTCCTCCATGACTTTGTCCATCTACTGTAGCCGTGCAGGGGAGCCCTGTTTCGAGGTTGTGGCCACAATATACTTCTTTTCCTGCGAGTGAGTTGTAAGGAAAATAAATTTCCTAGTTTGGGAAACAATCTTACTGCGTTGTTTTGCAGTAGTCAAAGAGATGACAGGAGGCGGTACTACCTCTGGTATCCTATACAAGTTATTTCCCAAAGTAATAACAATAGCACGAGGCCTATACTCATTCACAGCATGTCGCCTGCACAAGTATGGTTGGCCCAATAATACATCAGCTACATCAATAGGAGCAACATCACATAATACCTCATCTATGAATGACTTGATGTTGTAAGGAAGGCGGTAATGTTAGCGGATGCAGAGATCTCTCCCTGGTGAAGCCACCCGATGGTATATGTCTGCGGGTGTGTTATGGTCGGTAGGCCAAGCCACTTCATGACCTCTACTAAAATGAGGTTCTTTTGGCTTCCGCTATCGACAAGGAATTGTAGTGGAGAACCCTTCACCCACATCTGTGAATGGAAGAGGTGCTCCCCCTCCTCTGGATCCTCAAGATCCTCCCTCTAAATCTTGGTGGTGGCAACAATTGCACTGCGATCCACATCAATTATCTACTTCCCTTTGTCATTACCTTTATCTGGTTCTGACTCGGGATCAGAAATTGCATTTGATTCAGGTGCCTTTAGTTCAGCCACCAACGACTATTTGGCCCGACACTCGTTTTTGCTATGAGTGGAAATGTTATGAAATTCACACCACTTCCCCGTGTCCTTATTTCGATTTGTGGTGTTTTTATGAGTCACACCACTTTGGCCTTGCCCCTTGTTCTTCGGTTCGGGGGCACCTTTCCCTCGCTTCAGATTTGCAGATCCAAAGTCTCGCTTCTTCTGATTAAATTTCTGCTCAATATTGGCGGCATAACGATATGTCGTGCCAAGAGATGTAATGTTGAGGAACTCCATTGCCTCTTGAATGTGTTTGTGCAGAAAACCGTAGTACTTGAGCACCAAATGTCTCTATGAATCGCTAATACACAACTTTGTGTGCAGGGTATGGAACAAATTCATCAGTTCGTGCACATCTTGATCCCTTTGCTGCCACAGCATGGTCCATTGGATGTATTTTTTCTCATATCTCCCCATGGGGTAATATTGTTCCTTGATGTCGTCTTGAAATGAATTCCAAGTGGGTGTGGCTAAGAAAAAATAGGGTTACCCTTCGTGATCTTTCTCACAGTAGGTTTCCCACCAGTCTTTGACATGGGGATCGGCTTGCAAAAATAATATTTTCTCGGTCGGAGAAATCATGGACCGAGAAATACCCTTCCAGAAAATTTAACCATCTATCTACAGCGTATGCATCTATTCAGCCTTCAAATACAAGAATGCCAGATTTTACATGCACCTTCAAGGGAGTGGCGCCTCTCGAGTGGCTATTGGATGCAGATGCACCATAGGTGGGCAGTCGTTGAAGGATCTGAGCAAAGTAATCCATCATCGCGTTCCTTTGTTTCTTGAGGGAATCCTTGAGCAATATTTGGATAGGATATCTTGCTCCCTTGTCTTTCTTTTCTTCCCCCATGGGAGGTCATCGGGGTTTGTGAGGTTGATCTTGCAAGGGTTCAACCACATCGATCCCTAACTCCTTATACCCTGACCGTGTTGGGGACATGCAAAGAAAAACAGAGAAAGAGAAGACCGCTCTGATACCACTGATCCAGATTTATGCAGGAACACAATAAAATACAAAAATAGACATAAACACAGAGATGCAATGGAAATAATTCTTCATTTCATTAATATCAAATGACTGAAAGATGCTTACAAACATAATGGAAATAACAATAGCTAGGGTGCTAGTAGCGTATCTCTGAGAAGAGATGTGGCATATACAGACCTCTTAACTATGTTACAATGAGGCTAGAAGGCCTATTTATTGTTGAGAAACAACGTTAAACCTGAAACGTCCAAAAACCTAACCCTAGGAGATGAAGAGCCAAAATTGTGGTCCCGTTTAGGTAAATTGGTGTTTCAACTTCTCAGGGACGTAAATTTGGCATCCGATCTCTGTTTGATGTGCTCAATAGCTTGTTAGAAGGATCTACATGGGGAGTACAACTTTTAGTTTCTCCAAAAAACGTCGTTTAGGGCCTCAAAACGGCTCCGGAAGTTCAAGACGCGAAAAACTGCTAAATTAGTAAGTTGTGTTGCAACTTAAAAACTGAAAGAACTGATGGTGGAGGTTCAAATTGAATAGGTGGGTGGCCACCAATATCCACCTAGATCATTAAGGCCCCAAAACGGTTCCAGGAGTGCAGGACTCGAAAACCTGCTAAAAATAGTAAGTTGTGTTGAATGTGAAAAGTGGCAAGAATTGATGGTGCGGGTCCAAATGGAATAGGTGGGTGGCCACCAATATCCACCTGGATCATTCCTCCATCCTTAGGAAGCAATGGTCCCCATTGCATTGAGATCCTCCATGAGATGAGGCAAATTTTGTTGAACTGGGTATTAAATTTGTTGAAGATGTCATGGAACTGTGGGAGGACATGCTAGATGCGTTTAGTAAATTTGGTTTCTTTATCAGCCTCAGATAATACATGTGTGGATTCTGTATGTGTAGTTGCAGGAGGTATGGCCACATCAGGCGGCGGTGCATTGGGGGTCAGATCAATGGAGTGCTTGTCGTGACAGTGTAGAGGAACCTCTATGAGTGAGGAGAAAATGTCCTCGTATTCCTCCATGACTTTGTCTATCTACTGTAGCCGTGCAGGGGAGCCCTGTTTCGAGGTTGTGGCCAAAATATTCTTCTTTCCCTGTGAGCGATTTGTAAGGAAAATAAATTTCCTGGTTTGTGAAACAATATTACTACGTTGTTTTGTAGTATTCAAAGAGATGACAGGAGGCAGTACTACCCTCGGTATACTGTACAAGTTATTTCCCAAAGTAATAACAAAAACACGAGGCCAAGACTCATACACAGCATGTCGCCTGCACAAGTATGGTAGGCCCAATAATACATCAGCTACATCAAGAGCAGCAACATCACATAATACCTCATCCTTGAATGGCTTGATGATGTACAGAAGGCGGCACTGTTGGCGGATGCAGAAATCTCTCCCTAGGTGAAGCAAACCGATGGTATATGGCTACGTGTGTGCTATGGTAGGTAGCCCTAGCCACTTCACGACCTCTGCTGAAATGAGGTTCTTTTGGCTTCTGCTATTGACAAGGAATTGCAGTGGAGAACCCTTCACCCACATCTGTGAATGGAAGAGGCGCTCCCCCTCCTCTGGATCCTCAGGATCCTCCCTCTGGATCTTGGTGGTGGCAACAATTGCACTGGGACCCGCATCAATGATTTGCTTCCCTTTGTCATTGCCTTTATCTGGTTCTGACTCAGGATCAGAAATTGCATCTGATTTGGGTGCCTTTAGTTCGACCACCAATGACTGTTTGGCCCGACACTCATTTGTGCTATGAGTGGGGTTGTTATGAAATTCACACCACTTCCCCGTTTCCTTGTTTGGATTTGTGGTATTGTTATGAGTCACACTGCTTTGGCCTTTCCCCTTGTTCTTTGGCTCGGGGGCACCTTTCCCTGGCTTCAGATTTGCAAATCCAAAGTCTCACTTCTTCTAATTAAATTTATGCTCAATCTTGGTGGCATAATGATATGTTGCTCCAAGCGATGTAATGTCAAGGAACTCCATTTCCTCCTGAATGTGTTTGTGCAGACATCCATGGTACTTGAGCACCAAATTTCTCTCTGAATCTTTAATACCCAACTTTGTGCGAAGGGTATGGAACAAATTCATCAATTTGTGCACATCTTGATCCCTTTGCTGCCGCAACGTGGTCCATTGGATGCATTTGTCCTGATAGCTCCCCATGGGGTAATATTGTTCCTTGATGCCATCTCAAAATGAATTCCAAGTGGGTGTGGCCGAGAACAAAGAGAGTTCCCCTTCATCATCTTTCTCACAGTAGGTTTCCCACCAATCTTTGACATGGGGAGCGGCTTTGAGGAGCACAAAAATAATCGTTTCTCGGTCGGAGAAATTATGGACCGAGAAATACCCTTCCAGCAAATTTAACCATCTATCTACGGCGTCTACATCTATCTAGCCTTCAAATACAAGAATTTCAATGTTTACATGTACCTTGAAGGGAGTGGTGCCTCCAGAGTGGCTGTTGGATGTAGATGTGCCATAGGTGGGTAGTCGTTGAAAGATCTGAGCAAATTTATCCATCATCGCGTTCCTTTGTTTCTCGAGGGCCTCCTCGAGCAATATTTGGATAGGACCTCTTGCTCTCTTTTCTTTCTTTTCTTTCGCCATGAGAGGTCGTCGGGGTTTGCAAGGCTGATCTTGCAAGGGTTCAACCAGATCGAGCCCTAACTCCTTATACCCTGACTGCGTTGGGAACATACAAAGAAAAATAGAGAAAGAGCAGACCGCTCTGATACCACTGATCTGGATTTATGTAGGAATGCAATAAAATATAAAAATAGACATAAACACAGAGATGAAGTGGAAATAATTCTTCATTTCATTAATATCAAATGACTGAAATATGCTTACAGACATAATGGAAATAACAAGCGTATCTCTGAGAAGTGATGTGGTGTCTACAGACCTCTGAACTGTGTTACAATGGGGCTTGAAGGCCTATTTATTGTTGAAAAACAATGTAAAACTTGAAATGTCCAAAAACATAACCCTAGGCAATGAAGCGCCAAAACTGTGTGCCCCATTTGGGTAAATTGGTGTTTCAACTTCCCGGGGACGTAACTTTGGCATCCGATCTTCGTTTGACATGCTCAATATCTCGTTAGAAATATTTATCCGAGGAGTGTAACTTTTATTGCAAGAAACATCGGTCCATGGAACTATGATGCTCTCGATTTTCCCAAAAAACGTCGTTTAGGGCCTCAAAACGGCTCCGGAAGCTCAGGACTCGAAAAACTGCTATAAATAGTAAGTTGTGTTGCAACTTAAAAACTGAGAACTGATGGTGGAGGTTCAAATGGAATAGTTCGGTGGCCACCAATATCCACTTGGATCATTAAGGCCCCAAAACGGCTCCAGGAGTGCAGGACCCAAAAACCTGCTAAAAATAGTAAGTTGTGCTGAATGTGAAAAGCGGCAAGAATTGATGGTGCGAGTCCAAATTGAATAGGTGGGTGGCCACCGATATCCACTTGGCTCACTCCAACTCATTCATTCTGATATATGTGGTATTATTCCCATACATTCTAGTGGTGGTCATATCTACTACATCACCTTCGTTGATGAATTATCAAGAAATACATGGATATATTATTTGAAGCACAAGGATGAAGCCTTTGAAATATTCAAGGAGTTCAAAGCTTTGGTCAAAAATCAAACATGGAAGAAAATTAAGATCTTCATGTTTGAAAATGGTGGAGAGTACATTTCCAAGGATTTCATTGTTTTTTTCAAGAAAGAAGGTATCAAGAAAGAGACGATTGTGCCCTATACTCCCAAAAAAAATGGTGTAGTTGAAAGAAATAATAGGTCCGTTGTAGAAGTCACACATGTTATGCTCCCTAATTAAAAATTTTTGAAGTTCCTTTAGGGGGAAGAAATGGATTTCAATGTATATTTTAAAGACAAGATTCCTCATCAAGAAATGGAAAACAAAACCCCTGAATAAGTGTTCATATGTGTCAAACCCAATGTTGGTCATCTATGTTCTTTAGCCTCCCCGTATACTTCCATGTGCTGAAGAAAAATAGAAACAAGTTGGAATCCACAAGAAGTGAAGCTATGTTTTTGGGATAATGTGAGAATTCTAAATCATTTAGAATATATATTACTGGTCAAAGGAAGGTTGAAATTAACATGGATGTAACGTTCGAGGAAGATGCTTCCCTTGGGAAAGCAAGGGACCTTCCTCCTCCTCCTCCTCCTGAGAAGAAGGATGATGATATGGATATTTAGATGGTCCTTCCATTCCTAAATCTAAGATAAACATTGTTGATGATCCCATGGAGCCCATGGACCCCTTATATCCTCCTTCCAGGAAGAGGCCACTTTGGCTTTAATTTGTTACACGTTATAGGATGATTAGAGATGTGTTCTCGTTGTAAGATCATTTGGAAAAAGTAAGAATCCATGCAGGTACCAGGGATATGTTGCAGCTATGAGCACTATGATTCAAGCCAAAGCACCAACCTTTAAATAATTTGTGAAAGAACAAGTTTGGAAGGACGCTATGACTGAAGAATATGAAGCAATTATGAATAATGGCATATGGGATGTTGTGTCGAGACTGAAAGGGAAATTTGTGGTGACTTCAAAATGGTTATTCAAGATCAAACATGTAGTTGATGGAAGCATTGATAAATATAAGGCAATGTTCGTGGCTCGAGGATTCTCCCAAAAAGAGGGAAAATCTTATGATGAAATATTTTCACCTATGGCTCTTTATACAACCATTTGTTTGATAGTATCCCTTTTTGCAAGTCAAGGATGGACCCTTCATCAAATGGAACTGAAGACAACATTACTGCATGGCATGTTACAAGAAGAAGTGTACGTCTAGAAACTACAAGGATTTGAAGTAGAGGATCAAAAGACACATGTTTGCAGGTTTAAGAAGGATTTTTATGGTTTGAAGAAATCCCCCAAATCATGGTACACCTGCATAGACAATTATTTGGTGAATTTGGGATTCTTAAGAAGCAATGTCGATCCCAACCTCTAATTCAAGGTATTCCAAGGTATGCCATTGATTTTGGTTTTATATGTTGACGATCTATTCTTGACAAGTAGTGATCCCCTGATGATCGTCGAGTGTAAGAGAGATTTAGGCCCTGAATTCGAGATGAAGGACCTTTAACTCATGCACTACTTTATAGGCCTTGAGGTGTGGCAAGGGCCCGGTGATATTTTCCTTTCACAAGGAAAATATGTTGTGAATTTCTTGGAGATATTTATAATGAAAAAATGCAAGCCCTTGCCCACACCGATGGAAATTAATTTCAAGAATTTATGTGGAAAAGTTGCAAGACCTGATTTAGTACATCCATCCGAGTATAGATAGTTGATTGGGGCTCTAATGTTATTAGTGAACACCCATCCAAACATTTTCTATGCAATGAACATGTTGATTCAATTCATGACCGATCCTCTTCATGCACATTGGATTTCTTCCAAACACTTTTTGAGACATTTGCATGGGACGACTGTTAGAAAATCAGAAAGTCATAAATATTTTATGATATTAATAGTTTCTTGTGATATTATTATGTTATTTATTATTTTTTTCTTTTATCTTTTCATCAACCAATCATCAAAGTAAAAACATGAAGATTAGGGACACCAGAAGTAGGCACTCAACCAGGGCTAAAACCCCTTATAATGGAAATCCCAGTCAAAACTCTTCCTTGAGTAGATTCAAAATTAAGATGAGATAGACCAAGACCCTAGACCAACATACTTTCCTCCTCCACCAAGTCAGCCTTCAATAATCTCTTCTTTTCCAGCAACCTCAACCCAGCAATAATCTAAAAATTTGACTTCCCAACTTCAAAACTTTGACCCCCAGCAACATAATAATAGTTTCAGCCCTTCCAGTAGCTCAGAAGCTTCACAAATGTGATATAAAGAGAGATAATTCTGAATTCTTGTACTTGATAGAGACTTCTTTCTCCTTTGATATCCTTTTCCTCCTTATCCCTTGAATTTCACACTTTTTCTTGCCATAGAAGTTACAGATAAAACTTGATGAGAGTGTGCTCCAAATGAGGTTGAGTTGTTGCCTTTATATAGGATTATTTTACCCTTAATTAGGCCAACTTGTCTGCTTTGAGGTCGACTTGGTGGAGGAGGCCTAGAATACCTAATTTACATTAAAATAAATTTATTTCTTAATAAATAGAGCCCGAGAAGGATATTTTACATTATGACATGGACAAGTACACTTGACATAAACCTTAGAAGCCTTCGATGGAGGCTTTGACCTAAAAAAATTGACCCAAGCATGAAACCCATTCTTTAATAAGTCAACTTCTTTAATAATAAAATTTATTTTTCTTTCTTTTGACAAATTATTACATCATGACTCAAATACAATTATGAAGACTGACAGTAGTTACATTCTTCAACACTCCCTCTTTACTAGGGAGGTATTCATATACACACACACACAAAAGTACATGGAAGACATAAAAAATATATGAACTACGAATAGTTTTAGAACATTCAGTTCTACATACTAGATACCTGACCAGGGTATTCTATCCGGGTGGGACTAAGGGGACTTGAGCTTTAGCTGGTATAGGTACCATCATGATTTTAAGCTCTACCACCAACCCATGGGTCTAGGTACATATCCAAGGTTGGAGCTCCATGTCCAACACCACCCTCCCATTTCGGGATTTAGACATCAACACATAGGCTGGCTAGATGTACTCCCAAGAATCTTGTCATAAGATGATTCATCTCTCCCTCTAAACTAAACCATATGTATCCATTTTTCCAAGTATGATTCCAATGTGTTTAATATTTTTGTGGAGAGATTTACATGTACAAATATAACCCCTAATACTAATAAACTTTCAAATATATATACAAGTAAACAAAAACCTTTGAGATTCTCAATAATCCTAGTGCTACTTATATCATCACCAAGCTATCCAAATATATCTTTTCGGAAACTTTTCTTCTTTTATTTCTTCAACATCATCAAATACAACCTCGGTACTTTTCAAATCCATATGTAGTACTTTCATTCATTCTTCTGTTTCATTCATTCTTCAAGGTATTCACTATGCCCTCCCTCTCAATTGGGGAGATGTACCCTTTCTATCCAGGCTCCCTCTCAACTTTTGGAGATCAATAAATTCCTTCTTTTATAATATCATAGAAAATTTAGTCTTTCAATGCTTTATTATTTCTTATGGCATCAAGGTTATTTTTTATCATCATCATTATTATAGCTTCCTTCATCATGCTCATCTTTAATTACAAACATATTCAACATATTGAAGATCATGTATAACAACTTTAATATAAAGTACAACAAAGTACAAATATACGGACGCATGAAGTTAACTAAATCATATTAATATAATGGAAGCATTCAAAAATTCAAACTTTAGACACCAAATAATTGAGCCTAGTTAGGTTCATAATCGATAAGAGACACATCTTTTACATACTAGACGTCAACTTCTAGCTAGGTTTTTGTCACAAAACCATATATTTTATCATCGAGACACAAATCCTTAGATATCGGAAATTCAATCAAAATTACAATACAATCATAGTACTATACATCTAGGGCTTCAATATTACTTTCATAATTGTATGAAAGACTCTACTAGTGTTTGTTCAAACCCTAGATTTTATCATGAAAGCAAAAACAATCGAAAACAATATCATTATTTCCTAGAATATCAATATCTACGAGGGTTTTGTTACAAACCCAAATTAAAACATGAGTATCAACATTTAAGTTAGCATACTCGCATATATATAGGATTTTGTAACCATGAACTAACATATCACAACAATATCTACTAGGTAAACCCAATACACAAACATTAATGCATCAAAGTTAGATATACAACAATTTTTACCAGACTAGGGTTTTGATTAGGCAGACGAATATACACCTAGGTTTTCATTCCTAGAATCTTACTATGACTATTAGAATTTTTTTTTCTTATAAACTATAAATTACCAAACCCTAAATATCTAGGGTTTCATTAAATAGCCAAGACATTAACAGAAAACCCTAAAGTATTTGGGTTTCTATCACAACAAAACCAAAACCCTAAACATCAAAAGAATAGGATTTCTAGACTTTATCAACAACCCTAAGATGAAGAGGGTTTTAACAATATATACATACCCTTAACATTAAGAGGCTAGGGCTTTATAGTGAACCCTAAAGGTTAGGGTTTCAAAGAATGATCAAAATCAAAGTATGAAGAGGGTAGATTAAATCTAATTATTAATCACCCTAACAAGAATCTATAAGATTCAAAACCCTAGACATAACAATGTCAGTAATGTAAAGAAAATTAACATAAATTTTTCTATGAAGAGAGTGTTGGATAGGCATAGGATTCAATCACAAAAATAACACAAGTACTTAAGTATTTCACACATGAAACAATGAGCTGCAGCTCTTCAATCAACCTTCAACCACTCTAAATCACAATCTGAATACAATGAAACCGGTGATTGGTATTTAACCTAAATTGACATGCACACACTCTCCCATAACTCAACATGATCAACTCCCACTTAACTCACTCACCAAATTTATCTATCACTCAACTCAACTAACTCACTTAAATGATTGTCTAACAATGCATGCGGGAGGTAATTATATATTTTAACACTCCCCCTTAATTATGACCACTAAACTAAAACATAACTCAAGCATGCGTGCTGGTCTATGTCTCAGCTAGGCTTAATACACCCAATTTTATTTTGTGAAACTCAAACAAATCTACTGCTAATGGCTTTGTAAAGACATTAGCCATTTGATCACTAGATTTACAAGGTTTCAAGTGAACTTCTCTATTGCTCACAAGTTCTCGAATAAAGTGATATCTAGTATCAATATGCTTGCTCTTTTGATGAAACACACTATTCTTGGATAGTGCAATCACTGGTATGTTATCACAGTATATCGTTGTTGATCCTTGATGTTGCTACTTGAGTCCATCCAACACTCTTCTTAACCATACTGCTTGACATGCTACTGAAGTTGTTGCTACATATTCTGCTTCTGCTGATGATAGTGTCACAATAGGTTGCTTCTTAGATGCCCATGCTATCACACCTGAACCAATATGGAACACATAACTGGATGTGTTTTTCTGATCATCCAAACTTCCTACAAAATCACTATCTGTGTATCCAATCAAACCTTTATTTTTTTTACTTGCATACATGATGCCATAATCTCTAGTTCCAACTATGTATCTTAGAATTATTTTTCCAACACTCCAATGTGTGTCTTTTGGAGTCTCCATAAATATGGAAATCAAACTTACTCCCTACATAATATATAGTCCTGTTGTTGTGAGATACATGAGGCTTCCAACCAATCTTTTAAACAGAGTTGGATTGACATATGTTCCTTCATCATCCTTACTTAACTTTGTACCTGCTAAAACTGGTGTAGGTACAGGTTTGCAATTATCCATCCTGAATATTTTAAGCAAATCTCTGGCGTACTTATTTTGACAAATAAAAATTCCTTTTTCGGATTGCTCAACTTCAATGCCAAGAAAATATTTCATGAGACCAAGATCTGTCATCTCAAATTCTTTCAGCATGGCTGCTTTAAATTCATCTAACTCAAGATCACCTGTAAAAATCATATCATCAACATATAAAGACATATTTCATTAAATTTGGAAGTATTCCATTGATCTAGAATTTAGAACTTTAACTAGATTAAGTTTTTTCAAAATGTGGAATTATAAAATCACTTAGTTTACTAATTTTAATGTAGATATTCACCATTTTTGGTGAAAATTTTATCATGGTAAAGTATATAAAACAAATTTATATAAACTTGCAAAAGAAAATATTTCACATCTTAATCTTGGATTCCTTACATTATATATTTTAAGATTTTTTATGGTTTGTACTAAAAGTTAAGTTTGTTAAAGTTATCTTATGAAAATAATGTTCTGTATGTTACTATTATTAACTTTATGAAAAGAATGTTTTGTATGTTACTATTATTAACTTTATGAAAAAAATGTTTTTTATGTTACTATTATTAGCCCATTTAATTATAATTAGATATTGTAAATATCATGTATGTGTTAAGTTACGATTATTACTAAGACAAGGTTGGCACAATTTAAAATTCCATCGCCTTTGCAACACTAGTAATATGGTTGAAGATGAAAAACCATAGACTTAGATCATCCACTTTAAACTCAAATTTGCATTTAAATTTCAAAATATTTGTGGCGCTACCAACCTTCTTGATCATTTAACTAAACAATGATCTTGAAACACTTATTTTAATGCATTTTTAGCATAACAATAAAATTCTAAATAATTTTGAGTAATATCTTTATGGCTTCTTATATACCATATTATTTGGTCTTAGTGGATGATAATCATCATTATCACCATCATCATTACATACTATTGTAGGAAATTTGAACCATTTTAGAGTTGACATGAGAAAATATTTTTTTGCAATCAATTTAACTGTTGAATGATAGTAATAGTATAATTTATTTATTATCAAATGCATCTGAACTGCTGCGAACCCTAGCTGCTCTGCCTGCGCGCTGCTACCTCTACGGCTGCGCCTGCTCTGGCAGGGTCTCCTGCTCCTGCCGCTGCTCGGTTGGAGCCTCCTCCTTTTTGCGCTTCCCTCTGTCACGCCTTCTGTCTGCACCTCGGACCTCAGGTTGCGGCGTTGCTGGGCTTTTCATGCCTTCTCTCGCGCTCCTCTTATCCAGCTTTTGAGGCTGTCCTGTGACCTTTCAGCATGGAGGTCCTGGACTCCCACTAGTCCCCTCCGCCTCCCCCTCCGAACTCTGCTTTAGATGCCTTTAACCTTCTCCTAGCTTCGCTTCCAAAGAAGAGGACCTCAGAAGCTGCGAAATTTGTCAAAAAGTTGGATGACATTCCTGAGATTTCGCTTCCTGGCGAGGGTCCTATTCAGGTGGCCCTCTCTCTGGCAGACAGTGGTCTAGTAGGCCAGTTTACTGGATTATGGCCCTCGCCCAAATCCACTAAAACCTGGGTTGCTAAAAACTGGGCTCCCCTCATTATGCATAGTGTGTCCTCTTATTTCCTGGGAAGAGGGTATTTTCTATTTGAATTCGCCGATAAGGAGGATAAAGAGCTCATCTTCAGGAATGGCCCTTATTTCATGGGTCCTCAAGGGCTCTATCTCAACAAGTGGACTCTGGATTTTGATCCGGCGGTTGATGTTCCAACTATTGTTCCAGTTTGGGTCAGACTTCCGAATTTGCCTATGCACTGCTGGAATTGGGAATTGCTAAAGCATATCGGAAACACCCTGGGAAAATTTATAGACCGCGCAAATAACAAAGATCAATATGACTGTGCCCATATCTGCGTCGAAGTCAATCTGGAAGTGGGTCTTCCGGAGGCCATTATAATCAAGGTTGGGAACTGGTCTCACATTCAAAAGCTAGACTACGAGCAGCTTCCTTTCAAGTGTCGCAAATGCCACGTCTATGGACACTTCGCTAGAGGGTGTCCGAGCAATGTCGAAGCTCCCAAAGGGAAAGATGAGGGTTGGAACCAAATCAAAAGGTCAAGGACGAACAAAAAAAATGCTGGAGCTCAAGCAAGCAAAGGACCTCCATCTGCTGGTCAGCAAACCCAGACTCCTAAAGAGCAAGGTAATAAATTCGAACCCCTTAGCTTAAATTCTATAGAGCTGCAGGATGTTGAAGCTCAAAATGATTCCCTAGACAAAGACACTATTCCAGATCCTAAACAAGGTGTCAACACATCAAGCGGATCCAAAGGGAAAATTGCTGAAACGGAGGATATGGTGCAAGTCTCAGAGGAGTCTGAGGAGGAAGGTGAAAGAGGGGATTCTTAAGCCTCGACCAGAAGATCAACAAGAGGATGAATACCTGAGCAAGAAAAAAGGGAGCAGGAAACCTACAAAGATAAACTTCAAGACACCCAACCAACCCTTGAAAAAATGTTGGAAAAATCGGCAAAGAAGACAAGAAACCAGAGTGGCTCCAAGGGAGCCCAATACTCCCAAAAAAGTAAGTAATGAAAATCGTCTCCTGGAATTGTAGAGGTTTGGGCAGCAAAGCGAAAGAAGAAGCTATAAGGAGTACAACCCGTTTAGAAGCTCCAGATCTTCTCTTAATCCAGGAGACAAAGATGGAGGAAGCGGTTTTCCTCCAAATCAGTCATAGGTTTTGGAATAAAGGTGGGGGGTTAGCTGTCTCGTCTAGAGGGGCATCCGGTGGCCTTGGTTCATTATGGAATGCAAGAAAATTCTTGCTGCTCAAATCAAACCCAAACACTCACTGGTTGTTCTTGAAACTTCAGCTCATTGAGTCCAAAAATGAAATTAGCCTTCTAAATGTCTATGTTCCGACAAATGCAGGAGAGAAGAAGTCTTGTTGGGACTCCATCAGAAACCTTGCCGATACTGAGAATCTTGAAAACACCATCATAGCTGGAGATCTTAATATTACCCTAGCCTTGGCTGAAAAATGTGGTGGCAGCATTGTGAGAGACCCTGCTAGGGAATGGGTGGAGAATCTTATGCAAGAGTGGGATCTTATCGACATCAAGCCAGTAAATGGCAATTTTACTTGGTCCAACAAAAGAATTGGCCCTGGCCACATAGCTGCCAGATTAGACCGATTTTTAGTACATAGCTCCTTCCTACTTCGTGGGTTAGAAGCTAGAATAGGCCCATTCTTCTTGAGCTTCTGCCGCCCAAGGATCTGGGGCCTATCCCATTCAGATTCAGTCCCCTTTGGATTCAACTCCCAGGTTTTATGGATAAAGTTAAGGAAATTTGGGACCTTCCGGTTACTAGCTCTCCTTTCTTTGTGTGGGAAGAAAAGCTCAAAAGGCTAAAGTCTGAGCTCAAATGTTGGGCTAAAGCTATCCCCAGTCCGGCTTCTGAGCGAAAAGCTGCTCATTCCTCCTTAGAGGATCATCACCTTCGTATGGAGATCGATGATATCACTCCTGATGACCTTAACAGGGAAGTGGTCCTTCAGCAAAAGTTTCATAGAGCATGCATGGCGGAAGAAGAATTTTGGAGGAAAAAATCTCGCAGCCTTTGGCTCAAGGCTGGGGATAGAAATACCTCTTTTTTTCACAAGCAGGCTAATGCAAGGAAAAACTTCAACTCGATCTCCGAAATCAAAGAAGGAAATGATGTTCGCAAGGAGTTCGAGTGTATAAAAAAGGTTGCCTTCAATCACTTTAAGAATCTGTACGGTGAGGATGAACTTGAAACTCTTTCTGATTACCTCTTAGAAGGGATTCCTAAAGAGGTTACGTCCAGCATGAACAAAATTTTGGAAGGGAAAGTCACTCCGGAAGAAATTAAGTCTGCTCTGTTTGAGATGAACCCTGACAAATCCCCTGGACCTGATGGGTTTACGCCAGATTTCTTCAGGTCTGCTGGAAAATTGTTGAAAAAGATTTATGCAAAATGGTGAGGAAATCTCAAACTTGTCAAAAAATTGGGGGTAGCACTAACTCTGCTTTCCTTGCCCTCATTCCGAAGGATAAGGGAGCTAATGTTTTTAACAGATTTAGGCCAATCTCGTATTGCAACATTGGTTACAAAATTATAACTAAGGTTATTGCAAACAGATTGAAAGGTATTCTCCCTATTATCATTCCGGAAAACCAAGGAGGCTTTGTGCAGGGAAGGCAGATTGTAGACAACTTCATTCTTGTTCAGGAGGCGATTCACTCTAGCATTCAGTGCAAAGAGAAAGGTATGGTTATAAAGCTAGATCTTGCAAATGCTTTTGACCGTGTTAATCACTGCTTCCTCGTTAGTGTGTTACGGAAGTTTGGCTTCGGGGAGGATTTTATTAACTGGATTAGGGCTTGCATTTATGAGCCTTGGATTTCTCCCTTAGTGAACGGAAGAGCTGCTGGCTTCTTCAAAGCTTCGCGTGGGCTACGCCAGGGATGCCCCCTTTCCCCTCTTCTATTTGTCCTTCAAGCTTCTGTTTTAAGTTTCTATTTAAATAAGGAAATGGCTGAGTTGGAAATTCTGGGTCTTTGCATTGCTAGAGGTGTTAGAAATATCAACCATGCTTTGTTCGCTGATGACACTCTATTTTTGGGTGCAGCTTCCTTGCACTCTGCCTCCAAATTCAAAGAGGTCCTTAACAAGTTTTGTGCTGCTTCTGGCAGCATGCTCAATAAAGGAAAATGTCATATTTATAGCTGGAATATTTCCTCAGCTCTGCTCTCAGCTATTTCTAGGTGCTTTGGTTTTGCAGGTTCGAATTCCTGGTCGTCTTTCAAATACTTGGGACTCCCAGTTTTTTTCAAATCTGCATTCTGTAGAGACTGGGATCCCCTCATTGACAAATTCAAATCTCAAATTCAGGCCTGGGGCCTCTCGTGGCTAAATTTGGCTGGCAAAACAGTGTTGATCAAATCTGTGCTAAGTAGTTTTCCCATATTCCAATTATCTGCTCTGTTAGCGCCCACTGGTGTTCTTAAGAAGCTGGATGATCTCATTCGGCGCTTCTTCTGGAAAGGGGGTAAAAATAATGATCATCGCATCCCCTTGGTGATCTGGGAGAAGATCTCTCGTCCTGTGATGGAGGGTGGTTTGAATCTGAAATCTCTCCGAGCACAGAATGCTGCTATGGGTGCCAAAATCATCTGGCGAATGATCGACATCAAGCCGGGTTGGGCGCAGAAGGCTCTGTGGCGTAAATACTTTTCGGGCCCTAGAAAGCGAAGTCTGGACAATCCCAGGTCTATTCCCCGTTCGCATCTGGCCAAACTCTGCATATCCTCTGCCCCGCTTATCCAACAACACACATTTTGGGTGCCTGGGAATGGTAAATTAATCGATCTCTGGCACGACCGGATTATGTTGAACCCCCCGCTCGCTGAGGAGTCTTCTCTGCAGCCCCTTCGCTTATGGATGACTAATGCAGGTCTAAAAATGCTGTGGGATCTCTCGAATTGGTCAAAGAATCGGTGGATCGGTTGGACTGATATTCAGGTGCCTTCTAATTTGAAACCTCAGTGGGACCTTCTGCTATCCCTCCTCCACGGTCGAGCGCCAATTAGCCGCAAGCAAGCTGACAAGAGGGGCTGGGGTCCTTCTGGATTCTACACTGTCGCCATGGGTTACAATAAATAGATGGAAATTCTCTATACTCCCCCGAATCCTGCTGTTTGGAAAGGACTGTGGAAATTAAACACCATCCCCAAAGTTGACTATTTCTGTTGGCTCATGTGCCATAACAAAAATCTCACTGATGACAGGCTTAAAAAAAGAGGTTTTCATGGCCCTTCCAGGTGCCGGATGTGCTGGGAGGATGAAGAAAGCATCAATCATATCATGCTGAGATGCAAGTTCGCCGTTGAGGTGTGGCATGAGCTTCTACCCCCTTGGGGTGACCGTCCTCTTTTACCCAATTCTGTCCCTGAGCTTTTTTCCTCTTGGTCTTTCATTTTTCCTGGAGGTTCCCCTAAGAACAGCAGACTTGAAGACATCTGGCTTTCGCTCCCCAAATTTGTCTGTTGGCAAATTTGGCTTGAACGAAATAGTAGAACTTTCAGGGATAAGGAGCAGTCAGCAAAAATTGTTACTGCTAAAGTTAAGGCTCAGCTTAAAGAAAGCTTAGAAAACTGCCTTGACGACTCTAATCTTAGCCAGAGAGACAAGGATTGGAGCAGCTCGTTGGGCTTCAACACTTCGGCTACTCCAAAACATAATAAGACTATGGAAACCTGGCAGATTAGACTTAATGAGATCGATTTTTCTGCTTGGCTTCAAAACCATTCCTCTCCCCTCTTGTTCTTCGATGGTGCTGCTAAAGGTAACCCCGGGAAAGCCGGGGCGGGTGGTGTGATAAAAAATTATGAAGGCATGAATATTCACAGGTTCGCCTGGGGTTTGGATCATTCTTCCAGCATTCAAGCTAAGGCTCTTGCTCTTCTTCAAGGTCTCACGCAAGCTAAAATCCTGGGCATCAAAGATCTTGTTGTGGTTGGGGACTCGCAATCTATCATCCAATGCCTGGTTAAGGATGTTGTTCCGAAGGACATCAGATTTGCTAGATTGATGGAGAGAATTACTGCTATCTCCAGAACACTCCAGAAGGTCACTTTTTTTCATGTTCTCAGAGGCAACAACAAAGAAGCTGATTTTGAAGCTAACAAAGCAGCCCTACTCCCTGCTGGCTCTTTGTTAAATAATGGTCACGAGGAATGGGCTCCCATTCCTTAGTTTTCTGCTAGCTTTCTTGTATTGTTCGTTTCTCCATGTTTTACTGCATCATTTTACAACAGTTTGTTTTCATCCACAAAAATGGGGAAATTGTGGATCTTGCTGCAAGGAATATTTGTAAGAACCTAGGGAATAGCCTCAGCTTTCTACTATATTTTGTGGCATTAGAGAAAGAAAATGAAGCAGGGCTTCACTTTGTAATCTGTTTGAAGGCTTCTTTGCCCAAGATCTAATACAAATCATAACCGTTCTTGTTAAAAAAAAAAATAGTATAATTTATTTATTATTTATTATTTGTACTTTTGTGTAAAAAACTAAGTTAAAAACTATTGTTTTTATAGACCAAGTTTAGAATATGTTACTTTTAAGTGTATTATTGAATTTGATTATGCATATTTGATATGGTGAGAAGTCATGTTGGTCAAACAAAGCTTTGAAAACTTAAATATTTTATGGCATTGTCATGTCATTTGTATCACCACATGATTACATTGAAATACTAAATAATATAAAACTCCAAAAATAATATGAAGAGAATATTTGATATACAACAAATATTGAAAAGTGTGTCTAAATGTATATTAATAGATCCTTCAAAAAAAAATTATAGTCGAACTTACACATCCCCTCATACTAGGTTGTAGAATGAGCCTCGCCTCTCGACTCAATTACTAATCATTTTAATTATCAACATCAATCATGAATTAAGTTAGTAAGAAAGTAATACAACTTGATTTTTTTCAAATACAAGAGGAAAGAGAGAAAATTGACTAAACTATTTATTACAAATGTTTAGTTTTTATTCCTGGAGTGTGTAAGGATATTATATTGAAAAGAACATATTGACATTCATCTAAGACTTAGATTCCTTAAATTATTTCTATTATCATTAATGTTTATATTTATGTATTTAATTTGACTTGTGAATAATAGATTTTGTAAAAATAGCCTTAACTATAAAGTTATTTAACAACATATGAATATTGTGTTTCTTACTATTATTAACCATTTTAAATTGACGCTAACTGCTTTTCCTATGTTGAGTACAAATTTATTATACTAGTACCATGTTGGCACCACTTCAAAGTCTATAAGAGGAAATATTTTATAAGTCTCGTTGTGTTGTTCAATGATTAAAATCATTTTTTTTATATAAATTAGAGTGCAACAAAATAACAAATTTGATTTATATCAATTATAATAAGGAATATTAAGGAAACTCACTTCAAACATTATTACAAATGTCTAACATTTTTTCATTAAGTGTTTAAATGGTTTATATTAAATAGAATACTAATTAGCTACTCCATTATTGTTTTAATAGACCAAGTTTAGAAGATGGTGTTTTTAAGTGCATTATTGAATTTGATTATGCATATTTGATATGGTGAGAAGTCACGTTGGTCAAACAAAGCTTTGAAAACTTAAATATTTAATGGCACTATCATGTCATTTGTAGCACCACATGATTACATTGAAATACTAAATAATATAAAACTCCAAAAAAATATTAAGAGAATATTGGATAGACAACAAATATTGAAAAGTGTGCCTGAATGTATATTAATAGATCCTTCAAAAAAAAAATTATAGTCGAACTTACACATCCCCTCATACTAGGTTGTAGAATGAGCCTTGCTTCTCGACTCTATTACTAATCAATTTAATTATCAAAATCAATCATGAATTAGAATAGTAACAAAGTAATACAATTTGATTATTTTCAAATACAAGAGTAAAGAGAGAAAATTGACTAAACTATTTATTACAAATGTTTAGTTTTTATTCCTAGAGTGTTTGAGGATATTATATTGAAAAGAACATATTGACATTCATCTAAAACTTAGATTCACATTATTTCTATTATCATTAATGTTTATATTTATGTATTAAATTTGACTTGTGAATAATAGATTTTGTAAAAATATTCTTACCTATAAAGTTATTTAACAATATATGAATATTGTGTTTCTTACTGTTATTAACCATTTTAAATTGACATTAACTACTTTTCCTATGTTGAGTACAAATTTATTATACTAGTACCATGTTGGCACCACTTCAAAGTCTATAAGAGGAAATATTTTATAAGTCTAGTTGTGCTGTTCAATTATCAAAATCATTTTTTTATAAAGTGGAGCGCAACAAAACAACAAATTTGATTTATATCAATTATAATAAGGAATATTAAAGAAAACTCACTTCAAACATTATTACAAATGTCTAACATTTTTTCATTAAGTGTTTAAATCATTTATATTAAATAGAATGCTAATTAGCTACTCCATTATTGTTTTAATAGACCAAGTTTAGAAGATGATGTTTTTAAGTGCATTATTGAATTTGATTATGCATATTTGATATGGTGAGAAGTCATTTTGGTCAAACAAAGCTTTGAAAACTTAAATATTTAATAGAAAATGTCATGTCATTTGTATCACCACATGATTACATTGAAATACTAAATAATATAAAACACCAAAAATAATATGAAGAGAATATTTGATATACAACAAATATTGAAAAGTGTGTCCGAATGTATATTAAAATATCCTTCAAAAAAAAAATTACATTCATGAATCATATAAACCTAATTTTATGATATTCGCTCAAGTAGGTCAAGAACAACTTCTACACCATATTTATTTATCTTGGTCTTCTTGCAATGTTCTTTCTTTGGCAGCCATGCCCAAACTATGGTATTAATTGGAATAGAGCCAAGTGTTGTGTCATCAGGATTTGGTATCCAATATTGCTCTAAAACTCTTCCATTGTATTTCCCTAAAATAGGCTTCCACCAATCAACCTTTACATGAAGATTCTCACTTTCATTATCCCTAAATATATCTGAGATGGATTTTGCCATCCAAATCATCTCTCCTGCATCCTCATTTTCTGATCTAACTAGTGACATCTTTCCTTTTTGAACATAAATCTTTGGATTGAATGTTGGCTTTGGCTTGTTGCATTTGGGTCCAACATATATTTGTTCATTTGTTGCATTATCAAAATCTTCATCCATAATACTTGAGATTACATGGAGTTCATTACGATCAAAATCACCAAAGTGCCTTGTTTTGGGCCAGAAATCCTCAAAAGTTGAATCACTTCCATCTATTATTCTATGATCATTATAGATTCCATCTAATGTATCAAGAAATATTTCCCAATACACTACTTTATTTTTCCATTCCTCTGTAACAATTGGTGAATCCTCATTCTCGAGAGTGTCTTTCCACATTTTTATGTATGATCTTATCCCTTCCTTTAGTTCTTTGAAATAGGCATCATTATTTTTGGAAGCTAAGAAAGATGGGTTCCCTATGGGAATTATAGGTCGACCTTCATCATCTATATTCCATAACTCAACTGGTTCTGACCACTCAATATCTCTAATGGATTCTTTGTACCGTAGTACTAGAATATCATTGAGTATAAGAAATTGGAAGTATTGAACATTAAGATGTCCAACTAGTGTATTTTTTCCCTCCTTGATGTATCCATTAAGGAAAATTTTGAAGTCATAGACCTTGTCAATAAGTATGGGTGGAAACACTCGTTTTTCTTCAATTTTGCGATACGTATCCATCATGTCAGGTAAGGAATATATATCTCTACTTTTTAGGTTGGAAGAAATTCTTTCGTAGGTTCCATCTATGTCTTCATGGGTGTGCCCTACAGGAAAGAATCCAACCTCAATAGTGATGAAGTCACCAAGTGCAGTTAAAAGTGATAAAAACATGAAAAGATAGTGATTCTTATTATTACTTGCTGGATTGTCCAACTGTAACAACAAATGTGGAGGAAGAGCTTTAAAATCAACATTTTGACTCTTTGATATTCCATGAGATATAAAATAATCCTTGTAAACTTGACATTTTGAGTAAATAGAGGTGTCAAGTAATGCATTTTTAAGTGGGTTTCTTGAACTTCCACTCTCATAAAGTAGATCACCATACATATCAATTTGTGGGTCTCCGAGGTCCCTTAAGCACTTTGCAAGGGATGTAATAGTAAATTTTGATCCCATATGTAATGGCCTTCCTATCCACCTGTTGAAGAAAATATTTTCTACAACATACATCTACTGCCAAAAGTCAAATTTCTTTCTCTTCATCTATATTTGTTTGACATTTTGCAATTTGTGTTGTAGCCATAACTCGTTTATTCTTTTTATATGGTCTTGTTACATGCATATCAATTGAGTTTATATCTTTTTCATTACAAAGATTCTCTCCCCATTTGTTTAAGGGATTTGTGTCTTCTATAACATCCCATAACACCATTTCCTTGGATGGCTCCCTGAACTTTTCCATAACCCTTAATATCACACCTTTGTTGTCCACCAACTTATTTATTGGCCATCCAGCCAAACAATGTATACACTTATCCCCAATTTTGCATATTTCACAATTCCCATCTATCTCTTCCAAAAAAACACCAAAGTCGATTTCACCTAGTGTTTCACATTCAACAATGTCATCCTCATGGAAATTAACTAGAATTCCTTTGGAAATGCACATATTGTTCTCATGTATTCACGTCTAAGAGAAACCTTTTTATATATAAATTTAACCCTATATTTGGGAATATTTATGGCATGATTGCGACAATGAGGTTCCAAATCTGATTATGGCCAAATCTCATAAGATTCCAATGCACCCCATAGTGTATGCTCAAATCATGTTGGATGTGGTAGAGCAACATCATGTTTTAAAACCTTCTCAATTTTAACCACTATACATCCTTTCTTTACCATATTTCCATGCACTTTATGCCCAAGCTATGTCTTGAATATGGAGCCCTCACCAACCTTCACTCCATGTTGCAGAAGATCTACCTTTTCTCCAACATAAAATGTAGAAGAAACAATTGCACCTATAAACAAATGTAAATAAGGTTAGTATTTAATCAAAAAAAAATTATTATACTATCAATAATATTTGAACACATGCTTCAATAATTTGATTTACCTACGTTGTGCCTCAAATCCCTGATCTTCCATGGATGTATGTCCCCTTCATCAACATCCTCAATCAAATGTGGTTGAGTGACATCAATTATCAAAATTGCAACATAAGATGCATTAACCCTTTCTCCGACATAATAAATTCTAGAATCTGTAGATTTGACCCTTCCTAGCCCAACGACTTGATCATTAATAATGAGATCAACACAGTCCCCTTTTGTTATATTTTCCATTGTATCTTGTACCAATTCTGTAACAACAATTAAACCATAAATTGTAATTAAAAGGTTGAACCATGTAAAGTGTGATTTTATATTTTCACAAAAACACACAACTTTCAAAAATTATTATAGATGCAATAATTTAAATAGTATGGTGGTCATATTGTATGTAATGAAACATTGTTCCCCACCATCTAGTGCCTACTACCAAAAAGTAATTTATATGCAAATTACACAATAAACATATATGAAGACCATGCAATTAGAGATGTATATAGTATCATAGAATGACAAATATAAGCTCATATCAACCACCAAGTTCCTATTTAACTTTAGAAATGACACTTGTAGTCTTAATGCACGTGTATGAATAATGATCATAAGAAATTTGTAGAAGTTGAAGAACCAAAACATGGTCCATGGTAAAATCTAATAAATTTCAAGATTGATGTTACATAAGATGTCTAAAAGCCCCATGAAAAGGAGAAAATATAATCACTTAGTGAGGACGTTTGATGTTTGAACTTGATAATCAAAAGGAAAACTAGACGTTTTATTCCAAATAAAAGTTTTGGTACTGTAAATACTAGATAATTCTCATTTTTATTCTAAAAGAAAAGAAATTTCATTTTAAAAATCTTTAGTTCCAATGTTAGCACTCCCTACCTATGCACATTTAAGGACATACTATTGACGATGAATACAAAGGGATGTTAATTTTAGGTCCTCGAAAAGTGTAGATTTGAGTTTTCCTAGATTTTTAAGTTGATGAGGAAGAGTCTTATCTTATGCATCCAAACATTTGTGAAATTGTTTTTGGAAGTTCATAACTATACAACAAAATAGAGAGAAAAACAATACATGTTAAAAAATTGTGCTTGATACTTTAAAGTTGCATACATTTGCATTGGAAGCAAAATATAGTATACCTCAATAATACATTTATTCATAAACTTCAAAATTATACAAAGATCACATTATTCTCCATGGATCAAATAATTATGATTGGATTATTTTGTTTGTGCCAAAAGGAAAACTATATCATTATCTTTCCTCCAACTCAAGCACAAATGTAGTGCCAACAACAACATATATCTATATACAATTATTTTTCATTGTCATTGATCTCCATAAATTGTTCTAAATTCAATAAAAGGGCACATCAAAATCTATAACTCTAACCATTTTGATTATTGAGACAATGTCACCCCTAGATCATTGGTTGCATAAGTGTAATGGTGTCTAGAAGAAATCTAGTAATCCTTCTTGCATAATCACAAATGCACTGCCAAGAATAATTTTAGAGCACTAACCTTGGTGAGGGTGAAATCTTGCTAGTTTTCCTTTTGGAACAAGAACAAAGAAATCTAGTGCATTCTATAACTCCTTCTAACACAAATACAAGCACATTTCCAACAATAATGTTGCATTTCGAAAAAAAATTAACGGATGCAATATTTACTTCTATCCCAAACACAAACACATTTTCAACAATAACATTGCAAGATGAAGGAAATTTAACACATTATAACCTTCCTTATATCACAACAACAAACATACTTCTAATAACAATATTACATTATGAAGGAAATATAATGTATTCTAGCTTTCCCTCTATCACAAGTAGAATCCCATTTCAAACAACAACATTGCACCTTAAATGAAAGCTAACAATCAATATCATTCCTACTAATACAAACACAAGCATATTCCTAGAAGCAACGTTACATGGTCAAATAAATCAAGCACATGCTAGATTTCCTTCTAGCACAAATACAAGCACATTGCCAACAACAATTTTGTAAGGCATTTGAAATCCACCACATGTTCAATCTACTTCTAGTGTAAATAGAAGCATGTTACTCACAAAAATATTGCAAAGTAAAAGAAATCCTACACATTCTAGAGTTTCTTCTAGCACAAACAAAATCACATTTCCAAAAACAACATTGCAAGGTGGAAGATATCTAACTTATGCTTGATTTATTTGTAGCACATTTCCAACAATAACATTGTAGTGAAAACAAAATCCAATGCATGATCGAATTCCTTCTAGCACAAGCACAAGTACATTTCCAACTATATTGGATTGCAAAAGAAATACAATGCATGTTATATTTCATTCTAACACAAACACAAACATTTTTCCAACAACCATATTGCATTGTGAAACAAATCTATTGCATACTAGACTTTATTCTAGTACAAACATAAGCACGTTTCTAATACCAATATTGCATTGCAAAAAAAAATTAGTGCATGCTAGAATTCCTCCCACCATACACAAACATATTGGCAACATCAATATTGTAGGGTAAATGAAATCTATATCATGCTAGATTTTCTTCCATCACAAACATAAGCATATTTCCAATCACAATATTGCAAGGTGAATTAGATCTAACATGCTATTTGTACTTTTATCTCAAACACAAACATGCCACCAATAACAACATTGCAAGGTGAATGAAATCTAACGCATGCTAGATTTCCTTCTCTCCCAAACAAAAGCACATAACAATATTGTAGGGTGAAAGAAACGCACCGCATATTAGATTTACTTCTAGAACAAAAAGCATATTGTCAAAAATACCTTATGTAAGAGAAAAGAAATCTAGTGTGGTAGATTTCCTTCTAGCACAAACACAAACACATAACACTGTAGGGCTTAAGAATCTAGAGCATGCGAGATTTTGTTATAGCATGAACACAAACATATTACCAACAACATTCTAGGGCAAAATAAATCTAGCATATGCTAGATTTCCTTTTAGCACAATCACAAGAACATTGTCAATAACATCATTGTGGTGAAGGAAATATGGCACATACTAGATTTCCTTCTAGCACAAACAATTGAATTGCCAATAACAACATTGCAATGCGAAAAAAATCTAGTGCACACTAGATTTCCTTCTAACGCATATATAAACACATTGTCAATAAACTCATAGAAGGGTGAAAGAAATCTAATGTATGCTAGATTTCCTTCTAGCACAAACATAAACACATTACAACATTTCTAGATAAAAGAAATATAGCACATGGTAGATTTACTTCTAGCCTAAACAAAAGCATATTGTCAACAACCACACTGCAGTGAAAAAGAAATCTAGCGCATGCTAGATTTCTTTTGAGCCAAAATTGAAGCATGTTGACAATAAAAACATTGCAAGGTGAAGAAAATCTAACACGTGTTAGATTTACGTATAGCAAAAACACAAGCACACAACAACATTGTAGGGTGAAAGAAATCTAGCATGTTAGATTTTCTTCCAGCATAAACAAAAGCATATTTCCAACAACAACATTGCATGGAAAAAGATATCTAGAACAACTTCTATGACAAACACAAGCACATTTCCAATAATATCGCAAGGTAAAAGAAATTTAATGCATGTTAGCTTTACATGTAGCACAAATACAAGCATACTACCAACAACAATATTTCATGCCAAAATAAACCTAATGCATGTTATATTTCCTTCTAACACTAACACAAGCACATTGCCAAGGTGAAGGAAATCTAACACATGCTAGATTTCCTTCTATAATAAACAACCAAATTGACAACAACAATATTGTAGAGCAAAATAATTCTGGCCCATACACAAGCACATTTCCAATAACATTTCCAAGGTGAAGGAAATATAACACGTTCTAGATTTCCTTCTATCATAAACAACCAAATAGACAACAACAATAGTGCAAAGCAAAAGAAATCTAGCATAGTTTCTAGCCCAAACACAAGCATTTTTCCAATAACAACATTGCACGGTGAAATAAATTTAACGTGTTAGCTTTACATGTAGCACAAATACAAGCATACTACCAAAAACAACATTGCATTCCAAAATAAATCTAGTGCATGCTATATTTAATTTTAACACAAACACAAGCACTGCTAGTAAGAACATTCCAAGGTGAAGGAACTCTAGCACATGTTAGATTTCCTTCTATCATAAACAACTAGATTACCAACAATAACATAGCACTGTGAAAATTCCTTCTAGCATGTCAATAAAAATATTGCAAGGTGGAAAAAATGTAAGCTGTGCTAGTGTTAGAAATATTGAGAGGGGGGTTGAATCAATATTTCTTTACAATTGTTATATTATGCCAATTAAAATCACCAATTAAACCAAAACACAAGATGTGCAACAAGAAAATAATTTTATTAATGAATTTGAGGACTCTAAAAACCCAAGCTCCAACTTGTACAACAAAGTCTTTATCTCCTTCAAGGCTTGAACCCTGAATGAGGACTCTAATATTCAACTACAAATCCAAGCTCCAACCTTGTATAACGACTCCAATCCTCTACAGATCCAACCCTCTTAGTTTGCTTCAATCCCTTAAGGTGACTTCAATATTGCTTCAAGCCTCCATAAAAAACTTCAAATACTTCTAAAAAATGTATCCAAGATAGGTCTGGAAAGTGCTCTCAAATCTACCTCTACAAAAACTTCATGTCTGCTTTGGAAAAAATTTTATGGTTGCACCAACAAAACATGTCTTCAAGTGTTGATATTCAACTATGGTCCAAGGATGACTGCTCCAACAAAACAATTTTGTAACTGTTGGTCTTCAACTATACTCCAAGGGTGATTGCTTCAACAAAAAAACTCTTCAAGTGTTGGTGTTCAACTATGCTTCAAGAGTGACTGTTGTTTCAACAAAGGCTTGAAGAATGCTCAAAGAATCTCATCATGAATGCACTATACTGTCAACTCAAAAGATGCTCAAAGTATGTTATCATTTTATCATTTGATGAAGATGTCTCCTAGGCTCTTCATGTGTGCTTTAAATAATGTCCTTCGAACTACAAGGATTACTTTTCTTTTGTTTCAAATCTGACGTTATATGTTGATAAAGCCTCTCAAGGTGTGATATTCCTAATGGAAAAATTAACAATGATAACAAAAACATACAATAAACCCAACAAAAATAATTTTCAGCAAATTCCCATAAAACAGAAATGCTCCAAACACACCAAAATGGGCAAATTTTATTATAAGATATTGTTGGAGTACAATATATAAAAATAAATAAATAAATGTGCACCCTGGCTTTCACAAGGCAAGCTACAAGCCTCAAGTGGATGTTTTATCAATGCTAAACTGTTGCTGGAATTTTCCCATTAAAAATCTGCACTGGCCTTGTGATTTTTGCACTGTTGGTTGTGTTGATACCCTGATTAGCCTCCTCCTAACTGTGAAAATTTCTGAATATTACTTATGCAAAAACCTACTATTAAATAACGATTTACTTCTCCTACTTATACAAGTTATTAAACTGAAATGTTCAGTATTAACATCGAAGTAAACACTTTAACAACCTACATAGATACAGATCTAAACTAAATACATCACATAGACAAAGTGACACACAAGATTTTTCGGACAACTATCCTCGGAAAAAACCAATGCGGGAAAACATGTCTTCTAGCTGCTAGAGGGTTTTTATTATAATGTAGATTCTAAGTACATAAAATCTAGGCACCTTACTGGTTAACCCAGTAGATAAAAAATCTGCAGCAATACCTCAGTTTTAGAGACTGAAAAATGGACTGAGTCACACCCTCAAACAAGATTTACATAACTCAACCATTTTCTGTGTTTAGAAACCCCAGCGCAGTTATGAATCCCTCTGTGTCAGCTCTGCTAGCATGTGTGTGCCTCTGCTATGCTTAGGAAAGGCCTGCGTAACCCCAGACTGGGTTACATTGTCCTTGTGTTGCCGTAGTTGGGCCTGCATTAGCCCTGATGGCCTCCTGCTGCCTCTGTGATGCCCTTTCCGGGCCTGCATAGCACCTATGTAGCACTAAAGCCCTATGCGCTGCGCAATTGATGCTCCCTCTACACCAGGGAAAATTTTAAGGATGGGAAATTATTTTTAAGTTTAAAACATTGGCAAATCTCACTAGTCCCTAATATGAAAACTTTAAAATGTTCATTGATATATTTTTAAAATTATTCAAATTTATAATGATTTTTTATATACTTACTCTCTATATAATGTTGGCGATTTTTAAGTTAAAATAATTTTATATTATAAAATTTGGGCGAATCATTTTTATAAAAAAATGGAAATTGACGAATCTTTTTTTTGGAAAAAACATGGAAAATTAGCCCACCTACAAATATTAGCCCCTAAAATTTTCCATGCTCTACACTGCTCTGATTGTTGCCTCTATGCCTCTTGCTGACTCTTGGCCTGGGATAAGATCATCCCTCTCGCCAATACTACCCTTCGCTACAGCTGAAACACTTCTGGAAATTCTTAGCAAACCACGCCCTAGAGTTCCAGCTTAGTCTTAGTGCTCTGCCTCCATGTGCGTTCTCCAACTAACCCCAAGCCTTTCCTTTATAATTTTCTCGTTGGGAAACCAACGGTCGTGATCTAATCTTGAATCGACGGCTAAGATTAAAATAAAGCTTGATTCGTGTGACTTAAGTCATTTCCATCACATGTTTAAATTAATTACCTTTAACCTTTAATTTTCCTAAGTCAGACTTATGGTCCTTAATTAAAAATACTGATTAATTAATTAATAATCTCTTAAACTAGATGGGCCTTCTCAAATCCATTTTTGGGTCTTGGAGATCTCATGTACTCTAGTCCCTCCACAAAGTTTGGGAGCTAGAGCACATCCAATGATACCTCAACATTAAAAAATCTCAACACTAAATGCTCAAAAAATTCTGATAAATTAGTCATGGAATCCTTGTCAAAAACCCAGAAAGGGTTTTCCTTGCTTTTAATGCTCCAAAAATGGCCCCAAATTCCTTGACCCTCCTCTAAGTGCAGAAAAACTAGTACTGTGACTGATGCTAGAATGAATGTCCCAAAATGGTTAGGAAATTCTTCTCAATTGCACCCCAAACCAACCCCAAGAAACCCAGCTCTCAAAATCCCTTCACAAGCCACCCCACAATTATGCCTCCATAATGATTTTGCAGTTTCTAGGTAGGATGACTTAGTTTCTCCTCTGGAAAATCAGTTTGATGTTGTATGTTGAATTATACCCTTGCAAATCTTCCTCCTTTTTCCTAGAATTGACCAAAAATTACTTCGACGATGCTACAACTCCCAACTCCACCTCTTCCTCCTCAACTCTCTACGTGGCCTCCTGAACTAGATCTCAGTTGCCCAGAAACCATACCACATGCGTGGCCCTCTCTCCAAATCCTGAAACTTATGAAGAATCCTTCCTAGGGTGGTACTCAGAGTCCACCGAAGAAAGGCTGAGCTTCCTCCTTGGGAAACTCTTGTGTTGAACAACACCATGTAACTCTGCTAAACATCTATAGAAACACTTCAATTGTCAAATTATCAAAAGGCCTCAAATGTTGCTTCCTCTCTCCTATTTATAATTTCTGTTCATTTCCTCCATGTGGGCCCCTCACTAGGCAATTCGAACCTCTTCCCTTCGCCATATAATTTATCTCTCCTCAAGGAGTTCATATTAGTTGGGGAGGTGGCCCCCACATTCCACTAAGGCAAACATTTCGACCCCCTTGTCTTATGTTTCCTTTCCAAAATTATCTTAGGCCCCCAAAATTAGCAAAATGGAAAATTTGTGATACTATTGACAAAATTATTTAAGAAGGGATATTAGAGTTATCCCCTCCCAAATGTTGCTTATCCCCAAGCAACTGTAAAACTGGGTGTTGTAAACTCTGCATATTTTCCCACGTGGCATCCTGTTAATTTTGAGTTAACATGTTCTTATCTTAGGTTAGTTACATCATTTTTCCATTAATCCATTAGCAATCTCATTAATCATAAGTGTAACTAATGAAAGAACCTAAGTAATAAAATCCGAAGACAAGCCAAGATAGAAGAACACGCAAATATGGCTCAAGCTAGGGAAAAACCCCAAGATGGAGAAAACCCTTATCAATTCTTCTTATCAATAATGTAAAATGTTCAATAGAGAAAGAATAAAATACTTCAAAGTTAGAATGACTTTCAAATGAGAAGGTTTAATACCACTGCCCTTAGACAAGAGGATGGTTCCAACAAGGCTGAAAATCTAATGTTTGGTGTAGGCTCCAAGGACTTGTGTCTTCTCTGCAATTTTGGTAGTACTGACTAGGGCATAAACACAGTTACAAACTACCCCATTCACAGCCTTAAATACCTTTACTAGACTACAGATTACCTTCAACCAGTCCCTTCAAATGTTGGTAGCCCATAAGCCTTCTTCTAGGCTTCAAAACCCACTACACCTCCTCATGATAAAGCAGCCCTGACTATGGCTTTCTTGTTGTAGGTTCTCGACCTACAGGACAGGGTTCTTAAGCCCTATGGCCTAGTTGTAGGTGACCCAAACTAGTGCAGATGACTTTGAGGAAAATGACACCTTCACAACAATCCCAAACTGTCATCAAAATCATAATTAATAGGTGTGGCTTCTATCTGCTTAAACTCAAAACTGTGATGAAGATAAAATGCCCAAGACAATTCATAAATGTGCCCAAACCAATCGTGTCCTCCATCCTATGGAATATTCCCTTGAAGATGACTAAATTGAACCCAACCTTTCCTTCATCTCCTTCGCTGGAAATCACCTTCTTCTATAGCTACTTCAGAGAGAAGAATAAATATCAAAGTGCCTAGGATAGGTTATTTATATCCTTCTTGGGTAGGCCGACTTTATTACTTAAGGAGGGATTCAAATTTTCAATTTTCAATTTTTCTCACTTAAATAAGGTCATGCCTTATGAAATTTCATTTCAGTGAATGAATACTTTCCTTATCAAAATTTATTGATCTTTAGGTCGATTTTGATCCTCTCGAAAAGAGGAATCCAATGCTACAATCATCTTCCTCATATGAGTGGTCCAAAGTGGAATTTGGCTCTAGTTTCCAATTTTAACACTCCCTCTAAACTAGGGAGAATTACACCCACCAATCCATCCATCATGAACCATCTCTGAATTTCATATCTTCTCTGCTTTGTTTTGTTGAACATTGATATGAATAATAAAGAAGAATTGATCGAAAGTGAGTCACAAGACCTTGCCACTCTCTACTGAAAAAAGTTAGTTCAGAGGTAGAAACTCAATTTGTCCCAGATTATTTTGTTGAACACCATACATCCTAGCATAGGGAGTATGAAAGTACATGATGCATCCATCGGTAGTGTTGTGGTCCCTATCCTCATTTCCCAACTCATTGGCCAGATTAGAGGTACTTCCCATGTGTCCCAGACTTCATGGGTAGGATGATGCAAGAACATCTGCAGGGAAAGAACATATCACATCCTTCTCACAACCACTCATATGTAACAGTGAAACCACATCCTACAAACACACATCATAATCACATGTAGGGAAAGGATGAACCACTTCCTACAGTCACACATCAAAGTCATCGTAGGGAAAGGATGAACCACCTCCTACAGGCATGCAAAAGACCGAGAGTAGGGAAAGGAAGAACCACGTCCTACATGCATGAAAACCAACAATAGTAGGAAGAATCCTACACGTGAGGAAAGGATGAACCACATCCCACCAACTTTTCATCCATCAATCATAGGAATGAGCATCCTACATGTGGGGAAAGGATGAACCATGTCCCACCGACATGTCAATAGATGTCTATATGCATCTCTCACTGGGGTACCCGTAGGAGAAGGTGAACCACTCATCTTTCTCATATGCCATAGGAGAAAATGAACCACTCATCCTATGCATGTCATTAACTGTAGGGGAAGGTGAAACACTCACCCTACACACATGTCAACCATCATGGGGTATCACAGGGAAAGTGAACCACTCACCCTGTACATGGCGCACCACTAGGGGAAGGTGAACCACTCACCCTATTGTCACTTATAGCTCAATAAGCACCCCAAGCCCCCAGGAGTTCCCGGAGCTCAATTCTTCAACCAAGAATCCCTTCATATAGGGAATAGTACCAAGTTACTTCCTAGAAATCAAAACTGGATCAATGGGATCCTCATTGCTCCATTCAGAAGCGTACAAATGTATAGAAAACATATTGATTTACAGCAAAGACTTTGATAGTACTTAGTAATCCTCTGCAACTGTTCTTACTCCTTCGTACTCGGGAAGACCACAACCTAAACTGGTCTTTTTAGGGTGCACAATGTCCATCAGAAAACCTGCTCATCATGAGATATGTTTGCTCAAAACATGTCTTACAACATGAATGTGGTTTGTTGTACCATATGGAGAGGTATCTGAAATACTGGATTCTCGAAATATTCTTCTGCAATGACGAAGTGCACAAATGGCTCACTGAAGAGCTTTTTCAATAGAGTGGCTTCATAGTAAGTCATGAATTCATCTTTAATGGAGCTCTCAAAGCAACATAATCAAGTAATGTATCATCATTATACTAACCAATACAATATCAGAATATTTGAGCAGCTATCAATAAATGAGGCACAGGAAAACCAGGGATCAATGGTTTTTCCATTTCCTCAGGCTATGAAAGACTTATAACAGACATTACTAAAACTGCATTTTCAATCATTGCTCCCAAATTATTAGCTACTTTCACTGTCATACTGCTTGGGTCATAGTCATCTCTAAGGCTCCCTCTGAAGCCTTGCTTCAAATAGATATGCATACTTCATCATTAGTTGCGTCTGAGTAATCCAATTATGATGGACTGTCCATAGGTCCCTCTGAATGTAGGGAGATTGACCTTCCTAGAACATAATCATCGAGCCACTAGAAACCTGTCCTATATTCTATTATGGATCCTTCCATTCTCATAATCAATACATAATAATCATCAAAATGATTTGTTGACCCTGTCAGTCTGCAATACAAGGTTATCAGCATCAATAGCAACTTCCTCCACTTTTTCTCAACAGACCATTTGTAAATATCTCGTGCTAAAGTTAGCTTTGCAACATATGTAGAAAGCATCATGTATTCTACAAAATATTCATACTGATGTTTTTCAATTTTCCAATTAGATCACTGAAGAATATACTAAGGTCTTTGAGAACTAAATCCTTCAAGTCGTGGATTCTATTATATCTAGAACTGCTCTGCATTTCAGAACTATAATCTATGATTCAACTCTTAACAATTTGTGATGACAAACTAGAAATTCCCTTCAGAACTTGGAGTATTCAACTGTCTCTATCCACATATCTTAACTGAGATATTTTCTTGATGATGACAATAGACCTGCCTTAAGATGATAAGGTTTTGTACTTTGAGGAATTATCATGACATAGATACCAAGACTCTGATTTAAACTGTCATCCCTAGTTTACTCCGGCATTCATATATATATACTTGGTTAGTCATGCAGTGTTATTACTATGTTCACTGGTCATAAATATGTTCATACACAACAATATAATGAACAATCCCAAGTCTTTATTCGAGAGAAAATCTCCACAGACATAATCCTTAGCTCATGGATGCATTTTATAGGCAAAAGGGATGTTGATCAGATACTTGGCAAGTTCAAAAAAGGCTCCCATAAGTTTTAGTAAGGTCATAATGCACTTCAATTATTTTTTTGTCATCATCATGCACAACTGATCAGGATATGATTCGATGCGTTGTGGACAAATCAAGGCCCATACATCTTCTCAACACATCACATGGATCTTATCATAATTTTTATGAAAACCATATTAAGGGTGTATTCTAGGTCAGATTCTTGGTCACTAGATCGATGTATGTAGATTTTTTATTAATTTAAGAACAAAAATAAAAATGTTCATAATATCATTAAGAGGGCTAAAATTTTCTCGAAAAAATATAGATACCCTCCACAGGCTTCTTAAGTTATTCCAGATTTCTATTGAATAGAGATGCTCACACAGTGCTTGTCACCAAGCTCAGTATGCTATGTAGGTTGGCTTGTAGGCAATCGTCGAAGAAGATATATGTATATATGTGTGTGTGTGTATGTGTGTGATAAGGGCTATCTCCATTACACAACACTTTTACAGCTTGAATTTGCACAAATTGATCTATTAGATATCACTATAACATGTGTATTGGACTTCCATAATTCAGGTTGATTGCGTTAGGTCTACAAACTTCAAGACTGACACTTTTTATTAAGAACAAGGCCTAAAGAAAAAAATAATAATTTGTTGACTTCAATAGCTACTTTACACATTATCTAGAACTGAGATCAGGCTACCCTTCAAATGGAGTTGCACAGGTCTGCATAGGAAGAGTAGGTCTTCGTTGTAAAGGAGGAACCGAGGTTCTATTCAACTTTGTTGTCCTCTCACTGCCTGAATATTTCGATATTATTATGGCACCTAAATCACAAAATATTGCAGAGATTTTTTTGGAGTGGTGCTCTAAGAGGGCCACAAGAATTAAGGTCTTAAAAACAAGATTTGAGCCAGACCTTTCATTGACAAGGGAAATTTTACCAAAATATTTCGTTTTTTTGTGATGAAGATCATAGAAGATGGTGAAACTTGGAGCTCGGTCTTGCAGAGATCAACTGCCTTAAGATGTCCCAATGGAGATAGAATCACTAGATATTAGGCTTGTGCTTTGATGTCCTAATTGTAAGATAAGGTCACTATTTCTAGAGCTCCACGCATCAAAAGAATGTTCAAGGTTTTGTTGTAGAACAAAGGTCGGGATTAGCATTTTATTCTTACAGTGATACTACAATAATTCCAACAATACTTCTTACTTCTTTTTCAGAGAATAGGAATCAAGTTACTCAATCTTCCACAATACTGATGAATTCAGATCATAGTAAACTCTGAGTTGTCTTAACTCCACCAGGCCAAGGGATTAGGATTTCTTGACATATAAATTATTTTATGTTACTACGATACCTCAAAGTCCAGGAAAGGATCTTGAAGGGAAACATCTCCTTCTGAAGTTTTACTACTAAATATACCTTTGAAAATATCTTAAAGCCACTTAAAATCACACCTCATAAATTCTGAAACATACCTTGATGACTTCTAGCTTTTGTTTGTAATGACTGAGCTGCTCTTTGAATTTGTGCCCAAATTCATTGGTTAGGGCTTGTAGAAGGCCTTAAGACAATGTCATAGATTGTCCTTTTTGAACTCGGACTTGTCCTACCACAGAGATCTAAAGCTAACTTTTGCTGAAATTCCTTAGGTGCTTCTTAGAGATCATAATATCTTAAGCTTGGGCTTGTCCTCACCTGGCTCTGATACCATGTTAATTTTGGGTTAACATGTTCTTAGCTTAGGTTAGTTACATAATTTTCCCATTAATCCATTAGCAATATCATTAATCATGAGTATAACTAATGAAAGAACATAAGTAATAAACGCTGAAGATAAGCCAAGAAAGAACACACGAATATGGCTCAAGCCAAGGAAAAACCCAAAGATGGGGAAAACCCTTATCAATTCTTCTTATCATTTGTAAAATATTCAGCAAAGAGAGAGAATACAATACTTCAAAGTCAAAATGACTTTCAAATGAGAAAGTTTAATACCATTGCCCTTAGACAAGAGGATGGTTCCAGCAAGGCTGCAAATCTGATGTTTGGTGTAGGCTCCAAGGACTTGTGTCTTCTTTGAAATTGTGGTAGGACTGACTAGGGCATAAACACAGTTAGCAACTACCCCATTCACAACCTTAAATACCTTACTAGACTACAGATTACCTTCAACCAGTCCCTTCAAATGTTGGTAGCCCATAAGCCTTCTTTTAGGCTTCAAAACCCACTACACAGCCTCATGATAAAGCAGCCCTGACTGTGACTTTCTTGTTGTAGGTTCTCAGCCTCCAAGACAGGGTTCTTAAGCCCTGTGGCCTAGTTGTAGGTGACCCAAACTAGTGTGGATGGCTTCAAGGAGAATGACACCTTCATAACAATCCCAAACTGTCATAATTAAGCATAGAAACATACCATGTATGTCTAAATTTAACACGTTGATAAAGCGAAAAAACCCCAAAATGCTAATGCTTGGGCAAGTTTTGGGGAAGCTAGTCAAAGAAACCCATTGTAGGGGCTTGGTGTGAATTTTACTCTATTAAGGAGAGAATCCCCTCACGGAAATCTATAAATACAAAAGGAATGAATTCATTTGGATCATCATTGGATTGGAACAATTATCTATGTCTTCTTTGAGCCCGAGGCTCTAAGGGCTTTAAGGCCCCTTTCTTCTATTGATTTCGGTGGTGAAAGATTACACTCTAGGTGATAAAATTCTTTCTATTTTTTATCTTTCTTATCTTTTTCTGGCATAGGAATTTCTTTACATAGGGAAAAAAAGATAGATTGGTGGAAGGATATGAAGTGAAACAAATCGACCTACATCTGGACGAAATTTTCCCAGGGCATATTTGAATTCCATCTTGAAGCAACTAAAGCTTCCTATATTGCAAATAGAAGCTTGAGGGACTCCGAAGTAATCTGAGGTAGAAAAAATCAGTGTCTCCTGTGATAGAGTAACAAGGACGAAACATTCAGTGGCAACAAAATGAGGTCCGAGGAAGACCAGTGAATCACTCTGTGGCTTGAGATTTATGGAATGTCAAGATACTTCTGAACTTGGAATAGTCTGAATCCTTTGAAAACATAACCGAAGCCTTCCAACTATACGATTTGTCTTGAAATTGTTTATTCAAGGTCCTGAGGCAGATGCATAATTGTTTATGGAGGGAGTTCACAAGTCATTAAACTCGACATTATCCTTCCTGTGATAGACTAGTATTTGAGGATATTTCATTCAGTCTATTAGTTGTCAATAAACAAGATCAAATCACAGATAGATAGATGTATAACTAATTATTGGATTAACTTTCTGTGGATTCATTGTCTTTACTCAAACAAGTGACATTGTGGATGAATGAACAATGCTTACAAGGGTTGATGAGTAAGCATTGATAATTGATGAGAATCCATCTAATACTGTGTTATTAAAATAATTGTTGGGTTTTTCATTGATTGAACGAAGAAATGTGAGTGGAAACCCTAGATGCCTGAAATTATACATTTAGAATTAAGTGGGAAACAATATTATTTAGTTGAATATGTGTTGTACTGTTGAATCTCTAGATATGGTATGAAATATTATACTATATTATTATTCATGAATTATCACTCAAGATTATTAGAACTATAATGTTTCTCAATTGCACAGTTACTACCTATTTCATGGTCGAATAAGGGAAATAATTCTAATGGAGACTATGGTTCTTAAAGAAACCCTAAGTACAAAATTTCTCTAGGTCATTACAGTGGTATCAGAGTTGGCTCTCCTGCTAGTCTGGAGGGTGGTTGAATATGGAACAGCTGGAAAATTTTGTTGGCAAGGAATATGTAAATTCGTGGTGGAAGTTAGAAGAGCAGCAAGTGGAAACTATTAAGAGATTGCAAGAAGGGATCAAAATTCCCCTTACAATATTAGAAATATTTAACAAAAAGGTAGTAGTATCTAAGGAAAATGAAAAATATCAATCCCTATAACTCAATGATAAAAACACAACAGAAAGGAGGTATATGGAACGTTTTTCTGGCTAGCTGCAAGAAAGTCAGATCAAATAAAATTGATGATAAGCCCAAGCCTGTAAAATAAAGCCATGGCCAGTGGTAACAATACTAAAGATAAAAGAGGTCGGCTAAATCTCAGGGAACGAGATGGACTTCTCAAGGAAAGGGACAATTGTTCTGATAGCAATATCATTCAAATTTTAGATATGCTAAATACAGATGCAGAGGATGAAAGTATTATTGATATAGGAGAATGTAATAAAATAGTACCCCCTCTGATAGTGTGATGACAAATCCTCCATCCAAAGGGTTTTCCCTTGAACACGACTCAACAAAAAATGTACGTTCCAATATTTTTTTGTGGCTATACAAGAAGCAGACAAGTGCATGCGAGGATCTAGCAAGAGAAGAAAGTAAGCATGCAGGTTATTTGTAAATATTTTCTTCAAACACTGAGTATGGAGTAGGGATAGAACATGATAAAAAAGAATAATTTATAAAGGTGGTTGCTGATGATTTTGATGGTGCATGTGTTAAAATGGACAAGGACATTTTTGCAATAGAAATTAAGAATTCTAAAAACATGGAAGAAATTGCACAACCACCTGCATTATTGAAAGATAATCTGTCACATAATGAAAACTATCCAAATCGGAAAATAAGAAGAGAAGGCAACGGGCATATATCTACTTGATGACTTTTCATCATTATCCCAACTTCATGTGGATCAAATTTGAATTCACAGAGGGGTCCTAGTTACATGAAAAATGTGGAAGAATTTTCTGCAGCTTTTGAATGTTAGAAGGCTACAGAAAGAATCATGAGAAAATGGAGGGGGAGAAAAATCACTCATTTGTAGCCAATATCTTAAGACACAGGTAAGGTGACAAGGGACAAGCAGTAAAATAATGCTTAAGAAATATGACGTGAAGCTTCTTGGGAACACTGGAAATTTTATGGGATTAGATGAAGAAAAACTAGTGATAGGGGAGGAAGAATGTCCAATGGCTACTTTCACTAGTTCTGAAGTACAAGCTTGTGAATTGATAAACGAAGCTGGTGGAAATATAGAATATCTTCTTGAGAGTGTTGTTAATGAACTGTAGCCCCAAAAAGATACTCAGTTGGATAGTAACTCGCAGAGAGCTATGCACACTCACAATCAACATAGTATGGCGGATTGTGCTGATGATCTCCAACTAGATCCATTTCAGAAAAATGAATCATTTTTAAATTTGAAATTGAAGAAACAATCAAACTGCCCTCCAAAAACTTGTTGTCATCCTTTGACAATTCCGTGGGAAGTGCTTTTCAACAAGATTTACATTTTATGGGCAGAGATGCACTGAAAAGTTAAAACAGGTGAGATGATTGTTAAGAAGGAATGCTCATCTGTCTATCAAACAGCTCGGTTTGGAAAATTTTCATATATATTGGTGATCTTCCTACTGGAGATTACTATATTCACTTAGCAGAGATCATATTCACAAATGGCCTATCTGGGATGAGAGGTTTTAATGCCTTTATACAGGAGGATAAGATTCTTTCTAAGCTTGACATATATGCTCGGGTTGGTTCAAACACTCCACTTGTTTTGATGGATACCGTAGCACATGTTATTGATGGAGGAACTTTAACTCTTAGATTTTAAGTAGTCACTGGTAGCCCTAATATATGTGCCAAATACATTAGAAAGGGAATTTTTTTCCTTGATTTTCCTCCTGTACTATGACTTCAGTTGAAATTATATGAATATGATTTCCTGCGAGACACAATGATCTAGATAAATGACCAATATGAATTTCCACTTCAACTTGACTTCAACAGGGACAGCGATGAATATATTTCTCCAGATGCAGGTGAATTTTTGAAGTTGTTGGATGTATCTTCTGATGAAAACACATTACCAACTACATATGGTGAACTTTGGCCTCCTCTTGGAAAGCACCGATTAAAGATAGTGGAGTTCATTACAGTCCCACTAAGGATGGGCAGTGAATTTGCTCAGCAGGAATTAGTCAAGTTGGGTTCTATTCAAATGATTATACATCTTCTTTTTTATTATCCTTTTAACAATTCCTTGCATCATCAAGTGGAGAGCATCATAGTGTCATGCTTAGAGAACAATAATATATCTCCTATCAAGCATCTCCTTTAGGATTGTAACTTAATAGGAATTTTTTTGGCAACAGAAAGAAATCCCACTGTTCTTGTTGATCAGAATAAGCCAGTAGTATCTTACCCAGGGAAAGTTTGAACCAAGAATATGGAACATTGGTCACTTTACACGAATTGCAAACAATCTTACTCAGTTGGGAATAAATAATATATTGATACAATCATTGTTGCATAGAAACGACGAGTGGACTAATTGGGAAACAAATGTTACTTCAAAATGTAATATAGTGGGGAACGTTGTCCAGTGGACATGAAAACAATCAACAGTATACAAACGAACTATAGCAACTGATGAAGATGATTTTCATGGCAAAGATTATGATAAGTCAACAATGGCCAATAACTTGAGACAAGTATTCTGATATGGAATGTTTGACAGTGAAGATGGGGAAGAGGCTCATGGAGCCATTGGTAGAGACAATGAGGATTCCTTCTTTGATGATGAGTCAGCAGAAGTGGTTGTCTTCTCTGTTAGAATGGGCATAAAATAGGATGGTGTGATGCTAATAGAGACGATGTTCACCAATACAATTGTTTTTCCCTTCAAGATGACAGCATACTAACTGGTCAGTGCTAACATCTCTTGTTTCATCATCTCCCATAGTAGAGGATGGTCAAACAAACAACATAACAACATCAACTAATACTGGTGGTAATAGTAGCAGTAATGATGAAATTGTGTTAAAAGATGATGGGAAGTTGGTAGATACAAAAGGAAGACCAGTGCCAAACATGAACTTAGGAAAAATGGAGTCGAAGGATATTTAGAGAGTTGGAATATATGTGAATGGTGATGAGAGATAATGTTGTTACAACATGCTAGGATCTATCTATGAATGTTGTTTCAGATTTCAGAAAATTAACTAGAGGGCCCTTCTATAAACTAGGATCTACCCTACCTTTCACTTAGATGATAGCAATAAATTATCCAATTTAATAACAAGAATCAGCGAGGGAAAAGCATAGGAAACACCTCAACATAAATCCTTGTTTAGATGGAAGATTTTTCCCTTTAATCAAAGCCCTTTATAGCAGAATTTAAGTGTAATTTACAGTCAATATAAATAGCAATATGGATTCAAAAATGAAAAACCTTACATGAACAAATACACTCAATCATTCATTTTCCTTTCAAAAATTAGGTAAGTGAAGGTACTTCTCTTATACATAGATTGACCTCAAAATCCTCAACAATGAAACAATAATTAAGAAATCCTAGGTCCATGATATTTCCTAGAGTGAATAAAAATAATGTATCTCCTAACAGCCTCCTAAAGATAAGTAAAAAATACATAATAAAGTTCTAGGACGATTAAGTGGGATGGCACTACTTCTTTCCTCAAGAAAGATGCCCTCTTAGCATTGGCCTATCCGACCATGTTATAAGCATATTGGAATATTGTGCATTGTTCTCCTCTAGAGTGCTAGTCAAGGGATCTTTCAAAATGTGCCAATGGTCAAAAAATGAATGGAGCACTCCACTATGTGAGGGGTCAACAACCTAGAGATGCAAAAAATGTGCTAAAAGAAGCATGATCAAGTAGGGTGATCTCTCTAGTGAGAAATAATGTCCCCAAAAATATGGATCTCATGAATAAGTGTGCAATAATGGTCCTTTGGTTGTTCTAACAAGCTCCTCAAGGAGGTCGGCCTAAATAAATGTGCAAAGAGTATTGGTCCATGTGCATAGTAACCATATCTTCTCCAAACAAGCCAATAGAAGCAGAGCACTCTAGACAAATTTTCATGAGAGCTAGAGCCCTTCTCATAAAATAGCTTGAGGGACCCAAAAACATGTTCCAAATGACATGATTCCATGTTCCAATACCATCAAGCCATAGTAGTACCATGGACTAAGAATAGCATGCCCTCAGAATATGTGCCACAAAGTGGAGCGATCCTCAAAAATGGGAATGCAACCAATTGTTAAAGCATCTGTCACTAATCCTAGTGCTCCAACAGCCAAGTCTCTAAATTCATGCAGCACCACAATGTGACATCATAAGCCAAGAATGCAAGATGCTTATCTAATTGTAGCCCCTGTTGAAGTGGCATGCCTCCACATATGTGCTTGTGCCTAGGGAGATGTGAATTGTTCTGTAAATTTTTGTAGATGTTCTATGCTTGATACAACTTTAATATTACTCCCAATATCAGACAACAATCACATAAACAATAAAGTAAAACACTGATAGAACATACCAGTAGATCGACAAAAGACAAGCCAGAAATATATAAGTGTGTTGGTGCATTACGACGGTCAACAGGATGCTTCAACCAATAAAGTCTCAATATGGTCAGCCAACCAGAACTGTCAAACAACCCTCTATGACAGCCAAAACATTCAACTCCAAAAGTCAACGAAGGTCAATGCTATCAGTCAATGTTCAACACAAAACAGCAGCAACAGCAAGGTCAATGCAGTAAGTCAAAGTCAACGTCCAGCCTTCGGAATAGTGCCAAAAAATGTGGATTTTGAAAATCAAAATTTTGGGAAAGTTTCAGATTTTTTTGACCTTGCGTTGACCAAAGTCAATGCTAGTCAAAGTTACTACAGAAACCCTAGCCGAAAATAGAAATCCAAAAATAGTTTTCTTCCTTACTGCACTTTCCCACATGTGAAGATAAGAGACTCCAAGTGATCAAACCAATCAGATGAGGAGAGAGAAATGTGTGAGGATGAGATAAGTGAAATGTCCTCCAACATTGACCTTATTTATATCCATCAGTGATGATGTGTGACACATCTTCTGGGGCTCCAAACCTTATGGCCGACCTGCACATATTTTGAATAAATTCAAAATAAATGTTCTGCTCATCAGATTGAGATGATCTTTAGATCAATATTACACCTCTCGGAGAGAGGAGTCCAATAAAAATAATGGCATCTTCATCTGAGAATCACAACATGGAGTTTGGACCTAGTTGTCCAAAATTAACACTCCCTCTCAACTAGGGAGAACTCCATCCACCTGTGCAATCCAAACATTGTGCTTCGTCCTACCATAACTTACTTTGTTGGCTTCTTTACTTCAGAACAAAAGTGGGTCAATCACAAAGACATCATTCCCAACTGAAAAATTCAGCCCAGAGGTTTGAAACCTCTATAGGACTCACAAAGAGTCTCATACCAACCAGAAGTTGGTTTGTTTGACCCGAAGTCAGTTAGGTCCGAAACCTCACTATACTTGATCCCAAATCAAGTGGTTGGACCTTGCCATCCTAGATAGATAGTACAACAATCTCTAATGCGTCCATCAATATTTTCTACTAGTCTCTAGCTTTTCCCACCTCACTGGCCAAATGAGAGGTACTTCCCATGAGCCCTGAACTCAATGGGTAGGATGCATACGGGGCACAGATAATGAGAGGTGAACCAACTCAAACATCATAATGGTGGGGTAGAAGCACACCAACAAGTTTCGGCAAGCCTAGCCCCATGTGTGCTTATAGCTCTGAGAAGTTATCCCCAAAGCCCCCTAGAGCTCCTAGAGCTCATCGTCCAATAGGACCCTTAGAATAGGGTCGTACCACAATACCAATATTCTCGTGGAAGGTTAGGAAATTGACCTTCCCCAGGGTCTTTGTGAGAATATCCATGACCTGCTCATCAGTTCCTATATGATCGAGCCTTACAGCGCCTCATTGTACCATATCCCGGATAAAGTGGTACCTGATATCAATATGCTTGGATCGATCGTGGAACACAGGATTCTCGAACAAGCGAATCCCACTTTGGTTATCACAGAGTATCACAGTGGTATCTAGCACATGCCCGAACAGCTCACTGAAGAGATTTCGCAACCAGACTGCTTCACAACAGGCCATACTCGCTGCAATGTATTCGGCCTCCACAGTGCTTAAAGCCGCCGACTTCTTCTTTCTGCTCATCCATGATATCGAAGTAGAACCAAGTGTGAAACATCATCTCGATGTGCTCTTACGATCCACCACACTACTAGCCCAATCAGCATCAGTATATCCATGTAGTGTCATGCTCCCAGCAATGTATCTCAGCCCATGGTTTATCGTGCCCCAAAGATATCTCAATATATTCTTGGCACCAACCCAATGAAAGTGATGAGGATCAACCATTTGTTGACTCAAATTGTTCACTGCAAAACATACGTTAGGACTGGTGTTCACTAATAACATCATGGCCCCTACGAGTTGACGATACTCAGTAGGATTTGCTATCATGGGCCCAGCAACGCTGCCACTCAACTTCTTAAAGTTGAGCTCCATCAGTGTCGATGCAAACTTACAGTCCACTATACCAAATATTTCTAGAAGCTTCACAATGTATTTTCCTTGAGAAAGGAAAATCTTGCCAGGCCTCTGCCAGACCTCCAAGCCTAGGAAGTAATGCATCAGTCCTAGGTCCTTCATCTCAAACTTAGCAGCACTCTCCCTCTTGCAATGATGAATGAGAGGTTCAACACTTGTTAGGAAGAGTTCATCCGCATACAACACCAAAATGAGAGGCTTTTCTTTATCAACCTTCAAGTAAAGTTTCGGATTAGAATTACTATGAGTGAAGCCCAACTTCATTAGGTAGCTATCAATCCTCTCGTACCAAGCTTTGGGTGCTTGCTTCAACCCATAGAGGGCTTTCTTCAACCTATAGACATGGGTGTATCAATCCTGGACTTCGAACCCCAGAGGTTGCTCCACATACACCTCTTCCTTTATCGCACCATGAAGAATGGCGGTCTTCACATCCATTTGATGAATACTCCATCCTTGCGTAGCAACAAGGCTATGATAGATCGGATGGTGGTATATCGGGCCACAGGTGCAAATATATCATCATAGTCTATGCCTTCCTTTTGAGAGAAGCCATGTGCAACGAATCTTGCCTTGAACTTTTTAGCACTTCCATCAGATCCATGTTTGACCTTGTAGAGCTATTTTGAGGTGACAACTGCTTTGTCCTCCAGTCTTGGAACCACATCCCATACATCATTCTTCATTATGAACTCATACTCTTCGTGCATATCATCCTTCTAGACTTTATGCTTTATGGCTTCCTCAAAAGATCCAGGCTCATATTGTATAATAGTACTCATGGATACTAGATACCCTTGGTATCTACTCGGCTTCTTGCTTTCATGGAATGTCCCCCTTGGGGCCATATGTCCCTCGGCATCCTTGAGAGTGTCCCTGAGCCATGATGGTCTCTTCCCTATTGAAGGAGGTGGATCAATCAGCTCCATCGGTCCTTTAGCATCGGGCATCGTCTCATCCTTCGATTCTTCTTGATTTCCAGGCCTTGCTTCATGATCTTCCTTAGATCTCTAAAGATTGACTACTTTCCTCAGGGAAGCATCTTCGTCAAAGGTAACATCATGGCATATATCCACTTCCCTTTTACCAAGCACATAGACTCTATAGGCCTTTGAAGTTTCGTTGTAGCCCACAAACATTCCCTTCTTCCCAGAAGCGTCCAACTTACTTCTCTTCTCCTTTGGCACATGAAAATAAACAAGACATCCAAAAACTCTAAAATGTGAGATGTCAGGTTTTTACCAGAGAAAACCTCTTCGGGAGTTTTGGAGTCTAAAGCGGAATGTGAGCATCGGTTTTTTATGTACACAATAGTGTTCGCAGCTTCTCCCCATTGAACTTCAGTAGACCCTGGTCACATAGCATAGCACGGGAAGCTTCCACAATGGTCCTATTCTTTCATTCAGCAACACCATTCTACTCAGGAGTATAGACAGTTGTGGTCTCCCTCTTGATGCCAGCTTCTCTACAAAAGTTCTTGAACTTGTTTGTCTCATATTCAGTGCCATTATCGGTCCTCAATATCTTGATCTTCTTCCCTGTCTGATTTTCCACCAAGGCTTTGATAGTATAGAACCACATGAAAGCCCCATCCTTCTTCTTCAAGAAGTATATCCAGGTTTTGCGAGAGAAGTCATCTATGAATGTCATATAATAAGAACATCCTCCCAAGGATATCACGGACAACATACCAGACAGATCAGAATGTACTAATTGTAAGACATCAAATGTCTTTGTGACACTTGAGGGGAAACGTCCCCTTGTATGCTTTCCTTCGAAACAACCCTGACATACACCTTGATGATTATTTGAGAACTCGGCCATCCCTGTCACCACCTTCCTTTATTCGGGAAGGGCCTTGTAGTGAAGTTGTCCAAACCTCCGGTGCTATATTTCAGTCTTTCAGATAGTTTCACACGTCATCGCTCCCAGTGGACTTCCTCCAACCTGGTAGAGTGTATCAAATCTAAACCCAATCATGATAGCTTCCTTGAAACTCTTCTTCCACATGCGCACCTTCCCATCAATGAATGCCACATTGAAACCTTTATCTCTCCCATGGCCGATATAGACACAAGGTTCTTCTTCAAATTAGGTACATAGAGTACATCCTGCAAGCAGAGGAATTGACCTTGAGACAAGTGGAGGGTCACAGTCCCTATCCCTTTCACGGGATATGTGGCATTATCTCCAAGAATAATTTCCAGATTAGTATCCTTCTCAACCATATCATAGAGTGCTTCCTTGAACCCAGTGATGTGCCTTGAGGCACCACTATCTATCAACCAGAATTCCATAGTGTCGGGTGGAGATGTAGCAAAGAGGGCAGATATAAGAACGAATTCATTTCTTTTATCAACAACATTTGATCCCTCATACCTATAATTTCTCTACCTTTTGAAAGGTTTACCATTTCCATCGGAGGGAGCCTTCCTCTTCCCCTTGAACCTGTTGTTCCTTTGATTGCCATTCCTTCGGTTGTTGTTATTGTTGTCATCATCAGGAGAATCCTTCTTGAAAGGGAATTCTCTAGCATAGTGACCTAGCTTGTGACAAGTGTAGCACTTGCCCTTATTTCCTTGGGTCCCTACTCTTCCTTTGCTCCTTGGACCACCAAATTTCTTCTTCTTAGAATGAGCAATGAAGGTAGCATTTCCTTCATTTCCATATTCCTTCACCCTTGTCTCTTCTTGTACGCATCTCGATATTACTTCATCAAAATCAGGTATGACATTATTATTGAGAATGGTAGTGTTCAATACATGCCATTCGGATGAGAGACCCCCAAGTGTGGTGAGTACCATCTCTCGATCAAATATTTTCTCCCCAATAGCTAGCAGATTATTCCTGATCTCAGTCAACTTCAGAAAATATGATTGAACAGACTCATCCTTGCCTTTCTTCAGATTCTTCAATTGGTTCTTGAAGAATAGGACTTGATTTGCATTGTTGACCTTGAAAATGTGGATAAACTTATCATACATCTCCTTGGATGTGCCCAGCTCAGAGATGTAGGCAACCAGACTCTTATGAATTGAGTCCTTAATCATCATCTTTGCTTTGATTTCCCCCTTCTTGTACTTTGTTTTGGCAACAGCAGTTGCAACGGATGGAGGCTCTTGGATTTTACCCTGCACATAGTCCATGACATCTTGGTCTTCCAGATTAAGATCCAATTTCATCTTCCAAGCATGGAAGTCATCCTTCCCAGTCAATTTTTCATCAGCCTTAAAGCCATTGTAGTTTGAGGAACCCATCCTCTTCTTCGGTGATTGCTACAAATTAGGGCTTTGTCTTCACCTCAACTTTGATACCATGTAAATTTCCATAGATGTTCTATGTTTGATGCAACTTTACTTTCACTCCCAATATCGGACTGCAATCATATAAACAATAAAGTAAAATGTTGATAGAACATACCAGTAGATCGACAGAAAACAAGCTAGAAATATATAAGTGTGTTGGTGTGTTACGACGATCAGTAGGATGCTTCTACCAGCAAAGTCTCAATATGGTCAGCTAACTAGATGTGTCACACAACCCTCTAGGACAACCAAAATAGTCAAATCCAAAAGTCAACAAAATTCAACGCTATTATTCAATCGTCAACGCAAAATAGCAATAGCAGCAAGGTCAACGTAGCAAGTCAAAGTCAACGTCCAGCCTTGGGAATAGTGAAAAAATAATGTGAATTTGGAAAATCGAAATTTTGGGAAATTTTCAGGTTCATTTGACCTTGCGTTGACCAAAGTCAACACTGGTCAAAGTTTCTCCATAAACCCTAGCCGAAAACAGAAATCTGAAAACAATTTTCTTCCTTGCTGCACTTTCCCACGTGTGAAGAAAAGAGACTCCAAGTGATCGAACCAAACAGATGAGGAGAGAGAAATGTGAGGATGAGATGAGTGAAATTTCCTCCAATGTTGACCTTATTTATATCCATCAATGAGGGTGTGTGACACATCCTCTGGGGCTCCAAACCTTAAGGCCGACCTAAACATATTTTGAATAAATTCAAAATAAATGTTTTGCTCATCAGATTGAGATGATATTTAGATCAATCTTACACCTCTGAGAGAGAGGAGTCCAATAAAAATATTGGCATCTTCATCTGAGCATCACAACATGGATTTTGGACCTAGTTGTCCAAAAATAACATGTTCTCTCAAGCAAACAAATATGAATGAAACATTGTGGATAAAGGCTTCAAAAGGTGCCCCCAAATATGTGAAGTAACACTTCAAAATATTATTTATAATAAATAAAAGGCATAAAGAGCAACAAAAATGGCTATCAAGCCAACCTCCTCCATATGGAGGCTACTTGGGGAGGTCTTCAATGTGGATCAAGGCCTCATACAACATGAGGGGTAAGAGGTGCAATCAAAAGAACAGTAGGAAGAACCTGGCCAGTTTAGGATTTAGAAGATTACCTTTATTATTGGAAAGGAAATGTGTCATGAGGTGAAGGAGAACGTGGTAGGCCTGGGTAATGATCTCTGTGATTTGTATGGCTATGTCATGGATTTTCTAAGTGGATTAATTTTTTAGAGGAAATGGTATCGTAGGTTTTACTAAGCACTTTGATATTGATACTCAATAAAGTAGACTCCTCATTGATAAATTGGGAAGATCTGATAGGCATCTACATTCAGTAATTCATTGGATTAATACTTGCATATTCAATGAAAAGCATTTTTTTGGAGTTTTAATACATCATAGGAAATCTTTAAAGCATATTTACATTGAGAAATATACATTATAGTTGTACATAATTCCATATAGCTAAATTTGTATAAAGGGCTAGACAATGTCCAAATTTGAATGTGGATGTGACTGGTGTGGTACTGCAATACTGATTTTGGGGTTTATCACCTTGGTTGGTATTCTAAGTCATATTTGGACTCTACCATCTTGTGATGGAGTCTAGCGTGATGAAATACTGGCAAAGCTGGCTTTGTCTTTATTTTTTGGTGAAATAAGAAGACATTGAGAATCTATGCTTAGCATGATTTCTTGATGTGGAACATTTTTCTCAAGGGGTAGAGGTAGCCAATATAAAGTTGATACTTCCATCATGTGTAGTACGGGGTATCCTTAGTTTAATGTATTCATTATGTGTACTCGATTCTATTGTTTTATTTGTTTTTCAGCTCACAATTCTATTCAAGGTGTATGTTGTATTGTTTGTCATATGCTTGTAGTTACATAGAAAGCACTTAATTGCATACTAAATTCTAGTGATGTAATCATGATATTAAAAATAAGTCCCCAAGGTACGAAAATGATTTATTCTGACAATTTTCAAATTACAATTCTGAACCCTGTGAGGCCTGCCAAGCTCCAAGGTGTGGTATTCAAATGTCTCTTATTAAAATTCGTAATAATAAAATCAAGGCTCTGGATTTGACAAGATGAGTAGCTAAAACACGAATGTTAGAAAGAAAAATTTGCATAAAGATACAGTGCCCGGTGGTTGATGAATTTGCCTTTAGAGGAGGGAAATCTTGATTTCTCTACATAGCTTGTTAAAAAAAAAAAAAACAAATTGAGTAGTGTTGAAAGCAAAAGAACAAATCACAGGAATAAACCTCAGACAAAGAGACCCTAATTCCTCACTGTCATTGGAGAAACAACAACTCCTCTGATATTCATGAAAATATGAATTATTCAGGCACTGGCACTAGATGTCAACTCCATCTCCATCCCAACAATGATGATTGCAAACCATTCGCCTAATGCTCTGCAATATGACTGATCATAGGGTCGAATCCAAATTGGGTATTTCAATGTGAACGAACTAAAACAAAGAGGATAAAATGTATCCAAAATGCAGTGTAACAATGAAACTAAGTTTCCAGGAAAAGAGCAAAGGATCTGAGAAATAACAATGCAGCAGTTTACTGAGACAAGTGGTTTACGCAAAAAAAATATGAATATCACAACCTTTTTGCAGTAGTTCTCTGCATAGCTTATAAAAAAATAATGTTGCTTATAAAAAATGAACGTTGGAAAGAAAAAATTTGCATACAGTGCCAAGTAATTGATGAAATGTAGTTTATGAATTTACCTTTTAAAACATGGTTCGAGGGTAATCTCGGTCTCTCTGTCTGCCCTGTCACTCCCTTTAATCACCCTTCAATAACTGAGACATACCTATAGCATTACAAAAGGAATCCAGGATGTCTCTGAATGCATTCACATCACGTAGTGAGTCGTCCAGGACGCTGAGTGAGTCGTCCAAGAAGATAAGTACATGAACAATAGATGTGTGAGAAGTGTATATCCTCAGCCCATTTTATGAAAATGTTCATTAATCCTGAAAATCTCCATGACTCCCTCCTCCCGCCTATTTTATGAAAATCTTCACTAATCCCAAAAATCTCCATGACTCCCTCCTCCCGCCTATTTTATGAAAATATTCATTAATCCTGCAAATCTCCATGACTTCCTCCTCCCGCCCATTTTATGTCAAAGCCAATTTTAGGTCAAGAATCGATTTTCATAGTGTCATATTTCTATTATTAAACTTTTTTTTGGTGATGAAAAGGATTAAATGTTTTTCCTAGTCTCCATTTTAAGAAAATTATAACTAATTTTTTAATACTTTCTGAAAATTTAATAATTGTTTTTTTAATATTATATATTAAAAATAAATAAATTATTAACTATTTTTTAATAATACTTTATATTAAAAAATTAATTGTGTTATTTTTTTTAATACTCTGTTAAAAAACTAATTGTGTGTGGATAATTTATAATCGATGTATTTAATATTGTAAATTGTAATTCAAAAAATATTTAGGTTGAGATAAAAAAATATTAATGGAGATGGCGAAAACCCTAACCTGCAACAAACCCTAGTTTGTCTACGAACTCTATGGGAGCTTGTCTGCACGCAGGACTGGAATGATAGTGGATCAGGGCAGAGGTTATAGCTTTATTAGGCGATGAGAGTTTCAGGGGACGATTCTGCCACAACGCTAGGGAGTTATTTTATTACCCGGCATACCAACAAGACTTCTCGGAGCTCAATACTTGATTTTCTAAGGAGGTCTGTCGCCAACTGTCACTTTTTGTAAAGTTTGCTAATGGCAATTTCTGTTGTGTATCATATTACTGGTGGACACATGATCCTCCAAGTTAGATGATGAAATGAAGGGCTCCCAATGTAGTATCTTATGTACTACTTTTTGCTACCAATAGAAATACATTAACGAATTTTACAACAAAAAAAGAACCACTTTCACTCTAGTAGCGTTATGTCCTTTTTTACTATAAATGTTATGAATTACCTTACCTTTCATCCTTTAACTTGAAACTTTTGGATATGTGGTGGTCTATTATTGATGAAAAACCAGATGGAGACTATTTTTCGAGCATTTTGGAGCTCATGTCAAGTTACATAACACTAACATCATTTTCCATGTCACTGGTCATGTCAGTGTCCATGTCAAGTGTCAGGTTGATTGGTGTAGTCATTTGTCTATTTTTTCATCGACCCTATAAATTTTATGACTTACCTAACCTTTCATCCTTTAATTTGCAACTTTTGGTGATCTAACAGTGCTACGCGACAATTGGGTAGCACAAAGTCATCTTTCCTTCATCCAAAAGAAAAATATATTTGAAACAATTTCTATCTTCGAACCTCATCCATCCTCAGTAAAGAAAATAGAAACAACAGAAAATCAGAAAAGCTACCAGTGTACTGACAGTGTTGCACAACAACTGGGTAGCACAAAGTCATCTTTCCTTTATGGTTGACACATGTTCGATGAAATATGGGTTAAGATGGCATCCAGATGTATGACAAACCCACCTCTAAAATCTCTGACAGCTGGCAGCTTCAAAACATGCATGAAACTAAGTAGGCAAGGACTGCGCAGCACACTCTTTTTTGGGTATATCTCCCAAACCGTAACATATTTTTTTTGGGAAGGATGGCGGGTCATCTAACTCAAGCTCATCGATGGGTAGAACACAGAATAGTCAGGGGCAGAGGAGATAATTCCAGAAGCATGGTAGGGGGACGACACAAGTCCCAGTCGAAGCCCATGGATAAGAGATTGAATTTGGAGGCAATCTTCCTTGCTGAGAAAGACGAGGTGGACGCTTCAGCCATCACCAGACTGGAGGCGAACCTGGTCCGGACCCTGCGATGGGAGTATGGGGAGCGGGTTGAGTTGCAACCAGTTTGGGTTACTCAGATTATCCTGGGACGCCTGATTCGTGAGAGGAGGCGAATTGGCCAAGCCATGGGGGAGAACCTCTGAAACATTAGGGAAGGACTCGACATCAACTATGGAAAGATTCAGAACACTCTGATGATTGCTGGGTAGCTGGATATTCTGCAACCAGACTGTGCACCTCAGGTTTCTGATTCTGAGGATGGCGAACAAGAGGATGTTGTGACTATGCAAGCATCGAACAATGTGGGGGGAGAGAACTAGCACTGAGCTTGTCTATGTACTTTTTTTATTATGTTAAACTTCTGGTGGGCCTCTAGCCCTGTACTGTTCAAAATTTCAAAGTCTTAGTAGATTTAGTTAGCTAAATAATGAAGCTTTGGCCCTCCTATCTGTTTTATGGGTCATTAGAATGGATATCCCTCCAGTTTCCCGTGTTGGGCGGAGACGTTTTGACAATCTCGAACTCAGGGACTGGTTTCCGGCATGCCGGCGGATCAATGAATGTAAATATTTAACTAATTAATAGAAGGAATCCCATACTTGTTGATAAAAAAAAAGTGGATTTAAATTAATGGGTCAATTTGAAATAAACCTATATATAATAGTTATACAACATTGGAGAGTAAAAGAGTTATATTAATAAGAATTATTTATAATTATTATTTAATAGAATTATTTAAAACAAAAGGGATTATATATATATATATATATATATTAACAGAAACGGTTATAGTTTATTAATAGGTCGAAACTGGTTGGGTCAGGGCCAAAATCAACCATCATTACAAAGCTTCAAGCCAGCTTTCCATGACAAGAGAAAGTTCACTACAAAATTCAAGGAATAGAGATTTGAGAAGGGGTTCAATCATTTTTGCTAAAAAATTCTTGCGGTAGAAGGCAACCTTTGCTTGCATTGGTGTCCACTTCCTTGTTCAAACCTCGAAGAATGTGGAAAATTTGGTATGAGGAAAATTCTAGCAGCATGAACTTTAGCCTTCGAAGGATCTTATTTAGGACTGGATTATTGAACTGGTCCTCTAAATTTGACGTCTTTATCCAAATTTCTGAGTCACCGAAAGCTTGGAATTCTCTAATACCTTTCTCATGAGCAATTTGGCAAGATTTTAGCAAACCAAGGATTTTTTCATGATTATTAGTTCTCTACCCAAGGCCCCAGCTGAAGCTATCTCTTCTTAGACCATCTGAGGATTAGAGAACTCCACCGGCACCCGCAGCCTTGGGATTTCCTTTAGAGGCACCGTCAAAGAAAATCGTTTCTTTACCCATCTTCCTCCACCATACTTGAAAGGTTTCGTCCGAGTCCCATAAACGCCATCTTGGATTGGTGAAGGGGCAAGCTAAGATTTGATTTCTATCCCTATAAACAAAGGTTTCCATCCAAATATTTTCTTCAGGAAGGGGAGATCTTTCGGGTTTATGAGCATTCTGAGTCATTATTTCAAGAAGGAGAACTTTGGCTTTGGCTGCAGCCATCGAGGGAGACCAAGAAGTGCTATTGAAAATATGCTCATTTCTTGCAAGCCAAATTTTCCAGCAACTGCATTTGGGGATGGTATGAAAAACACAGAACCAAAGAGACTTGTTGCAAATTGCATGTGGATAGCACACCTTACAAGTGGAAAATAAATCAACCATAGAGATCTAGATTGGGATTGTAACATTGATACCTTGAAGGATAATTTTGGGGAGACCAAAGGAGTCCCAAACCTACTTCCAAAAGGACACAGGCTGATTCTTCTCGTGCTAAGATTTGAGATATAGAAATCCTTGTGTTGTAGTGTAGGTTCTGGTGTTTCCCTAGCTCCAAGAATCTGAAGCCTGCTTGTGAACTGGAGTTGAGTCTGTTAACTCCAGTCTGAGAATGTTCGATTGGGATTGCAAATGCTCAGGGACTCTAGGAGAGGCCCAGGATTGCCAATTTCTCGTATCCTCCCAACCCTAAATGTCTTCAAGTCTAAGAAATCCATGCTGAGAAAGCCACTCACAGATCTCTTTTAGATCTTTAGAATTGGCAAGAGGTGGATGTCCAATTATACTATATTTCCACACAAAAAATTCCTTCCATTATTGGGGCATATGATAGAGGTGGTTATGGAAAAAATCAATTCCTCGCCAGCAAAGATTCCAAATCAACAAACCTTTTGGAGTGTTATCGGTCTACAGATTTCTCAAAGGGACACCTTTGGCATACTTCTTTCTTAAAATTTGACTAACCGAGTGTTTTGGATTCACATATAGCTTCCACAGAATTTTGCAGCCCAAGGAAATATTTGCATGGATGGGATATCTGATCTAAAGTCCATATTTCGAAATTGGGTGTTTGACCATTTCCCAATTAACTAAATGGAACTTCTTTTGATTACCTTTCCCACCACACTGAAGAAAGTCGTGTATTAACTTTGAAACCTGCTCGGTGATAGACTTTAGAGCCAGCAAAAAGGAAGCCTGATAAATAGGCAAGGCAGAGAGCACCAATTTGATGAGGACTAATTTTCTGCCATTGGTGAGCCAATGGCCTCCCCAAGAGGTGATTTTTGACTTGATTTTGGAGATAACATCAACCCACAATGAACACTTGTTTACTCCAAGAGTTAAAGGAAGCCCAAGATATTAAATTTTGTCCCAAGAGGCATAACCAGTGAAACCCAATTGATGTGCAATTTTGCGTATGGCTTGTTGCTCAACATTCCACCCATACACCGCACTCTTCTTTTCATTGATGAGAGCACCAAAGACATTGTAGAAGCTATGGAGGATTAATTTTTAGGCATTTTCGATCCTTATGGAGGCTCCGCCTAATAGGAGAGAATCGTCAGCGAAGATGGCATGGTTGATGGGATCCAATCCTTTCATCAGTCTTATGCCTGGGACTGTCCCTGCGAGCTTTTCAGCTGTCAATTTTCTGCTAAGAGAGTATGTCGTCAAAATGTACAGGAAAGGGGAGAGAGGGCAGCCTTGCCTTAATCCCCTTGATGCTTGAAAATAATTGGCAGGTCTTCCATTGACAAGCGGAGCTATCCATGGCTTATCGTTTCAGGCTTTGATTAGATTAACAAACCCAAGAGAGAAACCAAAGGAAAGAAATACTCTGTAGAGGAAGGAAAACTTGACCCTGTCAAAGGCATTTTCCATATCAAGCTTAATCAACATCCCTTGCTCCTTCCGTTGATGGCTGGAATGCATTACTTCTTGCACCTGAATGACATTCTCCAGGATGTGTCTATCTTTTGTTGAGATTGCAACAAGATGATGAGCTTAGTGGAAAGGAGTCGCCTTCACTAAGTGGGCCCGCAGGCTATTTTTGGCGCAAAGTCTATTTTTAGACATATGGATCATGTTCTATGAGTTGCAGGATGCTATTTGTGGATGGTTGGTCAAGTCGGAAAAAATAGATGGATTTCTATTTTTAGACATATTGGGCGGAATCTATTTTTAGATTGCCAGTCTAAAAATAGATATGTCGAATATTATTAGCTCTTAATAATATTTGGACTCTAAACATTATCTTATTCTCTTGGAGCACTTCGGTTAAGTGCACAGATGTGGCACAGGAGCTGACAGAAGGAATTACGCTATTCCTGAGGGTTAAGTGGAGCTATTGCATGGATACTTCAGTTAGAACTCATGTGACAGAGTTTGGTGGAGTTGATTGAGGAAGTTAGTGGAGTTGTATTCGGTTTAACTAATCTAAACATAGTTGAGCTATTTGTATTCAGTTTAACTAATTGATACAATTAGTGAGAGTGGTGTGAATTAATTATTAATTAATTCACTAATTATAAACTCATAAATCAACTAAAAAATGCATCAGTTAACTTCAGTGCATGGACAGTTTCAGTGGAGACCAGTGCAAGAATAGGTGAAAGAGCAGGTTAACTATCAGTTGTGACTATACTGTTGCTATTTGCAACACACAGATAGGTGGAGTAGCCCATGAGGATTGTGCAGTTCAAGCCAGGTGGTTTATCTATTTAATGAAGCCATCCCATAGCATTAATTACGCAATAGAGGCTGGCTATCAAGTGGTAAAAGATTAGAGCATGTGTTTTGCTAGATCTAGCTTGATAGTGTGTAGCAATTGAGGGTGTGCATGAGAGCTTGTGAGGAGCTTTTGTACTATGATTGTTACATGATCTCCATGACATATAATATACAGATAGTTGGGGTTTTCAGCTTTAAACTTTCCCATTAAATACTGTGTTCATATGTGTGATTGTTTGTGGTTTTAATGTATGCATGCAATTGATTTTATTTCCGCATGTGATGATCAATGGTAGAAGAGATTATGTATTATGCATGAAGCTAAAATAGTGTGTGATCAGGAGAATCTCAGTGAATAATATATCAGTTATTCAAATTTTTACATGGTATCAGAGCGATATTGATCATTAGAGCAATTGCAAAACATTGAAGCGGTTGAGTTTTGTGCTGGTGGAATTCGAATTTGCAGCAGTGTTTTCTTGGTGTTGAAGTTGAGATGTCTTTCAACGGATTGCGATTGGAGTATGCCCTTGAGGGCAGCTCGAATTATATTGCATGGAAGGACAGGATGGAGGCGGTGCTGGATGACAATGGGTTGAAGGAGTTCATAGATGCTGAAGTTCCAAAGCCTACTTCTAGTGATGCTGCCATACTTGACGCATGGAAAAAGAAGACAGCAAAGTGTCGAAGGATTCTGTTGGAGGGCGTGAAGGATCACATAGTATCCAACCTTCATGGTAAGGCTTATCCATTCTTGATGTGGAAAGCCTTGACAGATTTATTCCAAAGCAAGAGCGACCAGAGGAAGTTGGCGCTCAAGGATAGACTCAGAAACATAAAGATGGAGAAAGGCGACAGTATGCCCAAGTACCTCACGAAGTTCATCCAATGCAGGGATGAGCTGGGAAGTGTGGGGGTGATTGTTGATGATGAGGACTTGGTGAGCTTGGCTCTCCTTGGGCTTCCAAAGAGTTGGCACTCCTATCAGGACTCTGTCAATGGTCGGGAGAAATTGCCAGGATGGGAGCGACTTTGGTCGGATCTTGTGCAAGAGGAGATAAGGTGAAGTACCAGGGACGGATCTTCATCAAAGAACTCTGATGAAGAGAATTGTGCTTTGGCTACCAAAGCAAATAAGGGGAAGAGCAAGAAAGCTTCTCAATCCGGTGCGAAAGGCAAGAAGCAGGACATGTCCAAGGTGAAGTGCTTTCACTATCACTAACACGGACATTACACCACTAATTGTCCACAGAAGAAGAAAAATAAGCAGGCTGCTGGGACTGCAGCTGGAGAGGCCTTAGCCTCATAGTTTGAGCTAGATTTTTCGCTGATCGCATGCTTGGTCTCAAGTATGATGGGATCAGTGTGGTTTCTTGACAGTGGTGCGTCTTTTCACATGACAGGAGATCGAGATTTGTTTACTGATCTGGATGAGAAAGATCTTGGAGTGCACATCGAGATGGGAAATGATGGTAGATACAGTGCGACCGGTATCGGTACCATTTCCTTTGAGAGGGAGTCTGGTAAACCCTTCGTATTGAAGGAAGTGATGCATGTTCCAGGATTGAAGAAGAATCTTATCTCTGTGGCGATGTTAGAATACAAGGGATATGATGTTGTCTTTAGCGAGGGAAAGGCTTTCCTGCGCAGTAAGGCAACTGGTGAGACCCGAAGGATAGGGGTTCGAGTTAAGAACCTTTATCAATTGCAGGTAGATGGCTACGCAACAATGGCAGGCAAGGCAGAAGGAGTGGTGAGCCGGGATGATGGCGAGTTGTGGCACCAGAGATTGGGCCACCTTCACCATGGAGCTTTGAAGATACTGCAGCAGATTTCTACTGGGCTTCCTAAGGGCACTCTTGCACAGTCAGATCAGTGCAAGGGGTGTACCTTCGGAAAATTTGTGAAAGCCACCTTTCACAAGAAGGATAGTCACGCCATGACGATCCTTGAGAGAATTCACACAGACATGTGTGGACCCTTGTCAATAGCTTCGACAGCAAAGCACAAGTACTATGTGATATTTGTTGATGATTTTTCTCGGAAGTGCTGGATCTTCTTCATGCAGAAGAAGAGCGAGACATACTCAAAGTTCTGTGAGTTCAAGGCACTAGGAGAAAAGAATCGGGGAATTAGGTGAAGGCTCTAAGGAGCAATAATGTTGGAGTGAAATCATCTACGGAAAATACAAGGACTTTGCGACACGGAATTCGAAGAAGAGACTCATAGCACCTCATAGCCCACGACGAACGAGGTTGCTAAGTGGAAGAACGAGAACGATGATGGGTCTTGCACGGGTGATGTTTCATGATCGGGGGCCTACCCATTCACTTGTGGGCGAGGCATGCAATCTTGCGGTATATGTGTAGAACCGTTGTCCCTCACAGGGATACTTGGCATGAGTACACCCGAGGAAGCTTTTACTGGTAAGAAGCCTAATATTTCTCATTTGAAGATTTTTGGCTCACTCGTTTACATTCATGTGACGAAGGATGCTAGGAAGAAGTTGGAGCCGACTGCAGAAGTTGGGATATGTGTGGGGTACACATAAACACCCCATAACTATCATGTGTATTTTCCAAATAGTCAGATGACTGTTGTGCGACGGGATATCAAATTTCAGGAGGAGAAAGCCATGAAGTGTTCGCTTGAGAGGGAGCTACACTTGCATGCAGAGGAGGAACTATTAGTTCCTAAGGATGAGCCTCAGGATCTGGATCAGCCACAAGAGGAGGTTCATGGAGTGGAAGAGACCACTTATGCAGCGCCAACCATCAAAGGGCGGAAGCGCGCTACAGAAGCTGAGCGACTGGCTCAAGATGTAGAGAAGGTTGTAAGAGCACCTACATCATAGCGCAGACAGAGACAGTCACCTGACCGGTATACTGGATACATGGCTCTTGTGAGCAAGTGTATCGTGACAGAGCCATCCTCTTTCGAGGAAGCTGTGGAGGGACCCCGCATGGGTAGATGCCATGGTGGAAGAGTATGATTTGATTGTCAGAAACAGTGCATGGGAGATTTTCTCGAGACCGGAAGGGAAATCGGTGGTGGGTTCGAGATGGATCTACAAAGTGAAGCAGGCAGCTGACGGGAGTGTGGAGAAGTGCAAGGAAAGATTTTTTGCCTAAGGCTTTTCATAGATAGAGGGGATCGATTATGAGGAGACCTTTGCACCTGTCGCAAGGTATTCTTCCATACGGACGATCCTAGCTCTCTCAGCGCAGATGGGGTGGCACATTCATCAGATGGATGTGAAGTCTGCATTCCTCAATGGAGTCATTGAGGAGGAGGTGTACATAAAGCAGCCCGAAGGTTTCGAGAACTTCAGTAGCGAGTCGCATGTGTGCAGGCTTAAGAGAGCGTTGTATGGGTTGAAACAAGCACCTCGTGCTTGGTACACACGGATAGACAGTTATTTCACCGGACTTGGATTCTCCAAGAGTGAGGCGGATCCTAACCTATACCAGATTGTGGTGGAAGGTAAGTTGCTGATCATTGTACTTTATGTAGATGATTTGATTTTGACAGGTGATGAGCTGTTGATACTCTCATGCAAGGATGATCTTGCAAAAGAGTTTGAGATGAAGGACTTGGGCCTCCTTCATTATTTTCTGGGATTGGAAATTTGGCAGCGCAGTGATGGACTGTTTGTTTCTCAGGGTAAGTATGCCCGGGAGATACTGGAGAAGTTCAACATGCATGGCTGCAAGCCTGTTGATACTCCTCTTCCTAGTGGTTGGAGGAAGGAGGATGCTACTTCAGCGGAGGTAGTGGATGCCACTGTTTATCGACAGTTGGTGGGGTCGCTTATGCATCTGGTCAATACACGACCCGACATATGCTATGTTGTTAACCAGCTTTCACAAGCTATGGTTAAGCCTACCAAGCTCTTTTGGAAGGCGGGGAAGCATGTATTGAGATATCTCAGAGGCACATCGGGATATGGATTGTGGTACAGACAGTCGGATGAGGTGAAGCTATGTGGCTTCACGGATGCGGATTGGGCAGGGAGCCCAATAGACAGAAAAAGCACATCTGGAGGGATTTTCAGTATCGGGTCGACAGCAGTTTCTTGGTACAGCAGGAAGCAGAGATCCGTGGCACTCAGTTTAGCAGAGGCCGAGTATATGGCAGCGATTTTGGCTGCATGCGAGGCTATATGGATGAGGAAGATCTTGGTCGGGTTGTTCGGTTCACACTTAGAGCCTACTGTGATTTATTGTGATAATCAGAGTTGCATCAAACTCTCAGTTAATCCAGTATTTCATGATAGATCTAAACACATTGACATCCGATATCATCATATCAGAGATTGTGTGCAGCGGAGAATCATGTTACTTTCATACATTCCTACGGAGGATCGGGATGCTGATATCTTGACGAAGGCGCTCACCAGGAGCAAATTCGAATACCACAGGGGCAGGATAGGGGTTGCAGATAATCCATATCTTGTTGAGAGGGAGTGTTGAGATTGCAACAAGATGATGAGCTTAGTGGAAAGGAATCGCCTTCACTAAGTGGGCCCGCAGGGTATTTTTGGCGCAAAGTCTATTTTTAGACTATGTCTATTTTTAGACATATGGATCATGTTCTATGAGTTGCAGGATGCTATTTGTGGATGGTTGGTCAAGTTGGAAAAATAGATGGACTTCTATTTTTAGACATATTAGGTGGAATCTATTTTTAGATTTCCAGTCTAAAAATAGATATGTCGAATATTATTAGCTCTTAATAATATTTGGACTCTAAACATTATCTTATTCTCTTGGAGCACTTCAGTTAAGTGCACAGATGTGGCACAGGAGCTGACAGAAGGAATTACGCTATTCCTGAGGGTTAAGTGGAGCTATTTCATGGATACTTCGGTTAGAACTCATGTGACAGAGTTTGGTGGAGTTGATTGAGGAAGTTAGTGGAGTTGTATTCAGTTTAACTAATCTAAACATAGTTGAGCTATTTGTATTCAGTTTAAATAATTGATAAAATTAGTGAGAGTGGTGTGAATTAATTATTAATTAATTCACTAACTATAAACTCATTAATCAACTAAAGAATGCATCAGTTAACTTCAGTGCATGGACAATTTTAGTGGAGACCAGTGCAGAATAGGTGAAAGAGCAGGTTAACTATCAGTTGTGACTATACTGTTGCTATTTGCAACACACATATAGGTGGAGTAGCCCATGAGGATTGCACAGTTCAAGCCAGGTGGTTTATCTATTTAATGAAGCCATCCCATAGCATTAATTACGCAATAGAGGCTGGCTATCAAGTGGCAAAAGATTGGAGCATGTGTTTTGCTAGATCTAGCTTGATAATGTGTAGCAATTGAGGGTGTGCATGAGAGCTTGTGAGGAGCTTTTGTACTATGATTGTTACATGATCTCCATGACATATAATATACAAATAGTTGGGGTTTTCAACTTTAAGCTTTCCCATTAAATACTGTGTTCATATGTGTGATTGTTTGTGGTTTTAATGTATACATGCAATTGATTTTATTTCCGCATGTGATGATCAATGGTAGAGATTATGTATTAGCCATGAAGCTAAAATAGTGTGTGATCAGGAGAATCTCGGTGAATAATATCTCCAGATTATTCAAATTTCTACATCTTTGAAAAACCCTTCTTGAGAGGGCGAGATGAGGTTCCCAAGCAGCGGCTTAATTCTGTTCGCGAGAAGCCTGGCAATTATTTTGTACGAAGCATTGTAGAGGGATATGGGCCTGAATCTTTCAAAGGATCCAGGATTCACCTCTTTAGGGATTAATGCTAATGCTAAGAAGGTAGAGTTAGGGCCACCCCCCACCTTAGCTTTTTTCTATTACAAGCTAAAAAATTGTTTTTCCTGCTAAAATATGATAGGAATACAATTGTCTACCCATTAAAGTGTGGCTAATACAAAATCCAGATCACACAACTAGTCATGTTTTAGATAAAATTTCACAATTGTGAATCAAATGACTCTCATGCCACAAAATAAATCCCAAAATTATTCTGATATGACTCGCTCCAAAACCACACAAGTAACATAAAATTAACAGAAACAAGGTCAAAGATGAAATTTACGACAAGTAACATAAAATTAACAGAAACAAGGTCAATGATAAAATTTACAAATGTGTCTAATACAGAATCCAAATCGCACAGCTAGTCTTGTTTTAGATAAAAATTCACAATTGTGAATCAAATGACTCATGCCATGAAATAAATCCCAAACTTATTATGATATGACCTGCTACAGAAGCACATGACAAGTAACATAAAATTAACAGAAACAAAAGGTCAAAGATGAAATTTACGACAAGTAACATAAAATTAACATAAACAAGGTCAAAGATGAAATTTACGACAAGTAACATAAAATTAACATAACAAGATCAAAGATGAAATTTACATACTTGAAGCGTTTGAACAAGATGATGTTTATTTTCTGTCAACTCCTTCATCTCCGCCTCCAATTACATTTTCCTCTTGATGCAGGCTCACCCTTCAAGCCCAAAATCTTTCCTTTACCATCTTATAAAATGCATCCTCAACAGCTTCACAAATAAAAACCTCCTTCTTCTGGCAACTTCATAAACTTTCTACATGCGGAAGCTCTTCAAATTACCCATTCACCGACAATCTCACACTCATTTTTATATGCAGAAGCATTTAAAACATATGTTTCAAAACCATAACCCAATAATTAAACTCTTCATGGGATTAAACGTCAAGCTTCAATGTAATTTCAACACACTCAATCCTTAACCAACATCAGACCCATACTTCAAATGGCATTAGAAACTCAATAATACTCATTCTTCATTTCCATTTCAATACCACATTTTCATATGGCTTTTATTACCGGAATTTAAAATCCCAATTCAAAAATACGCCCATGCTTTTAAACCCAACTTGGCAAAGTGACTAAAACATTTGATACTATGCAATTATAATATCAGTTGAGTTTATATGTCATCATAACATTGGCCTTCATAAAATACACTCCCATTTCATTCAACGCCATAACAAATCTGGTCATGGTAAATACAAACATGCTTACCTTGATGAATGCTTATGGAATGTCATAATGCGCCATCCATGTTGTTCAAGTCTAACTAATGCTTTCACACATAGACTGTCACTGTGGCAATTGCATTGACATTAACATTACAATCCAACCTCATATAAAATTGACGTAATTACTCTGCATCGAATCATTCCTCCTCTATGTAACCCGACAAATCTCTATTCCGTTTTATCCAACGTTTCCCAGCAATTGTTCATCGAACACTTCACTCACATTATTTCGATTCCAGATTGAACCGAATCACATCTTATTGTGTGGCGCCGATTTGTTGATTGCTTGCATAGATTCTATATACCTGAACTTATATATCTCTGAATGGATTTTTCCGTAGGTCTACATCGATTCATCTGCGCCTTCTTTAAACTTTTGCTTTGATATTGACCAGCAAAACCAACGCACCCACCTTCTTATTGCTTTTCAACACTCTGTATATAATCCGCTGATAACAGAGATGGCGCCGTGTGTGGGAACATCAGTTATTACAACTCCGACTTATGGATTGGAAACATCAGTCATTTCCAACGCTCTGCAATCCGTCTTCTGATCCAACGCACTTACTATTCGCTCAGTTCCACCGTTTCCAATTCTAACTTTGCAAAGGTAATAGTCGAACAGAACTTCAACGTCATCAGAACACTCCACCTGTAAGTCACTTAACACAAATTCTTCAGTCAAGAAATACTTCTTAACTGCAAGTTCCTGCCTCTAATTGCTCCTTCAGCATTTGATTTCCGTCGCCCAACTCATGATCTTCATAATTCATGACATGGTCCATTTCTTATCTCTGTAATACAAGAAAATTCGATTCAATTAAATAACCGAATTTATTACCAAACCTTTGCGTATAATTCATGACTGTAATTGCTGGTTTCTTTGTTGGAAATAATTGAACCCATCGAAATCATCTGACAATTTTGGATCTACTTCATTTGTTGGTCAATTTCGCCTTTCTTTTAACAGCTTTCTGGAAATCGACTTTCAAAAGCCAACATAAAATACTAATTTGGATTGAACCATGGTTCAAACCTCCTCCACACTGCACAATCCTTTTTGTGTTCTTCTCAACAAACGTAGACTCCGTTCTAATCAAAACAAGAATCGATATTACTTAAATCGATTCTCCTTTCACAATAAATCCATTAATTCAGTTTGGACTCTGCACCGCATACAGTTCTGCATTTTAGACTGTGCTTTATACAATGTTTAGATATAACTCAACATTTGATTTTAATCAATTCCATCCGTAATTTCATGCAGTTCTATGACCACCATACACACATTCATAATGCGCACTCATTTTACTCAATGCTCCCATACAGATCAACATAAAGGCAATCGATTACACTCAATAAAACTACGGACTCCAATGTGTTAGAATACACCCATTCACATAGAAATTGGACCCAATTTACATTCAATGATTATGAATTGTGTTTTTCACTCAAAATCGATCTGAGAAAATAAGAAGGATCAACCTTCCTCCCACACATCGAACACATGAATTCGATTCTCCCCAATGTTTTGAACAGAATTCTCCCACTAACAAAATCGATTCATTTTGATACTAAATTAACCAATCAAAATTTCCATAAACTCAATAATGAAACTATTGAAACATGAAATTCAGAAATTTAAATTCTGCATTAATAAACAACACTTACATCACAGCTCCTTTCTTGGCCGGATTTTCAACCATTGGCCCTTTACAATTGCCCGAAGGCTTGCAAGTAGAAACCTGCTTTCTACTCTCACTAACCCTCTCTTTAACTATTCAAGTGTATTTTCCTCACAAAAACCACTCATATTTATACATAAATAATGCATTTAATTCACTCCAAAAATCTCTCCACCTAATCCTCAACTAGATCTATATTTTAGGTGTGGACTCAACAAAGTCCCATACATAGAATACCTACTCTCTAATTTTGCTCCTAATCTATTTCTCTCATATCCTTTAATTAATAAAAGAATATTTACAAAATCCTCACTTATATAATTTATCTCCTATTTTATTAAAAATATCAAATTAATTAATAAAATAATAAAAATGTCACACCCCCCTTTATTACATATTTACAAATGAAAAAATGGCCTTGATGCTCCTGCATCAGACTCCCAACGTTGAAATTTATCATGATCGCCTGATCATGTGTTCGGATCTGTGTATGCCTGGATCCCATATCTTGTGTTGTAACTTTCCACTTGTCCCTGCTTCTGTCTGTTGTTCTTCTCCAGGTCTCCACACTTTATGCTGCATTGCCCCACTGGCTATGCTTTCACAATCTTCTGTTGTCTTTCTCTTGTTGTCGCTCCTTTCCTTTCTTGCTATTGTCTTTCTCTGAGACATTTTCATCGTTAACCTTTTTATCAACTCAATTTCTCTGTCCAGTAAGTCTTCAAACTGCTGATTTCTTGCTTCCTGCTGAGCTAAGACGGCTTGCTCAGTTCTTACTTGCTCTGTCTGTACTGTAACTTGTTGTCTTCTTGCTGCCAGCCAATCATCCAAACCCTCTTGTTTCCTACAACGGAAAACTTCTTCTATGTCTTCTCCTATCAGCAACATAACTTCTTCACTCCATGGATTTGATGTTTCCACAGAATTTTCTTCCTTCATTTGACTGTTCAACTGAGTCAAATATTCTCCAGTACCTGCAACAATACCTGCATTCACAAAACACTTGTTAAAATAAAAATCGTAAGGCATCAGTGTCTTGTTCTCCTTTTCCAGTACTTCAGTATGATGTTCTGAATTCTCTTCCACTATCAGCACATCAGTATGTTGATTCTCTCTTTCCAAGGAATTCTCTGAAGAACTCCCAAGACTGTCACCCAGTCTTTCTCTCACACCATCCGTCTCCATGATGTCTTTCTGCTCTCGTTCACTGTACTGAACTCCGCCTTTTGCTGCAATCTCCCTGTCATACTCCGAATTCTCCAACAAATATTCCAACAATGCAATTTCTCTGTGGCATTGCTGAAGCATAACATCACCATCACTTACAGCCTCTGCATTCATACACAACTTGTCAGTTTGAAAACTACAAGTTTCAACAGTCTCAACTGTCGGTTCATATACCAGCTCTTTCAGCTGATCCTCTTCTTCATTCACATGAACTTCCTCTTGTACCGTAACAACAAAAGAATTACTGCTTTCTTCTTCAGAGTACTTATTTCCCGAAAGATTCTTTTTCATGCTTGTGACAGTTTCACAAGATTGCGCATCCTCCTCAACAAAACCTGTAATCACATCACGATTGCCAGCTATAAAAACACAAGAGTTCACATTATCCAGCTGATCTGGATCTGCCCAGTAATTCAAGAAATCATCAATGATCTCCTCCTCTGTTTCATCAATGGAAACCTCCACTTCCAACTCAGCTGCTCTGAGTTGTGTACACCTCAACTGTACATCCATCATCTGCTCAAGCTTCTTCAGCTCTTCCGTTAACTGCATGTTTATTTGTCGATCTCTTTTCTGTTGTAGCCTCTGCCACTTCACTCTCTTCCTCATCAACCAACCCTGTCTCTGGCCTTCCATATTCTCCTGCAACAACTCCATCAATAACTCAAGATGAATCGCGATCTCAGCTTTCTCTTTCTCGTACTCTTCATCAGTCCACTGCTTCAATATGCCTTTTGTCTTGGCATCTTTCTCCCTTATTTTACTGTGGCCTCTTTCTGAACCTCTTCTTTCTCCTTTATGACTTTCAATAGTCATTTCCTTCGCCATGAGTTTCTCCCTCATGAGTTGCACCAAGCCTCTGCAACAGTAAACTCTTCTGCTGCCACTTACCTCACCAATCCCTTTCTCTAGATATGGTCTCTTGGTAATCACCCGGTCCTCTGCTGGAACCTTTCGAGCATTCTCCACTGCTCCTTTAGGCTTCTCTCATCTGTAACTTTCAAGAACACACTTGTCCTTTCCATTCAACCTCTGTTGAATCTTTAGGATTCGCACACACACCTAGAATCCCCTTCTTTGGACTCCTTCATCGGTGCACTCATCCGTGATCCGTATTTTCCGCTGAGATTTCTCCACTATGCCTGCAACCAAATTCTACAAATAGTCTTCAAGCCAGAGTTAAATGTCAACTGCAAAATCTCACCTTTCAAGATCCTGTTGATCTTGCTTCCTTCCTCAACTGCACTTGCATATCTTTGCTGCAATATTCATCAGTTTCAAAATCTGATCTTAACACATGCAATTAATTAATAAAAACTTCATCCTTCAAACAGAGCTATTCCAGCTCTGATACCAAAAATGATACAGGCTCACCCTGCAAGCCCAGAATATTTCCTTTACCATCTTATAAAATGCATCCTCAACAGCTTCACAAATAAAAACTTCCTTCTTCTGGCAACTTCATAAACTTTCTACATGCGGAAGCTCTTCAAATTACCCATTCATCGGCAATCTCACACACATTTTTATATGCAGAAGCATTTAAAACATATGTTTCAAAACCATAACCCAATAATTAAACTCTTCATGGGATTAAACGTCAAGATTCAATGTAATTTCAACACACTCAATCCTTAACCAACATCAGACCCATACTTCAAATGGCATTAGAAACTCAATAATACTCATTCTTCATTTCCATTTCAATACCACATTTTCATATGGATTTTATTACCGGAATTTAAAATCCCAATTCAAAAATACGCCCATGCTTTTAAACCCAACTTGGCAAAGTGACTAAAACAGTCGATACTATGCAATTATAATATCAGTTGAGTTTATATGTCATCATAACATTGGCCTTCATAAAATACACTCCCATTTCATTCAACGCCATAACAAATCTGGTCATGGTAAATACAAACATGCTTACCTTGATGAATGCTTATGGAATGTCATAATGTGCCATCCATGTTGTTCAAGTCCGACTAATGCTTCACACATAGACTGTCGCTGTGGCAATTGCATTGACATTAACATTACAATCCAACCTCATATAAAATTGACGTAATTACTCTGCATTGAATCATTCCTCCTCTATGTAACCCGGCAAATCTCTATTCCGTTTTATCCAACGTTGCCCAGCAACTGTTCATCGAACACTTCACTCACGTTATTTCGATTCTAGATTGAACCGAATCACATCTTATTGTGTGGCGCCGATTTGTTGATTGCTTGCATAGATTCTATATACCTGAACTTATATATCTTTGAATGGATTTTTCCACAGGTCTACATCGATTCATCTGCGCCTTCTTTAAACTTCTGCTTTGATATTGACAGCAAAACCAACGCACCCACCTTCTTATCGCTTTTCAACACTCTGTATATAATCCGCTGATAACAGAGATGGTGTCGTGTGTGGGAACATCAGTTATTACAAATCTGACTTATGGATTGGAAACATCAGTCATTTCCAACGCTCTGCAATCCATCTTCTGATCCAACGCACTTACTATTCGCTCAGTTCCACCGTTTCCAATTCTAACTCTGCAAAGGTAATAGTCGAACAGAACTTCAACGTCATCAGAACACTCCACCTGTAAGTCACTTAACACAAATTCTTCAGTCAGGAAATACTTCTTAACTGGAAGTTCCTGCCTCTAATTGCTCCTTCAACATTTGATTTCCGTTTCCCAACTCATGATCTTCATTCTCCATTACATGGTCCATTTCTTATCTCTGCAATACAACAAAATTCGATTCAATTACATAACCGAATTTATTACTAAACCTCTGCGTATAATTCATGACTGTAATTGTCGGTTTCTTTGTTGGAAATAATCGAACCCATCGAACTCATCTGACAATTTTGGATCTACTTTAGTTGCTGGTCAATTTCGCCTTTCTTTTAACACCTTTCTGGAAATCGACTTTCAAAAGCCAACATAAAATACTAATTTGGATTGAACCATGGTTCAAACCTCCTCCACGCTGCCCAATCCTTTTTGTGTTCTTCTCAACAAACGTAGACTCCGTTCTAATCAAAACAAGAATCGATATTACTTAAATCGATTCTCCTTTCACAATAAATCCATTAATTCAGTTTGGACTCTGCGCCGCATACAGTTCTACATTTTAGACTATGCTTTATACAATGTTTAGATATAACTCAGCATTTGATTTTAATCAATTCCATCCGTAATTTCATGCAGTTCTATGACCACCATACACACATTCATAATTCGCACTCATTTTACTCAATGCTCCCATACAGATCAACATAAAGGCAATCGATTACACTCAATAAAACTACGGACTCCAATGTGTTAGAATACACCCATTCACGTAGAAATTTGACCCAATTTACATTCAATGATTATGAATTGTGTTTTTCACACAAATCGACTGAAAATAAGAAGGATCAGCACTTCCTCCCACACACATCGAACACATGAATTATATTCTACGTAATGTTTTGAACGACACATCACATCTCCCACTAACAAAATCGATTTCATTTGATACTAAATTAACCAATCAAATTTTCCCTTAAACTCAATAATGAAACTATTGAAACATGAAATTCGAAAATTTAAATTCTACATTAATAAACAACACTTACATCACAACTCCTTTCCTGGCTGGATTTTCAACCATTGGCCCTTTACAATTGCCCGAAGGCTTGCAAGTAGAAACCTGCTTTCTACTCTCACTAACCCTCTCTTTAACTATTCAAGTGTATTTTCCTCACAAAAACCACTCATATTTATACATAAATAATGCATTTAATTCACTCCAAAAATCCCTCCACCTAATCCTCAACTAGATCTATATTTTAGGTGTGGACTCAAAAAAGTCCCATACATAGAATACCTACTCTCTAATTTTGCTCCTAATCTATTTCTCTCATATCCTTTAATTAATAAAAGAATATTTACAAAATCCTCACTTATATAATTTATCTCCTATTTTATTAAAAATATCAAATTAATTAATAAAATAATAAAAATGTCACACCCCCCTTTATTACATATTTACAAATGAAAAAATGGCCTTGATGCTCCTGCATCACCTCTTCAATTTGTCAACTATAATGTGTGCATTTTTATCGACCTAACCAGATAGAGGTTTAGAGACAAAAATTACTTGTATAGAAAATTCTAAAATGAAATTTGGAACATTTAAAAGCACTAGATGAAGAAAAAATAAGACGGAAATGATAAGCTAAGCTCTTGAAGCTACTTAAGCACCAAATCCTTCCTATACTGGTGTTAGGGTTTATGATATCATCCATTACAACTGGGACATACATGTCGACACAATCGCTCTAAATTGATTTATTTTGTGACCATTGTAATTATGAAATTAAATTGTTAGTATTTGTCCTGTGGCTAATTCATTTCCAATCCTCTAAAATTGAAAAGCTAAAGTTTCCTGTGACTAATTCATTTCCAATCTTCTAAAATTGAAAAGCTAAAGTTTTGATTGATTTCTGTAAGTAAAATGAATTAACATATACATGTTAAAATTTGAAAAGACACAAAATCAAACTCTGAGTCATCCCATTTTATGCCTCTGAATTGAGACCTAGGCAATTTTGGCAGAAAATTACCATACAGACTTGGCACCTAAGCCATCAGAAGTACTTCATGTGCAATTTTATTGCAGTAATTCTTATAATTAAAAAATGAAAGTAAAATGCAGTTACCTACCTCTTGAGTGGATTTAGTGCCACTGGAAGCTTCTCCTCTAGCATGGAGCCTCATTCCTACTTGTCTGATTCCACGTCCATTTCCTCCACATTCGATTTGTTTGCTCTGGGACTCCCACAAGCTTGGGTTCAGGTCAATCCCAAGGCCATTTTTGGGTCTCTGGATTTTTTTGGACAACTTGATCATCACAATCCATTTGTGCCAGAGCTTCTCGTTGGTGACCACCTATGGTATTACCACATTTTATTTCCCTGTCGTAATCAACACCTTCTTGCTTTCTTTTCTATGTATTTCCTTCATTGATTTTGTGGTTGAAAGCCACTTATGGTCTTCAGTTGTGGGGTCACAGTTGTGGTTCGGAAAGGAACATGTGGTATTCAGTTGTGCAACCATTGTCGCACATGCCTTCTGCTTTGTCTTCCTCCATTGAACCCATTGAACCCTAAACATACAACCTCATTATGCCAGTTTAGAAGTATTTTGAAGTTGCAAAGAGATATGGAGGGCTTGGGATGGGCCATCTCCCAGAGTGTGGGAATCCAATTTCTTGAATTCAACCAAAAGTATGATATGAGACCTGTTACGGCATGGCATTGCCCTTCCTCATTCCTTGGAAAAACCATGCAACGCAAGGGAAATAAACGATGGAAATTAAAATATGAAGTTTTTGATGTTCTTGGGTTAATTTCAGACAGATGCACTGTACTGAGAATCTGAATAGTAGTTGTGGTAGACTCCCACCGCTGTAAGTTAAAATATATATATATTTGAAAGATAGAAATCCTATGAAACCTGGAGGGGAACTTAAACGAAATGTGAATCTATCTTTCAAGGTGACTCAGATTCCATTAAATGTAATGTGTGTTTTTCTTTTGATTAATAGGAAGGTATTTTTTAAAATAAATCATTAACCATATAAAAATTGAGTTTTCTATGTCACATTATTTTAGGGGATTTTGGGTTTTTTTTAAATTTAATCATGTAACATGACCTAATTTTTGTGTAGTTAAAAAAATGGAGTGTAGTAATGTTATGGATTGATGATTATTTTGAATTAAATGTTTAGTTTAGTAACGAAAATTAATTTAAATGGATTTTATATAATGTTCAATAGAGGGATTAATATGGGAAAGGTGATAATTTGGCTCCCATGTGCTTTAGAAAATTGATATTTCTTTGTCCATAAATGTTAGAGGTGGAAAAATATCCTTGGTTCTAAATTTAAGTTCGTTCCAACATAACTATATCTTAAACCACAAATTGTTGTTGACCTCATGGATATAACATAAATTTGTTCGCTTGTAGGATAGGCTTGTCATTATCAAGTGGGGAAAGGAGAAAAGGACTAGATATTAGGAAGAGCTAAGAAGGATCGAGCAGGAGATCACTCTCATGCTTGATGAAGATGGATGGGGCACTCCTCGGCAAAATACAAAGCTTCTCTCACCCTTCTGGAAACCAAGAAAATTCAACTTCTTAGAATCAAGGAGGAAGCTTGGCGACTCAAGAGCAGAGCCATCTGGCTCGAGGCAGGGAATAATAATACCAATTTTTTTCCATCAATGTGCCAAAGGTAGAAAAAGTATTAACACCATATGGGGACTTAATGATCAGCATGGCAGGGTGGCTAATACTCATAAAAAACTTTCACATATGAGCATTCGACATTTCTCCCATCTCTATAGAGACCCTAGTGTTGCTAACATTGGTGAGGTGGTTAGTATAGCAAGGCAGATGCCTTGGTTCGTGGAAGAGGATGATTCAGACTCACTCAATGCCCCTGTTACCCTTGCTGAGATTGAATTTGTCCTAAAGTGGTTCAAAAAGGACAAGAGTCCTAGATCGGACGGCTGGCCTATCGAATTATACCTTTCCTTCTTTGAGCTCAGGTGTGGATCTGTTGTTGGTCATTGAAGATTGTAGAACCTCGGGTAGAATGTATGATAGTTTCAACTCTACCTTCATTTCCCTCATCCCCAAGGTGGACAAACCTCTTTCCTTCAATGACTATCAACCTATCTCCCTATGTAACTGCCTTTACAAAATCACTACTAAGATTATTGCTAATCACATCAAACTTATCTTATCTCAGCATATATCCAAGGATAAATTCGCCTTCCTTCATAACAGACAAATCCACGAGGCCATCGACACCGCTCAAGAAGCCCTTCACTCTATCAAACTCTATAACCTTAAATGCTCTATCATCAAGATTGATTTGGCCAAAGCTTTTGACTGTGCCTGTTGGACCTATCTCCAATTGATTCTCACTCACATTGGCTTCCCCCACTATTTCATTTAATGGATTATGTGTTGCATCACTAACGCCTCTTTAAGTTTACTCATCAATGGGGCTGCTACACCTTTCTTCCATGCAGGGCGAGGGATTCATCAAGGATGCCCTTTATCCCCTCTCCTCGTCCAACTGATAATGGAGGGCCTCACTACTCTCATTGCCTCTACTAGAAATGAAGGTCAGATTCTTGGTGTCAAACTCACTGACACTATATACCTGACGCACTTGCTTTTTGTTGATGATGTGCTCATATTTCTAAAAGGCTCCTTGCAGGATTCCATTTGTTTCAAAAATATATTGTCCACTTTCTATATAGCTATTGTAATTCTTCCCAATCATAGCAAATCCACCATTATGTTTTCAATTTTTTCCATCCAAGAGCGGCGACATGCACTTCAACTATTTCAATTTGAACGTAGGCACATTGAAGAGGGCCTAAAATACTTGGGATTTAGACTCAAGCCAAATGATTATAGAATTACTGATTGGAATTGGATCATAGCTAAAATTGAGCAGAGAATCAACATTTGGCAGCAAAAATGGCTCTCCAGAGTGGGTTGACTTGTCTTGATCAAATCTGTGTTGGAGGCAATACCAGTGTATTGGATGATGTTGGCCTAGATTCCTAAAGGTGTCACCAACAAAATACATAAAATTTGCAAGCATTTTATCTGGTGGGGCAAGGAGGAAGGTCACACCTTTGCTTGGGTGAGATGGGAGAAAATCCCCAAGCCCAAACATTGGGGGGTTTGGGGCCTCAAGGATCTTAATCTCTTCACAAATGCACTGGCTGCCAAAATGGGCTAGCATCTCTTGACTTCCAACATTCTGTGGAAGGAAGTCACCTACTCCAGATACATTGCTCCAATCCCTACACTTGAATGGATCAGAAGCCCTTATCGCACCCGAACCTATTCATCTGTCTTTTGGTGCACTATTATGAAATCTATAGCCCTCATCAAACAGGGTCTTGCCTGGCGTATGGGTGCAAGCACATAGGTCCAAATTGGTTTGGATCCTTGGTCAAGTTATGGAAGGGAACATCTGCTTCCTCAATAAATCAAAATATTCTTATGCGAGATTGGGATCTCTCGGCTAAGTCAAGTTGCGGATAGGGATAAATCTGAGTGGATCACACAGGCGTGGAAAACGCCAACTGACCTGAATATCCCTGAGCGCTGGTGGGGGATTTGGAGTAGATATATCAGGGCTCTCAAGACTTCTCATATCAGGATCTCTGACACTGAGGATGAATTGATCTGGTCCATCGCGCCCAAAGGTAATTACACTCCCAAAGATGGCTATTCTGCCCTCACTAGCGCACTTCAACCCCTGGATCAAAGCTGGTGGTGGAAACCTCTTTGGAAGTTAATAGCACCCCCCAAAACTCGTCTTTTTATGTGGTACATTCTTACTAACTGTGTGCCGACCGAGGAAAATCTAGCTAGGAGATCTATACACGGCCCCTCTCGATGTGCAATGTGTAAAGAATAGTTTGAAGATATCTATCACCTCTTCCTCAACTGCCCTTCATCTCATAATACATGGATGTTGATTATTAAGGAACTTGACATAAATAGTCCATGGCAGGGGGACACTATCAACATGGCTTGGAAAAACTAGTGGCACTCTTGTACTTCGACCAAGGCCCGCAACCTGCCACTCCTGATCTCCTGGGGCCTTTGGCTGTCTCAAAACCATATCATATTCTAGAGCACTTTGATATATCGGACCACCATTCACAATTCCATTTTATCCCTCTACCACTCCATCCTTGAAGAGGCCTGTACAAAGATAGAAAGGGTTATTGTGCCTGAAGTCATTGACAAAAATCTCCCTTGGGCTTATTTTGATGGTGCGGTCAGGATCGATGGTTGCAGTGGAGGGGCTATTCTATACCTTTCTGACCATCACTTCTATTAGATCGAAATGGGTTTGGGCCCAAGAACAAATAACTACTCTTAGCTCAATTGTCTCAAACTGCTCCTAATCTTTGCCTTAGAAAAAATATGCAATAGGATACATATCTTTGGGGACTCTAAGATCATTATTAACTGGTTCAATAATATTGCTACATGTAATATACACACTCTTATAAATTTGTTGGATGAAGTACTTGCCCTTAAAAATAATTTTGATATCAGTATTGTCACTCACATTTATAGGCAAAGGAATCAAGATGCTGACTGCTTGTCCAAATAAGCCACACACATAACATGGGGACAATGGCATATTACATAATATGGGGGGCGGATACATATCAGCATTACCATTGCCCATTCATAGAGGATTTTGGGCCACCAGTGCCTCCTGAATAGTCTGTCTGATCATAGGCCCTATTTATTTATTTTATTATTATTATTATTATTATTATTATTTTAATTAATTTATTTTTTTTCCATCTTTTGCATACAAACTTTTATAGTTTTTTACGATCACTTGTCTATTTGGGCATGCACAATGCTTATTTTGTAAATATTTGTTTTTTACCGCTGAACTATTATGTTAACAGAACTCTACCATATATTTTTTGATAGGTTATAGAGCTCGTTTGAAGAAATCCGCTGCAAATGCAACATGTAATTTTCCTCGCAATTAATGAAAATTACAACTTTTTCTTTGGCAAAAAAAGGATAGCCTTGTCATGAAATAAGAAGGGTAGTTATTTTTCCTTGATTGGGATTCTTTGTAGATTTTGATGTGTTTTTCATTCTACTTTACATCTATAGAAAATAGCTATAGACTTAATTCCTTGTCATATTTTGTATTCTCTGTGTCTACCAATATTTTGACTTCCCACAATATTATGTATATTGGTAAATTTGTCATATTTACGATTGTTGGGATGTCCTCTTGCATAACTTGGTATTCCTCATATCCCATGACTTACCATCATCATTTTCATGTTTGAGAGGGAAGACATGGATAATGAGACCATTGGGGAACTATCCCTAAGGGGAAATTGAGCCACTTCTATAACCTCAATAAAATACAATATTCAAAACAAATGGCTTGTGCCTGAAATTACTAATCCCACCAAATGTAAATCCTTGTTGAGGAATTTGCTAACCCCCCAGTTTAAAGATGCAAGATGTCCAACCTAGCTTATTGTTGTTGTTGGCGATGTTATCAAAGGTTGGATCCCATGCTGGGCTGAATATTTTGAGAAGATTAATAAGGTCAATAGGCTTGTCGTATCTCTTTTTTTTTTTTTTTTTTTCTAGAAAGGAAAAATTGTCCTTTTCATTAAACAAAAAAATCAGTACAGTCACTATAGAATCTCGTAAAACAACTAGGAGGAACAAATATATTACCATTACATGCAACAAATACATAAAGACATTAGACTTGAAAACTTAGCCAGACAATAAGACTAGGAACTCAGTCACTGACAATCAATATTTGTAGAATGATTTACTCTTCACACTACACGATAAAATAGGAAAATATGCAACTTACAAGACAAGCATGCAAAATTAGAGGACACTTTGAGATTTGAGATCAAGCATCTTACAACAATGATCAAAGGAATTCACAACAATTGACTCATTTTCTTTATCAAATTTTAGAATGAGAATGTTGGGGTTGGAATTGAGCTAACAGAGGGCTATAAATTCCTCTTTGGTAAGGTTAGGTTTAGGGAGCTTGGAGCTTCGAAGAATGCGTCCACATTATTTTTTCAACGAAAATTTGGATAGGAACTAGCAATATCTCCAGATATATGAAACAACTCGCAAGCCACATATATCAGGAACTAATAGTCTAGCCTAGGACTGAGATGTCGAGAGACCACCGGAACTGGAGCCGAGATTCTAGATTCGAACGGAACGCCTATCCTTCCAGCCTTACTATGACGGGCCATGTCTCCAGGGACATGAACTCGGGTGGATGGGACAGAAAACCACCATCCCTACCACTCGATTTAAGCACCCATTGACTAAATGAGTCCACATTCTTGTTGAAGCTCTTTCCCAACATGGGAGGGAAGGTGGTGGGAGATGGATTCAATGGAACAAATAATATCCATAGGGAATTGTTAAGAGAACAAGAGAAAAATTGAAATATTCTTCTAAAAGGTTTAAGGAAGGACCATTAAGCTCAACATTGGAAATGTTTACTAGTTTAACATTAAGAGAGGGTAGAGGATGAGAATAGCCTAAAAGGTTTGAAAGTGTGGTAATTGGGGTAAGAGAGGATGTGGAAAATTTATTATTACCACAATAATTAATGTTTGGATTATTATTATTACCATAAGAATTAATGCTATAATTAAATATGGATGAAGAATTGAGGTTAGAAGAGGAATGTGGTATGTAATTAAGAGGAAGAGGATTAGATTCAAGGGGAATTAAGGAGAACAAGATAAAATTATTTTTAAAATTAAAATTAGAAAACAGACATGAATTAGAATTAGTATTAAAACTAATATCAATCTCGAGATTAGATTTTAAATAAAAATGTTATAATTAAAATATCATTAAAATAATTATTAAAATTAAAAATTCTATCATTAAAATATCATTAGAATAATTATTAAAATTATTAAAAATAGGAATAAAAATACCATTAAAATAGTGAGATAATATTTAAAATTGAGAATCAAAATATCATTAAAAATGTTTTTTTTGAAATATAAACTCAAATCGATTTAATAGTGAGAATAATATTTAAAATGGAGATTAAAATACCATTAAAAATGTTTTTTGAAATATAAACTCAAACAAGTTTTAGAATTATTATTAATATTTAATTTAAAATTAAAACTTGTTTTTTAATTAGAGCAAGCGGGTTGACCCGCCAGGGTTGTCGGCATTGGCGACGAAATTGGATTGATTGGATCGATTTGAAGGAAGAGAGAAAATCACAGGGAATAAGAGGAAGTATATCAATGGAGAGAAGGAAAGAAGCAATTGGTTCAAAACGAGGTTCAATGCAGGTTGAAGAGGGCTGGACAGCAACAAAGAATATTTGGTTTCTGAAGGGGATGGCGAAGTTGAATGAAAGGCCGACGCCAAGGTTGAAGCAATAGAATGGGGCGTGAGGGTTAAAATCTATCAGCATCTGCTGCCCTCTTGGTCATTTCCATACAAAACTACAACCTTTAATGTAAATTTTCCCCAATATCTGTGTTCATATTGAAGTTTCTTGGCCCAAAACAACTTAAAAGTCCATGGGGTTTCGACAATGTAAAGCTCGCGTTCCTCGGATTCCGTTAATCTCTGTACTGTTATTGGAAGACAATTGCATTTCATATCGAAGCAATCCATTCACCCTTAAAATATTCCTCTTAGAGGTTTTCTCTGCAAGGGTTTTAACTAGGATTTTACTGAAAGCATACATTTATCTGATCCTCTTGTTGCCCCAAATTTGCCTCTTTAATGTATATTTTAGTGGTTTTGGTGATATTTTGCAAAAAATGTGGAGATTCTCAAAGTTCATAGAGAAAGGTATGTGCTCCATAAGAAAACAGTTGTAATAGCACTCGCAATGAGCGTTGATCAATCATGTTGCAGTCACCCGCGAGAATGCTTCAATTGAAATATGGAATGTTGCCCTCGGCTCCGCAGGATAGCACCGTGAACTGGTATGAATGACTCTCTTCTCACCATGTGAATTTGGAATTCTATATTGAATGTTCGAATTATGAAATATAATTCATCATTAGATGTACACTAAATTTTTTTCCTAAAATTCTTAACCCTTGTGACGAGTCCAATGCTGTAAATTTCCGATGCACTTGTGTTCTTAGCGCCATTTAACCAAGCAAGACTTGCCTTTTTTTTGTTGGAAGGTACTTTGAGAATCACATTCCAAGCTCAGGGATGCACTGAACAAAGCGTTCTTACTTTGGTTCATGGGCTAGGGAATTTCTGCCAAAATTGCCCAGGACTTGCATCTCAACCTCAGGCATATTTTTTTTTGAACTAACTATGCACATGAGGAAGATTACAACAACAATGGAACCGAACCCTAGTGCATGTTTTAATTCTGTGTTGAATTCACTAGTTAACCAAAGCCCCCATTGGGAAAATCCATCTTTTTGTATAACAATATCAAAACCTGGCATAATCATAAAATCTATCTTTCAACAGAACATCATCAAAACCAGCATAATCATAAAATCTAAACAATTCATTATAAAAACCTAGCATAACTTTATTATGTTTATAACATATTGAAATATTTAATTTAACTTTTAACTGCATTTTAACTCAATAAGCCTATGCGGAAAGTCTTTACACTTGCAGTCAGATACATTTAAACAACAAATGGAACAGGTTTTAACTTCAGAAGATGTTATGATACATTTTGGTTGTAATTGTCTCACAAATTGGAGGCTTAATGTCGGAGCTCTGTCCACAGCGTGTAGTGAGAACCATGGCCACCGTCCAATAAACAAGGGTTGTAAATATAAATATTATAATTGCAGTAATATATTTTCAGTCAACAAAGCAATACTGTAACTGTTGGCATAGTTGCGACATTAATCTCACCCCACTGCAGTTTGGGGCATTCAAAGGGAATCGTATAGAAAGTGATATTTGGTATGCTAGTTTGTGGTAGTCTATGTTATTACAGCTCTTCATGGTGAAGATGTGCACCGTAAGATCAACATATTGAAATATTTAATTTAACTTTTAACAGCATTTTAGCTCAATAATCCTATGAGGAAAGTCTTTAAACATGCAGTCAGATACATTTAAACAACAAAAGAAACAGGTATTAACTTCAGAAGATGTTATGATACATTTTGGTTCTAATTGCCTCACAAATTGGAGGCTTAATGCCAGAGCTCTGTTTGCAGCGTGTAGTGAGAACCATGGCCACCGTCTAACAAACAAGATTGTAAATATAAATATTATAATTGCAGTAATATATTTTTAGTCAACAGAGCAATATTGTAACCGTTGGCATAGTTGCGGCATTACTCTCACCCCACTGCAGTTTGGGGCATTCAAAGGCTATAAGCTTCAACAACTTTATACCTTCAAAACTTAGTAGCTCTTTTAACTCTGGGCATTTAATAATGTCCGGTGTTTAGAGAATTTTGAGTTACCCCAACCCTTGTATGTTAATCAACTTCTTCAAGTCTCCCAAAGATAACATTTCCAAATATACCAATGTTTCAAGACCTAGCATCTCCTACAATTTTCTAGACAAGTTTATTGTCAATGTTATATCCAAAGATACCAATGTTTCAAGACCTAACAGCTCCTGCAATTTTCTGGACAAGGTTATTGTCAATGTTTGAAGCTTGGAAAAGCCATAGATCCCTCCTATCTTCTCCAGTGATAAGCAACCTTTTAATTCCAGTTTTATTATTGTTGTTGGCAATGCTCGAAACCTCCACTAGCTTAACGCAATTTTGTATTTTGAGATATTGACATATATGAAGCATAGAACCCAACTTATGGATGAGTAACTGCTCGTGGTGGACTAGAAAGGGTAAGGTATACTTTGTATATTTTTTATAGCAGGATTATAATTCTAGCAAAATGGCTTCTGAAAATTGTGCTCATTTTTTTTATTCTTTATAACAACCATGTATCTAGAACAATGGTTCCAGCAATTTGGCTTCTTAAAATTTAAAACTGCCCCCTTTTTCTTGCGTTTTTATTATAACTATGCATCAAGCACAATTTGTCTGTGTAGCAGAAAGGTGGGTATGTTACAGGTTCCTACACAGGAGTAATCCACACTCTTGTTATCTGAGTCAGTGTTAACCTTGGAGGCTCACCTTTATTACTCACTAATATTACATTATTGCCTCATAAGTTTTTGAACATTTAAGTAATGATGAGATCCTTAAGATTAACAGGGTGTCATGATCGGAAGTACAAACCTTAAGAAAGATATTGGAAGAAATTTCTATTTCGGTAAAGAAACGTGTACTTTCTGGAGCCTCAGAAGGAAGTGTTACTTCAATATTTGAAGGCAATGGTGTATTAACCCGTTCTAAGAGTGATCTCGGACGAGAGATGAGGATGTTTTTCGATTCTTAGGAACCCTAACGGTCAAGATGGGTTGAGATCGGGCTAGCAGCTTCCAATGGGGTTGCTGCAGTGTGCAGGCAGTGCTCAACAAGTGGGGTCTTTGGAGGAAGGCGGATGGATGGAAGCCTGAAAATATTCTAGATATTGTTGGTGGACTTGGAAATATCTTTGTCTCAAATTCTGGCCCTAAGAAGAGAGGGCGTAAATCTAATTTGTCTAAATGTCAGCTAAAAGCGAAGCTAGACATCGCTGACGGAAAGCAAAGATCCATCACTGGGGAACTTAGAGCAGTGAATGCCCAGGGCCAGGTTATCAAATTATTGTTTTATCTCTCAACTACAGGGGTTTAGCTAGTAAGCCCCAAAAACTAGCTAGCTGCGCTCTACTCTCTAGTTATGGGCCATATATTATACTGCTCCAGGAGACCTTGGGAGTTGGAGAAGAGGTCGCTGCGGTGTTACAAGTTCTGTGTCTGGGGTGGGTTTTTACGGGTTTGGATGCAACTGGAAGGTTTGGGGGGCTGGCGGTGGGATTCAAATCCAATATAATGAAACTCATGAATTCCTGGGGCAAGGATCATGTTTTGGCGGTGGAAGTTTATTCTCTGGAGCTGTGTTCCTCCTTTCTGATGCTGAATATTTATGGCCCGTGTTTGGAGAGGGAAATATTCTGGAACAATCTTCTATCAGGGCACTTCATGAATGATCCCAATCTTATCATTAGTGGGGACCTGAATTTTTCTCTGGGCAAGCTGAATCTTGGGGTCCAAATGCAAGGGTTGATCCCCTGTCTGAATTTTTCACTTCCAAACTATTGGAAGGGCACTTGGTTCACATCAACCTTGTTAAACTTAGGCCTACCTAGAGGAACAAGAGGATTGGAGAAGCCAGGGTAGCTAAGCAATTAGACAGATTTTTGTCGAAGGAAGATTTGGTGGATAGGTTTCAAGCCTTTAGGCAGTGGATGGAGGAGGGTGGGGACTCGAACCATCTCCCTATTCTTCTTGAAATCAAAGGCAGACTTGAAAAACCAGGGGCACCTTTAAAATTTAACTTGGGGTGGCTCAAAGAGGATGCTTATAAGGCTCTCTTAAAGGGCACTTGGAAGTGTTGGGGGGCATTTTTTCCTTTGTATAAAGCTGCCCACCTCTGGGAAAATCTCAAAAATATGAAGAAAGAAACCATCGTTTGGGCTAATCAAAGAAGAGAAGCGCAGGAGGAAAGACTGAAATGGTTAGGAGCAGAGTTGGATAGGTTGGAAAGCTCTGAGCTCGATGGCTTTGAGTCGAAACTGAAAAGGAATAGTATTCTTTCTTTGGAAGGGGAAAGAAGAAAGATTCTGCTAGAAAGGGAGGAACATTGGAGGTTAAAAAGTCGAGCCATTTGGCTCACTACAGGGGATGAAAACACTAAATTCTTTCACAATTTTGCGAAAGGAAGAAGAAATGCTAACACTATATGGGGAATGATGAAGAAGGATGATGGGATGGAAAAATCCTTTTCAGAACTAGCTAGCATGGGCAAGGAGCATTTTAGCAGGATATTTAAGGCCCCTCTGAAGGTATCCATAGCAGAGGTGGTAAGGGTGGGCCACCTCTTTCCGAGATATGTGGGTGCAGAGGAAAATCAGGTATTGACCAGGCAGGTGACTAGGGAGGAAGTGGAAGGGGTCCTTAAGACTATGCAGAAGGACAAGAGCCCGGGCCCGGATGGGTGGACTATTGAGTTCTTCCAACACTTCTTTGAATATCTGGGTAAAGAACTCACAGCAGTGGTGGAGGAATCCAGAAGGAAAGGTGATATTTTTTAACCCCTGAACTCTACTTTCATTGCTCTTATTCTGAAACGAGATGTGCCAAATGCTTTTGATGATTGAGGCCAATCTCCCTCCACAATTGTGTTTATAAGATTATTTCGAAAGTGATAGTTGTCAAATTGAAGCGGATCCTCTCTAAAAATGTCTCGAAGGAAATATTTGGCTTCCTAGAAGGTAGGCAGATCCATGAAGCTATTGGAGTGGCCTAGGAGACTCTCCATAGCATTAAAAGAGATAGAAGGAAAGGGTTGGTCATAAATATTGACCTGTCTAAAGCCTACGATAAAATCAGCTGGTTGTACCTCAAAATGTTATTAACCCATCTTGGTTTTGACATATGCTTCATTAATTGGGTGATGAGTTGTATTACAAGTATCATATTTGTGGCCCTCATAAATGGGGTTTCTTCTCCTTTCTTCAAGAGCCAGAGGGGGTTGAGACAGGGATGCCCCTTGTCACCTTTTCTCTTTCTTTTAGCAGTGGAAGGCTTGAGTCAGTTAATTGTGGATGCAAAAAGGAGGGGTGATATCAAAGGAATAGAGGTAGCCATCAATATTCAGATCACACATCTCCTCTTCGTTGATGATATTCTTCTTTTTAGCAGTGGCAGTAGAAGTGATATCTGGACCCTCAAATAGCTTATTGACCTCTTTTTGAAGGCAACTAGGATGAGTATAAATTTTGGAAAATCGGTTATCATTGCAGAAGGGCTCCCGAAAGGAAATATTAGAAGAACTGTAGTGGAGCTCCCTTTTCAGGTGAAAGGCCTTGAAGACAGCTTGAAATATGTAGGTTTTATTCTTAAGCCTAATTCATACAAAACAATGGACTAACTTTGGCTATTAGCTAAGATAGAAAAGAGAATTTCTCATTGGAGCTTCCTTTGGCTGTTGAGAGCTGGAAGACTAGTTTTGATTAAATCTTTACTCTTGGAAATTCCAGTATACTGGGCCCTACTTGCTTGGGTTCCAAGAAACATTCTCTCAAAGGTGAAAAATACATGCAACAAATTTATGTGGGCAGGATCGAAGGAGGATAAGGTCATGCCCTAGGTGGCCTAGGACAGGATCGTAAGGCCAAAATAATGGGGAGGATGGGGAATAAAATACCTTCCATCTTTCATGTCTTCTCTGGCTGCAAAAATGGGTTGGAGGATTTTATATAAGGACTCTTTATGGTCTTAGTTTATGAAGAGGAAGTATATTGACCCATTGGAGATTTCTGACTAGCTTAGAGATCTGGGGAAAAAACCTTATAATTTCTCGGTGGTTTGGAAAGCGATCCTTGGTTCTATTAATATAATAGACGAAGGGCTGGTCTAGTAGGTTGGGAATGGGGAGAAGGTAAGGATAGGACTTGATCCATGGGTAGGGTGTAAGGTGTTTTTTGTGCTGCTGGTGGATTTGAGGATTTTCCTGAAGGACAAAGGAATACAGTTCTTAAATCAAATTGCTAATGAGGCATCCTCTTCGCATTGGGCTCATGGCTAGAAAAATGGGGAAGAGTTGCAATTAGAGTCGGTATGGCTTGAAGTTTGGCAGAAGTATACTGGTGAGTTGGAAAGTACCCATGTGCACATTAGGGACAGGGAGGATGATTTAAGATGGGCTCCTAGCCCATCTGGTAAATACACTCCTAAGTTTGGCTATGCTTTCCTGATTGCCAAAAAGGGATGGGAAGCTCCTTCTTGGTGTGAAAAACGGCTTTGGGAACTGAAATGTCCGGCAAAAAGTCGGATGATTTTTGGTGAATGCTCAACAATAAAGTACCTATGTGGGATAATATGCGAAAATGGAAGAAGGTTGGGTCAGGGCGTTGCCCTATCTACAAACAAGATTCGGAAATAGTCTTTCACCTGTTCATTGAATGTCATTTCTACAGAGTGGTATGGGGTGAAGCTATGTCTTTCTCTGGAAAATTCAAAATATGGGAAGGAAGATCAGTGGTGGAAGCTTGGGAGGTATGGTGGCGGGAGAGTTTAGGGGAAAACTAGAAGGCTCTACCTTTGCTTATCTCGTGGGGGATCTGGCTGGCTAGGAACCGGGTTATTTTTAAGGATCAAGAGACCCAGTTTCAAAGTATAGCTGCGGAAAGTATGGCCATCCTTGCCCAAATGCTTGAACCTAAATCAGCTCCTACTGCGAGGATGGTTATACAGGAATATATCAGAGGAGATATGCCTTGGGCCTATTTCGACGGTGCGTCCAACAATGAGGAAATTTGTGGGGTCAGATTACTGATCCATATTACCTCGGACAATCGGAAAGAAGGCTCGGTGGGCTTGGGGGTTGGGTCTAACAATTATGCTAAACTAAAATCTTTACATTTGCTTCTTTGTTGGCTGATTCAACTGGGCATTTGATCTGTCTAGATTTTTGGGGATTCCTTAAACAGTTTCAAGTGGTTCAATAAAGAGTTCATGTGCCAAAGTTATCTTTTATTTCCTATCCTAGAAGAAATTTTGTTTCTGAAAAATTCTTTCACTTACATCTCTATCTGTCACATTTACAGGGAACGCAACGTTGCAACAAACCTCCTTTCTAAAGAGGGCCTGCAGCAAGTTCTGCGAAGTTGGAAAATAAAAGAAACAGATGTTGAGGGGTTGGTTGAGTCAAACCGAGCCCCTTTTATTTGATTATGCTTTTTCTGGAGAGACCGTCGTCATATATCGTCTATACAGCCTAGTGTTTCTACTTCTTTGTTGTTGTTTTCTTTACACGCATCAAACAAAATTTTAAAACAAATTATAACATGGCTTTTGGCCAGCTACGAGATCTGTTTGAGCTTGCTTCCACATAAGATGGAGCTCGGGTCCTACTGACTGGCGTTTATGTGCTTTGGCCCATGCCGCGGGGTGTTTTCCTCTTCTGAGGAGCCCTGGTTTTTCTGGGATGGCTAAGCATAGACTTATTTTCTCCTGTGAGAAAGCTTCATGCAGAGATCCGGTATTTCTGTGATTTTTGAGGATTTTGGCTGTGAGTGAAACAATTGTATGGATCTGTTTCTGTGATTCTTTGTGAGGTATAAACAGATAGAATTCTTTTGCATGTACTATGTAAACTTTTTATGCTTATTAGAAAGTTTCGATTTTTTCCTTGGAAAAAAAAAAAGAAAAAAAAAGAAAAAAAAGAAAAAAGAGTGTCATGATCAAAATATGATGTGACTACTAACGATTAAGAGATGTTTTCAACATGGACTTCATTCTATGTTTTCCATAGGTCTGCCAGATTCTACTAGTAAGAACATTGATGGAATTGAGCAATTTATGGATGTAAATCTGTAGACCATTTCAAATGTTTTCACAACCTATCTCCCAGAAAATGGAATTGAGGGAAACCTATGCTTCTGAACCTCTTAAGAAATCCAGGTCAGAAGAGAAAAATATTTTAAGTCAAACAAGTTACAAATATAGTAATTAGACTAGTACATGGATAATAGGTATAAGAAGAATGGAAGATATTTGTGCTACTAGTAACATTAACCTACAATATAGGTGCTCCTTTGTTTATCACATCTCCAATATAATGATATAAGTACAAAGGATGCATACTTAGCTGACATAGCAAATATTTTAAGTAACATGCTGGCTAACCTCATTTATTTACATCTCTATAGTAAACATATGGTGTGCTTTTGTCACAGAACATATGACAACAAGCCTTGAAGTGCCAAAGCTCCTTCTGTAGCTTACTATGTTTGCCTACTAGAAATTTAATGCTTAGACCCATGGTCCCAATTTTCTGTAGACTAGGACTACTTGCTTAGGGCCTATTATGGCTAGTGAACTTGAATTAACGGCTTATCAAACATACCACTGAAACTTTGCTTTAATACTTGATAGAGAGATGCCAGACATCATACAATTTCAATTTTTTTTAATTAAAGCTCTTTCAAGGGATTTCACCAGGACTTATTTTAACTTCCAGTTGTATTTTAGCAGCCTGAATGCATGTTTTTCCTCTTGTAGGACAGTTGAAGATTGTACATAATGAATTTGATTATTGGGCTTGTGCAAAAGAGACTGATTTATATGATGTAGGAGCCATAGTGATAAGATATTGGTTCAAGTAATAGGTTTTAGTGTGATGCATTGCCTTTTTGAAGTATATCTTGAGGAATTATTGCAAGATTCTTCTTAACGCTGACTGACAAAGCATCCATCACTTATCAAGAGGTGGGATGCCATGTCATAGTTGTGATGTGTGAGTCTGTGACATCCCAATTTGAGCACCGTTGCAGAGAGGCAAATATTAAGCACCATGTGGTAAGCCAGTGATTGAATATTACTTTATTCTCATCCAACAGACAAGATGTAAAGGCGGTGAGCCAATCATTGGTTTAGCGCATGAAGATTAATTTTTTCCATTCACAGAGGCCCACCATTCCACAAAGGAAAAACATGGGGAACTGAATCCTTTTTGGGTAATAAAAAGTACAACATCCTACTTTTACTGACCTGAAAAACACCCTCTGACCTGAAGTATAATTTCATTTGGAATTTACTTTAAATATCATAAATTTACATTCACTACTCATGGATTTGCATTGTACATTATATGGTTGAAAATATGTGTAGAGCCATAATTACCATGCAGTTTTAGTCTAAGGCTTGAGATGTGTTCTCATGTACATAATAATCCTCTGTAAGTGGCACAGTCGCTCTTCATTTTGTGTATATGGATTAGCTGGTTATGCTCCATCTCATCTGACAGGTCATTAATGAGAGGAAATTGAAGGAAATGGTAGTAGTGCTCAAATTTCCTCAAACTATAATAAGTGCTTCATTTGTTCTACGCAAATACTACAAAAAAATTTTCTACCATTACGAGCAAGTGCACTTCTTCCAAGTCTAGGTACCCTTGGTTCCTCCTCCAGGTATGTTGTTAAAAGTCATAGGATATTTACAGTCAACAAATTTTCTTCCCTTTTGTGCACTAGTAAGATTCACACCTTTTTCTCAAGTGATGTTTTATTTCCTATATGCTTTGCCAGTAGTTCCCCCACTGAGCTCAATCCCAACCATGAATCAAATTACACGTGTTGATTACACATGTCCAGTTTCAGAGGATCTCGAAGCAGATCCCAGAACAAGGAAAATTGATTTTGCACAAGCTCTCAGAGGTATGAACCAAATGAATTGAAGCTATCCTGTTAAATATTATCCTTGTGATTATTTTTTCATTTCATTTAACTGTAGATATATGTGTAACTACTGCAGTTGACCATGCATCATCAATAGGGAGAATTGTAACTGGTTCCATTGATGGTAAAGTTAACTATGCCCATCTTGTCACTGTAATGGTGGAAAAAAGAAAAATGAGGGGTGTTCTCTACCATGTACCTTCTCCTGTCTCTGGACCACAGGGTGCAAGTGTGTCTACATTTTGAATAATCGGGAGACGGACTTTATAACTGGTATGCTGGATCAGAGACTAGGCCAGAAGCCAAATGCCTCAAGACAAAACAAAACTGGTTATAATTTTTTCTTTACTGAGCAACAAGCCAAGCTCAAGTCAATTAAACCAAATAAGGATAGGGAGATCAACAAGTTTATTGGTGATTTGTGGAATCGACTTTCAGAGGATGATACATCAGTAAGTATATTTGTGGAGACATCAGTTTAGTCTCTTTGGCACATCTTAGCTATATTGTCCATCAACAATTTGATTATCTTGCCAAATGCAATCCTATAAGTTAAGTTGCTATCACAGTCTCTCCTAGTTGTTAGTGTTCTAAGTTGAATCTGGAGGCATGCATCTATAAAAAGGCCATGTATAGGTCTGAGGCCTCTTTTGTTTATTTGGATTTACAATAGTGGACTTGCTCAGTATTAGGAAGATCTAAGTAAATGAAAGGTAATTTGATTTCTGGTTAATGGAAAGTAGTACTTTCATAGGAACATTTTGAACATTTGATTATGGAGTAATTTAATGCTAAATTATTTATAATCCTTTTATAACTGTGTTCTTGATTTGAATTTAAGTTCGAAGAAAGTGACATGAAATAATCTGTGGCATCCTTATCAAGAGCGAGGCTTAGTGGATAAAGGGCGTTATAAGATAGAGATGTGGCAATAGAAGGAAAGATAGAGACCTAAGAGCTAGGGTGTAGTGGGAACCAATGGCTTCCATCAACATAGTTTAAGAACTGCAAGGAAAATGATCCCCTCAGAAATGATATGACACAATAATGTCAATTAAGACTACAAGACAGTAAACCACTCCAAAGGACAGTTCATTCAATAACAGAAACCCATTGTTATGAGACTAGCATTGTAGAGAAACTTTCCTATTGTTCTAGCACTGGCCTCTTGGAGAAAATTTCTTGTGGTTCTGGCAATGGTATCTTGGAGAAACTTTCTTGTGGTTCTGGCATAGGCCTTGTTGAGTACCAGCCTTCCAAGAACTATCAATCTCCAAAGGGTGAAAGTGATGTTATAGTGCAGGAACAAGGTGCCCATAGGGTTAGTAGCCCTTGACATTTATAACCCCACTTCTGAAAGAAAACTAACTGGGTGGATGTGGGATTCTTATTGGACAATTGCTTTGATTTATAGACAAATACAAGATGTTATATGGTGAAAATTGAAAGTTCAATTATGTCTCTTATATTTTTCAATCATGAGTGCAGCAATGGATGCTTTGTTGCAAATTAGACAAGCCTACTAACACTGTAACACAAAATCCAGACTTTGCTGACACCGCATAGATAGGGAAACATGTAAAGATTTATTAGCTCGAACTTGACATGTATTATTTTGCAACTGTTGCTGAGAGACATAAGTAGTTTTCTGGAAGATATTGAGAATTACCGTGGCATATAGATGTCTTTATAAGCATAAGGAAGTTCATATTATGCAGTGTGCAAAAACCCCAACACAAAAACATACCCGATTTGAATCTGAATGGTGGCCACTCAGAATTATGATCTTAATATGTGCTTTCCCTGTTTCATCTTCATCCTCATGAATAACATCCAGGGTCTCCTGCCTCTTCGGTTTTCACCACGATAGAAGTTGCAGGGTCTTTGTCAGAATAACTAGCAACCCACTATAACATCATGCCTAATAAACCACAACATCCTGCCTAGTAAAATTATGGCATCCCAGCTCGATTCCCTCATCACTTCCATCAATTCTCCTAAACAAGGAGATTTCACTACTAATAGGAGGATCTCTGACTTTCTTGTTTTAATACAGGAATCAATTCACTTTCTCAAAAGCAAGAAATAGGATAGCATGTTTCTGAAGTTCGATCCAGCAAAATTCTATAACAAGGTTCTTGGAGATTTTTTGCTTGAGGTTCTGTGAAGATTTGGGTTAATCTTAGCTTGAATTTAATGTATTTAAAACTGCATATCATCAACCACCTTTTCAGTCCCAATCAAAGGGGTTGCATCGAGTTCCTCATATGATTCATACTGCTCTCTCCTTTCCTTTCCATTATTATGATGGAGGTTTTTGGTAGAACTTGATCTCTACCCAGAAATGAAGGTTTTCTAAAGGGAATCAACACCTCCCCAAATTTACAATCAGTCACACATTCCCAATTTGTGTATGATTTTTTTCTCATGGGAGCATCCCAGATAAAGAATGCCAAACCATTCAAACAAATTTTGGACTTTTTAGAAGTAGTACCTAGGCAAGAAATCAACAAACAAATATCTAGGATTCTCTTTCTCAAACCAAATCACCATGATTGCAGAACTCAAGGGCTTCCAAAGTGAAGAAACCCCAACCAAATATCTTGGCTTCCCACTCACACCCACAAGAGTTGGAAGAATAAAATGACACTACATCAACTTAAAGATCAAAAAATTAATTGAATCTTGGTCCAATAGCAGCCTCTTCCTAGTTGGTAGAATTATATATTTGCAGTCCCTCCCAAGTGCCATGCCAATCTTCTTAAGCTCCATCTTGTTCACCCAATACAGTGCTCTCTGAAATTGAAAGGAAGCTTAGACACTTTCTTTGAAAAGGAATTAAACCCAAGAAAAATTTAAACTTGCTACCATGGTTGAAATTTGAAAATAACAGAACCCAAGTGGACTGGCATGTTTGGATTCTAAAACTGACCTAATGAACAAAGATTTGGCTGCAAAAATCACCTGGAAATTTCTAACATCTCCATAGCATTGTGGTGTAGGATCCTAAATGAGAGGTATCTCCCTTCAAGCTATCCTTTATCCTTTTTGCAGGACCACGTACCAAAAGGATCTGCTATATGGAACAACGTGATGAACTGCATGGATATGTCTGAAATTGGCACATCTTGAGGGAAATTGGTGAGGAAATTTTTTTATTTTTGGTTACATCTTAGAATGCACTCCCACCTTTTTCTGGAAACATGGAGCTATAGGCTGAAGGCATAGTGATAATGGGATGCATTAAATCTGCAAAAAAAATTGGGCACCAATCAAATAATTGTGGAAGGTGACTCTAATATGATTATATATTCTCTTCACAATCCTTCTCCCAACCTATCATGCGAATAATTATCCAGTGGGGAAATGGGTCTGGAGAAAAAACATATGGGAATCAATCAAATAATTGTGGAAGGCGACTCTAAGATGATTATAGATTATCTTCACAATCTTTCTCCCAACTTATCATGGGAATCAATATCCTGAGGGCAAATGAGTTTGGAGAAAATTATCATGTTTTGACTCAATCGGGTTCAAACGTGTCAGGAGATAAGCCAAACAAGCTGTTGATTGGATAGAAAACAAAGATATCACCTCAAAGCATCATTTCTCTATTAGTATATTCATTGATAATATAGAAAAATTGGAACACCAGTGGGTTCAATTGGTGTGTGTTACATTTAGATAACCATTGTATGTTCTATGCTTAAAGTTGATGTAGGAGCATCCTACTCAAAAAATCGTTGTATATTTGGTTAACTTATGGGGTCTGATGTTTGATAACGAAATTGACTTATTAATAGAAAATTTTGTTTATTTTTGAATAATTTGAGTGAGAAATGTGTGTGAGGTTTTAAATGTAAATATTCTCAAATATGTGAGAATATGAGAGAGTTAGACTTTGAAGATCTCATGAAGATCTTAGGGATTAGGAGATCCTAGAATAGGGATTTAGTTGAGTTAAAAGTGGGTCTAGAGGATTTTTAGGATATGGTTGAGCAGATTGTGGATTTGAACCATAAATGGTTGCATAATCCTTTTTCTATATTATTGTAAGACTCGAAGGCATTTGGGGAGGCTATTTCAAATGAAGAAAATCAGGCCATAGAGAGAGAGATGAATTAAACAAGGATTGTGAGTATATGTACAGTTTGATTAATGAAAGGAAATTTTCATTATGTTCATTCGTCTCTTGACGATTGTTGATTGAATTCCAGTATATGTGAATCACCAATTAATGCGGTTTTGGATATATAATTATCTCTTTTAATGTTCTGTGGTCTTGAATCAAGGTTGAATATACCTTTGTAACTCCTTTTTACTTCATCGAGTGGTTGCGTATGTACTAAATATACTTTTGTGGTCAAGTATAACTTTACGACTCTTTTTATTTACTTTTGTGATCTTAGATGATAGTCTTTAGAGACATATTCTTTGTGGGTTGAAGTACTTCAGGTTTGGAAGTGGTTTTGCAGATTGAAGTCACAGGATGTGTGGTGAAGCAGAGTATAGACTGCAGTGATGGAATTGTGCCATGGTTAGGTGGTGGAAAACGTTGAAGAGTCACTGATATTTTGTATGGATCCAATGGATAAGGGCAATCTGAGCGTGGTTGTCGAGCCTAGTTAATGAGAGCTTGTTAATTAGTGTGGGCATGCGAGCTATCAGCTATATGATCATCAATCTATGTGACCTGTGTATGCTTGTGAATTTATAATGTTGCAATGAAAGATCCCTGCGTGAATAGAAAATTTTGTCTCTTTTAAGGTGCTGGAGTTGTCAATGCAGAGGGCGTTGAAGTACTATTTTCAGAATGCGTGGGAGAGAGGCAGAGCAATCATAAGGCAATATTTACAAGTTGTAAAGTTGTGTTGAGAGAAAGTCGCTGCAAGCTGGGAAGACCAGCGTAGCTTCAATAACGCAGAGCTGAACCACGTTGCAAGGTTAACACAATCATAGTAAGCAGATAAAGAAGCATAAGAAGGTAGTATTGTTTATGTTCTAGTAGTTCAGTTCCTGAACAAGCAGTTGGGTTCATGTTCGCATCTCCAACATTCTCATACATCAAGCTCAACTGAAGGTAAACGAGCACATGGGCTTGAGGCACAAAGGGTCAACATGCTCATGTGTTCACTCTATCACACCCAGGTATTGCAGATATTGCAAAACTCATAAAACTAATCCTTCCATGTATATGTAATTGATATGAGGGAAATTAAATAAAATAGTGGGAGAGAACAAAGGGTTGAAGTCTCTTTCTTGAGACTTATAGGGTATCCTTTAGTTTTAAAGCTACCTATTGTGGAGTCATAGACATGGTAGGTCATCAAAAGAAGTTTACTTCAATATTTCTTATAGGCCCAATTCAGATTAGCAATCTGTTAAATTTAGATAACCATGGTATGTTCTATGCTTAAAGAAGTTTACTTCCATCTTTCTTATAGGCCCAATCCAGATTAGCAATCACATTATCATTGAAATTAAATTCTAATAGAACATAATAATATATCGACAAAAGACAAGCCAATATAATAAATTAGAATTTACAATTCTTCTTGTCTAGCAAAGATAGAGAGAAATTTTTGTTACAGTAGTCAACAGGATGCCCTAGCCAACAAAGACTTTGGCTGGTCAAACTAACTCTTCCAACCTCCAGAAGGTTCATTCAAACACACAAGATCAACCTTCCTTCAGTGTCAGACACACCTCATGAGACAGCTCCCAAAATAGTAAATGCAAGTCAACAAAAGGATCCCTCATCCAGATTTCTGGCATCTAGATTTTAAGCATCCATTCCCAACATCATCCATATTTCCGACATCCATTTATGACATCCAAATTTCTGGCATCATCCATATTTTCGGCATTCATTTCTGACATCCATATTCCTGGCATCGAGGTTTCACGCATCCATTTTCGGCATCCATATTTCTGGCATCATCCATATTTCCGGCGTCCAGATTCACACGTGGGAGAGAGAGAAGCCTCTTCTAAGTTGTACGAATTAATCAATTCATGAGGAATGTGTGTGATGAGATGATGATCAAATGAGCATCAAGTCTTTCCAATTTATATCCATCAATGAGGGTGTGTGACACATGTGTTGGGCTTGTGAGCCTACATCACAATTCAATCCAACCTTGACAAATTGCACATGTGTGGAAAATAAAATCAAAATATAAGTTCTACTAATCCAAACAAGATGATATTTAAATCAATATTGCACCTCTCCGAAAGAGGAATCCAAAAAAAATATCATCATCATAATACGAGCAATGCAAAATGTAGTTTGGACCTAGTTGCTCAAAATTAACACAATCACATAATCATTGAAAGTAAATGCTGATAGAACATAATAATAGATCGACATAAGACAAGCCAATATAATAAATCAGAATTTACAATTCTTCTTGTCCAACAAAGATAGAGAGAAATGTTTGTTGCAACAGTCAACAGGATGCCCTAGCCAACAAAGAATTAGCTGGTTAAACCATCTTTTCCAACCTCCCGGAGGTTCATTCAAACATATACAAGGTCAAAATTCCTTCAATGTCACACACACCTCATGAGACAACTCCCAAAACAATCAACACAAGTCAACAAAAGGATCCCTCATCCAGATTTCCTGCATCCATTTTCGGCATCAGATTTTTGGCATCCATTTCTGCCATCATCCAGATTTTTGGCATCCATTTCCGGCATCATCCATATTTCCAACATCATCCATATTTCTGGCATCCATTTCCGGCATCATCCATATTTCCGGCATCCAGATTCACACAGGGGAGAGAGAAAATCCTCTTCTAGGTTGTATGAACCAATTAGATCACGAGGAATGTGTGTGATGAGATGATGAGAAAATGAGCATCAAGTCTCACCAATTTATATCCATCAATGAATGTGTGTGACACATCTATTGGGCTTGTGAGCCTACATTACAATTCAGGTCGACCTTGAAAAATTGCACGTGTGGAAAATAAAATCAAAATATAAATTATGCTCATCCAAATAATATGATCTTTAGATCAATTTTGCACCTCTCCGAAAGAGGAATCCAAAAAAATATCATCATCATCATATGAGAAATGCAACATGGAGTTTGGACATAGTTGCCCAAAATTAAAAAAACTCCATTTGTCCACCTGTTCCATCCTGTCATACAGTACCATAGTGTACTATCATATATTATCTTGCACTCCTATGTCATCCTGTTGTAACGTGCTTTGCTGGCTCTTCTTCACACAACGAGAGTGAGTCACAAAGACAACACACTCTGCTGACCTGAAGTAAGCTTAGAGGTTAAAAACTCAATGGGACTCAAGAGTGTCACATACTGACTTGAAGTCAATTTAGAGGTAAGAAACTCATCCAGACTTGATCTCAGATCAAGTTGTTGGACACATCCCATCCTAGACATAGAGAGTTGGCAATCCCTGATGCGTCCAACGGTCATGCTATTGGTCTCTATCCACATTTCCCACCTCATTGACCAAATGAGAGGTACTTCCCATTAATCCAAAACTCCATGGGTAGGATACATGCAGGGTGTAGATCAAAGAGAGGATGAACCAACTCAATATCATAACAGTGGGGAAGTATCACACCAACAAGGTTCGGCGAACCTAGCCCTGTGGTTGCTTGTACCTCCAAGAAGCTCTCACCAAGCCCCCTAGAGCTCCTAGAGCTCATAGTCCAACTCAAGCGTGACCCTCACAATAGGGTCTGTCCACGATTCCAAGCTTCTCACGGAAGGTCAAGAATTTGACCTTCCCTAGGGGCTTCGTGAGAATATCTGCGACCTGCTCATCAGTCCCAATGTGATCAAGCCTTATGGCGCCTCGTTGTACCATGTCCCGGAAAAAGTGGTACCTAATATCAATATGCTTGTATTGGTTGTGGAACACAAGATTCTCAGAAAGACGAATCCAACTCTAGTTATCACAAATGATAACGGTGGTATCTAGCGCATGCCCAAATAGCTCATTGAAGATCTTTCTCAGCGAAACAACTTCACAATAGGCCATACTTGCTCTAATTTAGTCGGCCTCACTGGTGCTCAAAGCAACTGATTTCTGCTTCTTGCTCATCCAAGAGATTGAAGCAAAACCCAGGGTGAAGCAACATTCATATGTGCTCTTACGATCCACCACACTGCCTGCCCAATCGACATCAGTATATCCAAGGAACCTCATACTCCCGACAGTGTATCTCAACCCATGGTTGATTGTGCCCCAAAGATATCTCAATAGATTCTTGGCACCAATCCAATGAATGTGATGAGGCTCAACCATATGTTGACTCAAAGTGTTCACTGCAAAACATACATCCGGACGTGAGTTCACTAAGAACATCAAAGCCCTTACGAGTTGTCAATACTCGGTGGGATTTCCCTGCTTGGGCCTAGTAGTGCTTCCACACAACTTCTTAAAGTTGAGTTCCATTGGTGTCAACACAGAATTACAATACACCATCCCAAATCTCTCCAGCAACTTCACAAAAAATTTTCCTTGAGAAAGGAAAATCTCACATGGCTTTTGCTTGAAATACAAGCCTAGGAAATAGTGCATCAGTCCTAGTTCCTTCATCTCGAACTCAGAAGCTATCTCCCTCTTACATTGATGAATAAGAGGGACAACACCTATCTGGAATAGATTGTCCACATAGAGAACCAAAATGAGAGGTCTATCTTTATCAACCTTAAAATAAAGTTTGGATCAACATCACCTCGAATTTAGCTCGACTTCATCAAGTAGCTATCAATCCTCTCATACCAATCCCTGGGGGCTTGCTTCAAACCATAGAGGGCTTTCTTCAACCTGCATACATATGTGTCTCTATCTTGAACCCAGAGGTTGCTCCACATAAACCTCTTCATTGATTGAACCATGTAAGAAAGCAGTGTTCACATCCATATGATGGAAACTCCATCCTTGCGTTGTAGCAAGGGCAATGATTGATTGGATGGTGGTGTAGCAGGCAACAGGTGCAAATATGTCGTCATAATCTATACCTTCCTTTTGAGAGAAGTCTCGGGTAGAAAATCTTGCCTTGTACTTTCTAGCACTTCCATTGGCTCCATGCTTGATCTTGTAGAGCCATTTCGAGGTGACAACAGATTTGTCTTTTGGCCTTGGGACCACATCCCATTTATCATTCTTCACAATAGACTCATATTCTTTGTGCATAGCATCATTCCAAACTTGATGCTTTACGGCTTCTTCAAATGTTCCAGGCTTAGATTGTACAATGGTGCTCATGGTTGCTAGGTACCGTTGGTAGCCATTCATCTTCTTCCTTTCACGGAATGTTCCTCTCGGAGCAATATGTCTCTCGACATCTTGGAGAGTGTCTCTAAGCCATGAGCGTATCCTTTTATTTGAAGGAGGTGGATCAATAGGATCCATCAGACCTTCAACATCAGGCATTGGTTCATCCTTTGGTTCTTCCAGCTTCCCTGCTTCTTCTTCTTCTTCTTTGTCTTCCTTTGAGCTAGGAATATCCCTAACTTTCCTGAGGGAAACATCTTCATCAAAGGTGACATCATGGCATATCTCCATTTCTATTTTACCATGCACATAGATTCTATATGCCTTCGAAGTTTCACTATAACCCACAAACATTTCTTTATTCCCAGAAGCATCCAACTTGCTTCTCTTTTCCTTCGGCACATGAAAATAAACGGGACTTCCAAAAACTCTGAAATGGGAGACATCCGGCTTCTTACCAGAGAAGACTTCTTCGAGAGTTTTGGAGCCCAATGTAGAATGTGGGCATCTATTTTGAATGTACACAATAGTGTTGGCAGCGTCTCCCCATAGAAACTTCAGAAGACCTTGGGCAGAAAGCATGGAATGGGCAGCTTCCAAAATGGCTCCATTCTTTCTTCGACAACACCATTTTGCTCGGGAGTATACACAGTAGTGGTCTCCCTCTTAATGCCAGCTTCCATAAAAAAGTCATTGAATTCATTCGACTCATACTCGGTGCCATTATCGGTCCTCAAAATATTGATCTTCCTTCCTAATCGATTTTCCACCAAGGCCTTGAAGGTATGAAACCACTTGAATGCTACATCCTTCTTTTTCAAGAAGTATATCCAAGTCTTGCGGGAGAAGTCATCTATAAAAGTGATATAATACAAGCACCCTCCCAAGGATGTTACAGGCATCATACCAGATAGATTAGAATGTACCAATTGCAAAATATCAGATGTCTTCATGACACTTGAGAGTAATGGTCCCCATGTATGCTTTCCTTTGGCACAACCCTGACAAACACCTACATGATCATTTTTGAACTCAAGCATCCCTGTCACCACCTTCCTTGCTTCAGGAAGGGCTTTGTAGTGAAGGTGTGCAAACCTTCGGTGCCATAGCTCAGTTTGAAGAGTTGTCTCACATGCAACAGAGAGGGCATATATAAGAATATATTCATTTTTGTTATTATCAACAACATTGGATTCATCATACTTGGAATTCCTTGACCTCTTGAAAAATTTACCATTTCCACTTCGATCAAAGGGAGCCTTCCTCTTCTTTTCATGAGTGGTAAAGGCAGTAGGGTCACCTCCATTCCCATTTGAGGGATGGTCTCTCTCCATCATTCTTGTCTCCTCTTGAGTGCATCTCGTCAACAATTCATCAAAATCAGGAATCACATTATTATTAAGAATAATAGTATTGAATACATACCAATCACGAAGGAGTCCTCCAAGAGCAATGAGAACGAGCTCTTAATCAACTACTTATTCTCCAATAGCTAAGAGATCCTTCCTGATTTGTGTGAGCCTCATAAAATAGGATTGAATGGATTCTTCTTTTCCCTTGATATTCTTCAACGTGTTCTTGAAGAAAAGAACTTGATTAACATTGCTAGCCCTGAACATGCTTACCAACTTATCGTACATCTCTTTAGATGTACCCAGCTCGGAGATATAAGCAACCAAGTGCTTATGAATAGAATCCTTGATGATCATCTTCGCCTTGACTTCCCTTTTTATATACTTTGTCTTTGTGGCAGTCGGTGCATTTGATGGAGGCTCATTTATGTTCCCTGCACATAGTCCATAACTTCTTAACCTTCCAATACCAAATCCAAAGACATCTTCCAGGCTCAGACTTATCAGTCATCTTATCATCACTCTTGAAACCCTTGTATGTGGAGACCATTGGTCCTTGATAGGACAACTTCGGTGATTTCTTTTCAAACTAGCTTGGGCTTTGTCTTCACCTTATCTCTGATACCATGTTAAATTTATATAGCCAGGGTATTTCATATGCTTAAATCAGTTTACTTCAATCTTCCTTATAGGCCCAATTCAAATTAGCAATCACTTAATCATTTAAAGTAAATGTTGATAGAACATAATAATAGATCGAGAGAAGACAAGGCAATATAATAAATCAGAATTTACAATTCTTCTTGTCCAACAAAGATAGAGAGAAATGTTTGTTACAACAGTGAACGGGATGCCCTAGCCAACAAAGACTTGGCTGGTCAAACCAGCTCTTCCAACCTCCCGGAGGTTCAGTCAAACACATACAAGATCAACATTCCTTTAGTGTCACACACACCTCATGAGACAACTCCAAAAACAGTGAATGCAAGTCAACAAAAGGATTTCCGACATCATCCATATTTCCGGCATCCATATTTCCAGCATCCAAATTTCTGGCATCCATTTTCGGCATCCATATTTCCAGCATCCAGATTTTCAGCCTCCATTTCCAGCATCATCCGTATTTTTGGCATCCAGATAGAGAGAAGCCTCTTCTAGTTTGTAAGAACCAATCAGATCATGAGGAATGTGTGTTATGAGATGATGATTAAATGAGCATCAAGTCTCTCCAATTTATATCCATCAATGAGGGTGTGTGACACATCTGTTGGGCTTGTGAGCCTACATTACGATTCAGGGCGACCTTGAAAAATTGCACATGTGTGGAAAATAAAATCAAAATACATGTTCTTCTCATCCAAACAAGATGATCTTTACATCAATCTTGCACCTCTCCAAAATCGGAATCCAACAAAAATATCATCATCATCATCATGGAGTTTGGACCTAGTTTCCCAAAATTAATAGTGTGCAAGGGAGTCATGGTTACAGGGTGATTCCCATTTGATTCTAAGGAAAATGTATTGTTTATTGCATCATTCCATCATAAAAATAAGGCAAAGGCTACCCTTTATTTATTCCCAATAGCAAGATCCTTCACCATGAGAGCAGAGCATCAACATCTAGTAGCTCAGGTTGGAGCAGCATGAGGAGTCCACTTCTGGGACAATTTTTAAATTTCCCAAGATCCAGTCACATGAATCATCCTTCGCAGTGCCATGGGATCCATCAATTGATGGACTCATTTCTCTTATCGCTGGAATCAGATGGCCATCTAGATCCACATGATCAATTCTGATTATAGAGAATCTATAATGACTCTCCTATAAGATCCACAAGATCAATTCCGATTACAGAGAAGCTGGAATGGCTCTCCTATAGTAATAACAGATAGTTCAAGACTAATATTATACGTGAGTCGAATATTATCCAAGGTATTGTAATACTAGCCCATTGTCATGGCGAAACTCGAAATGGTGAAATGGTCTTCAGCTCGTCCCATCTAAGGAATATGATGAACCAATAAATTTTAGCTCCCCACAACTACCCCAATGCACACTCCACATGTTTTGTGGTAGAACCATGATCTCTTCGCATGTGGTTGCAAAATTTCGGGCGAATTCCCCCCTATGCTTATTTAATAGCCCCTATGGCCCCCATCATCTATATTTGCAACAAGAAATATATGCGACGTCGAATCACAATGCCAATATAGCACCTTCTTTGTGTTCAAATTCAATGTGAATCAAATATATTCATACAATTTTAAGTTTTCATGCTTTCCCCTCTGCCTTGTGTCATGCTTGCCCATGGCCGACACTTCAAAAAGGAACAAAGTTCTAAAGTATTAAGCCTCGTGCCAATAAAATTTATAATGCCATTTTGCATATTGAAGTTTCGGAATTCAACTTGCAACATTTTTATTGACAATGTGTTTGTGTTTGAGCTAGAAGGTAATTTAGCATGCGCTAGATTTGTTTCACAATGCCATGTTGTGGTTGGCAATCTAGGTGTTTGTGCTAGAAGGAAATATGCTAGATTCTTTGACCTTGCAATGTTGTTATTGGAAATATGCATGTGACTATGTTAGAAGGAAATTTAGCACATGTTAGATTTCTTTTCTTGCAATGTTGTTATTGGCAATATGCGTTAGCTTGTGCTAGAAGTAAATTTAGTGTGTGTTGGATTTATTTAAGCCTACAATGTTGTTATGTTCTTATGTGTGTGCTAAAAGGAAATCTAACACATGCTAGATTTGTTTCATCTTATAATGTGCTTGTGTTGTGCTGTAAGGAAATCTAGCACATGTTAGATTTCCTTTGCCCTATAATATTGTTGTTGTCAACATGCTTGTGTTTGGGCTAGAAGTAAATCTAGCATGCACTAGAATTCTTTCACCATATAATGTGCTTGTCTGCTTGTGTTTATGCTAGAAGGAAATCTTACACACATTAGATTTCTTTCACCTTATAATTTTGTTATTGGCAATGCACATATGTTTGGGCTAGAAGGAAATTTAGCACACGTTAGATTTCATTCCCCTTGTAATGTTATTATTTCCATTATGTTGGTGTTTGTCCTAGAAGAAAATTAAACAGGTCCTAGTTTTCTTTTGGCATGCACCTTTGTTGCTGACAATATGCTTGTATTTCTACTAAAAGTAAATCTAGCACATGTTAGATTTATTTCAGCTTGCAATGTTGCTATTGAGAATGCCTTGTATCTACGATAGAAGAAAATCTAGCACATAATAGATTTATTTTTGCCCTACAATATTGCTTTTGGCAATATACTTGTGTTTGCGTTAAAAGTAAATCTAGCACGAGCTAGATTTCTTTAACCCTGCCATGTTGTTATGTGCTTATGTTTTTGCTATAGGAAAATTTAGCATGGGTTAGATTTCCTTCACCTTGCAATGGTGTTATTGGCAATGTGTGCTTATTTACGCTACAAGGAAATATATCACTCATTATATTTTTTTCATCTTACAATGTTGTTATTAGCAATGCACTTTCGTTTATGATAGAATTAAATATAGCACATGTTAGATTTCTTTTGCTTGATAATGTTGTTGTTGGAAATAGGCTTGTGTTTTTGCTAAAAGTAAATATAACACATGCTATATTTTGTTCACCTTACAATGTTTGTTATGTGCTTGTGTTTGTGCTAGAAGGAAATTTAGCACGTATCAGAATTCAACTTGCAACATTTTTATTAACGATGTATTTGCGTTTGAGCTAGAAGGAAATTTAGCATGCACTAGATTTGTTTCACAATTCCATGTTGTGGTTGCCAATCTCATTGTTTGTGCTAGGAGGAAATATGCTAGATTCTTTGACCTTGTTATGTTGTTATTGGAAATATGCATGTGACTATGTTAGCAGGAAATTTAGCACATGTTAGATTTCTTTTCTTGCAATGTTGTTATTGGCAATATGCTTTAGCTTGTGCTAGAAGTAAATTTAGCACGTGTTAGATTTATTTAATCCTACAATGTTGTTATGTTCTTATGTGTCTACTAGAAGGAAATCTAGCACATGCTAGATTTGTTTCATCTTATAATGTGCTTATGTTGTGCTATAAGCAAATCTAGCCTATGTTAGATTTCCTTTGCCCTGTAATGATATTTTGGCACGAGTTAGATTTCTTTAACCCTGCCATGTTGTTATGTGCTCATCTTTTTGATACATGAAAATTTAGCATGGGTTAGATTTCCTTCACCTTGCAATGGTGTTATCGACAATGTGCTCTTATTTATGCTATAAGGAAATATATCACTCATTATATTTTTTTCATCTTACAATGTTGTTATTAGCAATGCACTTCCTTTTATGATAGAATGAAATCTAGCGCGTGTTAGATTTCTTTTTCTTGATAATGTTGTTGGAAATAGGCTTGTGTTTTTGCTAACAGTAAATAGAGCACATGCTAGATTTTGTTTGCCTTACAATGTTTGTTATGTGCTTGTGTTTGTGCTAGAAGGAAATTTAGCACGCGTTGGAATTCAACTTGCAACTTTTTTATGGACAATGTGTTTGTGTTTTAGCTATAAGGAAATTTAGCATGCGCAAGGTTTGTTTCACAATGCCATGTTGTGGTTGGCAATCTGGTTGTTTGTGCTAGAAGGAAATATGCTAGATTCTTTGACCTTGCATTGTTGTTATTGGAAATATGCATGTGACTATGTTAGAAGAAAATTTAGCACATGTTAGATTTCTTTTCTTGCAATGTTGTTATTGGCAATATGCTTTAGCTTGTGCTAGAAGTAAATTTAGTGTGTGTTAGATTTACTTAAGCCTACAATGTTGTTATGTTGTTATGTGTGTGCTAAAAGAAAATCTAGCACGTGCTAGATCTGTTTCATCTTATAATGTGCTTGTGTTGTGCTGTAAGGAAATCCAGCACATGTTAGGTTTCCTTTGCCCTATAATGTTGTTGTCACCATGCTTGTGTTTGTGCTAGAATTAAATCTAGCATGCACTAGAATTCTTTCACCTTATAATGTTCTTGTTTGCTTGTTTATGCTAGAAGGAAATCTTACACACATTAGATTTCTTTCACCTTATAATTTTGTTATTGGAAATGCGCATATGTTTGGGCTAGAAGGAAATCTAGACCACGTTAGATTTCATTCCCCTTCTAATGTTATTATTTCCATTGTGTTTGTGTTTTTCCTAGAAGAAAATTTAACAGGTCCTAGTTTTCTTTTTGCATGCACTTTTGTTGTTGGAAATATGCTTGTCTTTCTACTAAAAGTAAATATAGCACATGTTATATTTCTTTCACCTTGCAATGTTGCTATTGATAATGCCTTATATCTATGATAGAAGAAAATCTAGCACATAATAGATTTATTTTTGCCCTGCAATATTTATTTTGGCAATATACTTGTGTTTGCGCTAAAAGTAAATCTTGCATGAGCTAGATTTCTTTAACCCTGCCATGTTGTTATGTGCTTATGTCTTTGCTATAGGAAAATTTAGCATGGGTTAGATTTCCTTCACCTTGCAATGGTGTTATCGACAAAGCGTGCTTATTTATGCTACAAGGAAATATATCACTCATTATATTTTTTTCATCTTACAATGTTGCTATTAGCAATGCACTTCCGTTTATGATAGAATGAAATCTAGCATTGCTATCTATTTTCAAGCACCTTTAGTAGGAAGGTGGATGTTGAAAGATGTATAGAAGCCCCCAAAGTGTTTAAATTGAGATCATAAGATGATTTAAATATTCAAGTATTAGTGGAATCATTCCTTAAGAAATTTTAAACCTCATTTCTTGATGCTCTTCTGATTCCATTTGACATCAATGAGTCTGAGCGATTGGTCAACTCTATCAAAATTATAAATGAGACAGATCTAGATGCTAAGAATATTAATTTTATAATATTTGATGGTCAACACACCATTCAAGCAGTGAAAGAAATTTTAACAAATCCTAAATATAATGTATCTATGGAGGCGAAACAAAAATATGAAAAAAGTAATGCTCGATTCTTGCATCCATAACCCATTGAGGTTATTCAGATTTGTTGTCAACTAAATTCTGCCAAAAAGGTATTCTACAAAACTCCATTTATTGATTGTGTCCACTCTGGAAGACATTTCTTAATTGTCAATGACAAACTAAAGAAAAAGAGGATTGGATGTTCTAAGACAACTGAAGACAAGGTATGCTATTTTATTATTTTTGCATTTAGCATTTTATTATTGCATCTATTTTTATTTTAGATAAATGATTAAAGTCGATAATATGTGTCATATTTTCTCATATTTGTAATGAATTTTCATTAGTTTATACCTTATTTAATTTCATCTCTACATTGAATTCTTATTAGTTTATATGTATTATTTTATCAGGTCGATGATGAAATGTTGTGCTCCTTCGACTGTACAATTTCAAAATTTTCCAATAAAAAAATTCTCTTATATCTTAATCAAGATATTTGGGATAAGCGGGACACTGTTTTTAACTATTGCCAACTAGGCACATTAAAGTGTTCTAAAAGCCAACATGATTTTGAGAACTATAAGAAGAATAGTCTACACAGTTTGACAATGGCTACTTTTCGTCCCCTTCAGGGATTAACCATAGAAGAAATTTCTTTACTAGTAGATAAGTTATTGGATGGAACCATTTGGTTTTATATTCCACCTAATCATCCAACAAATTCCATAAAATTAAAAGGTTATTGTTATAAATTGAAACCAACAGAACAATATTGGATGCAATGGTTATATATTTTCAAAGTCATAATGAGAAATTGAATGATAAGACTCCTACCACATTCAATATTTTTGAGCATTATGAAATTAACGATATCATATTTTCCAATTTTTACAACACTGTGGCAGGGTGTACTTATGTAAAAGGAACACATAATACAAAGATAGATTCCCTTTCTCAACAAGCATGTGGAGTCCTTGACAGAATGATAAATGGATCAACAAACATTCAACAAGCTGACAACAATTTTGAATTTGGTTATTATTTTGGGGGGCCTTATCTTTTTTCAACACTTTTGCACTCTTTTCCATGGCAGTGGCAACTAGTTTTACATACTGATATTGTTGTTTTGGATACATTGGTTTTGAAAAAAGAACCATTCCGACGGGTACAGTCGCTAGACTTCAAAAACACAACTTTCCGGTGCAGGTTATCTCAACAAACAAGGCATCTTCAAAGCACATGCAAACTAGCAAATAAAGGAACAAAAAAGAAAGTTCAAAAGCAAAAAGGATGGCAATTCCCTCATAGTCCTTTATCGAAAGATGATGAATAAATGGAAGAAAATCAAGAAACTCAAGGAATAGGAGAACATCAAGGAGCACAAGAGATGGAGGAAGGGAAAGAGGACCTCATCCAACAATCTGATAGCCCTCCCATAATTGTTTCTCCCTTGCCCACTGAACTTCAAACAGAAGCCACCAAAATCACTACAGGTATAGGTGGAAATAAAAGATCGCATGTATCTGAAAGTTCACACTCTAGACAAAGAAAACATCACAAGGAATAATGAGTTGGCCTTGGTTTCTACTTCCTCGCATTCAGGGACTTGGAAAATTGTCCAAAAGAAAAAAGGCAAGCGCGAAAAGCCCAACCCTACTCGCACACTATAATTTAATTTTTTTTCTCCTATGGTAGCCTCGCTAATTTGTGTGCTTGTGCACACGGGCCCTTCCGGGCATTTCTAAATGCTTAATTGCATATACAAAATGTTACTTTTAATTTTCATTAATATAAAGTTGCAAAATTTTTCTTTGGTAAAAAAACAAAGCATACTTCTCAATTCATCTTGATAAAAGTCTATATAGGAAAAGAGCAAGATACTTGGATTATGCAGGTTTTATTCCCCTTTCTTAAGACACTTCATCGTATGAAAGAGAAACATGATTACATTTGAATTTTCAATAGAACATGTACTTCATTGTAGTGGATGGAGATAATTTACTTTATAAATTTTTTCACAAGTACATTCCAATTTTTGAACGCAATTTGAACATTTTTTTTCTGAATTAATTTGTATGATTTTATATCTTTTGGAATATTATATGGGAATTTTCCATTATTTTTTTATGAGGAAAAAATTAGAACTTTCTATTAATAAAAAAAATACAATGGAAATTGTCTATTATATTATTATATATTTCTATTATTATTTATAATTATTTTTGCAATGACTTTGTTGTATCGATTTTTTTTTGCTAATGTGTGTGTGTGTGTGTGTGTGTGTGTGTGTTCTTAAATGAATTATTTTCCATTGAAATCATCTTACACGAACCATCAACACATGTTATTTTTAATGACTTCTATTTACTTATATGCATAATACTCATATATAAATGTGAAGTATAAGTTTTGAAATAGAGCTCATTGCAAACAAAGGTGCAATTATTATTGAAGAAATTATAATAATTTACTTGATAAATGCTACATGCACTATTGGCTATTTAGGCTAATGGGAAATGTGTCATAGGTAAATGATTTGAACTTTTTGAAGCATAAGATATGTGATTTCTCAATCTATATTTTACATAAATTTATATACTTCAATCAATTAATGGTTGTAATTAAAATCATATCATATTGAAAATAAAAAATATTGAGAGTTAGTTATTGACCTTTTACCTATGAAATGCATTAATATGAGTGCATAAATGTGATATTTAATTTTTGAGATAAAAATCTATTATAATTAATTTTGCATTTCTAAAAAAAAACATATAATTAATGATAATGATTGCTAAGTGGATTATCAAGGTTTGATTGGACGCTATCATAGATAAATTATGTCTTTGAATTTTTTTTACCTTTAAGACACGTGATTACATTATTTGAAGGTTTTTTTTTTTGTAAATTTGTATTTTAAATAAACTGAAATCATATCATATGAGCCATAATTATATTATTTATTTTTACTCAGTTATATCCATTAATATGAGTGTATAAATGTGATATATAATAGCCATATACTATGAGACATTTCTTCCAAAAATAAATCTAATAATTTCTTTATAATAAGTATTAAGTGGACTATTTAAGCTAATGGGTGATGGGTCATAGGTGAATACTTCAAACTCTTTAAATTGTAAGGCATTCGATTTTTAATATATATATATATATATATATATATATATATATATATATCAACTATTTGTGTATGTAATCATCTTATCCATTTTAAGTTAATAATGAATCCATTTATTGACCTTTATTTGTTTACCACGTAGTTTAATATGAGTATTAATTTCATATTGTATTTTTTTGAAATAAAACTCCATGTAAAACAAAATGCTCTTCTTAATAAAACATGGAAAAACTAATTAAAAACGTGTTAAGTGGGCCATCTAGATTAATTAAAGAGATCGATCATAAATGGTTGTACTTAAACTTTTTACACATAAGACATTTATTTTTCCATCCATTTTAACATTTTTTCATTTTCAATCCTTAAATAATTTACTTGTAATTTAAACAATCTCACTCGAAGCTATTTATTGTATTCTATTTGGTTATATGCATTAATGGAAGCTTATAAATGTGATGTATTTTTGAAATGTAGTTATTAATGTAAATAAATATATATTATTTATAAAATAAATTAGAAGTAATTGATAATAAGTTATAAGTGGTCTATATAAATCCATTTATCAACTTTTATTTGTCTATCATGAAGTTTAATATAAGTGTATAAACGTGACATTGTTTTTTTGAAATAAAACTCTATGTAAAATGAAATGTTTTTCTTAACAAAACATGAAATAATTAATTGATAATGAATAGTAAGTAGATTTCTCAAGTTCTCTTAAGATATAGGTCATAAATAAATGTATTTAAATTTTTTACAACATACACCATTTGATTTTCCCATCCCTATTAACATTTTCTATATTTCAATTCGTAAATAAATAATTTCTAATTGCAATAATAAAAGCCAACAAGACATAAAGCATGTATTAAATTCTATTTATTTATATGCAATGATACAAAGTTATAAATGTATTATATTTTTTAAATAAAGAATTTAATGTAAGTAAAGATACATTTTTTAGAAAAAATAATAATTTAATGTCAATCGATGATGAGTTCGAAGTGGTTTATTCTATTTTCAATCGATAAATTTTTCTAACTATGCATTTTTAAATCAATTACTTTTATATACAATCATGCCATATAAGTCGATAAGTCAAGAAATGTATAACCTCAAAATTAAAAGCAATACACCCTATCCTATTATTCTTATAGAAGTGGGTCTTTCCCCTATCAAGAGCCTAGCTACGATTAGGCTCATGTTGTACAAGCACAAAATCAATAACATGGGAGACCATAGACTTACTAAGCTAGCTTTAAATTCCAGCCAAAACCACCTAAAGCCCAAATGAGGTTGGTATAAATATACTAGGGCTTGGTTAAACCATTGGGAGATCGACGAAAATGTTGCATTGCAAAATATTAATAACATTAAAAATATTGTTACTTCTAAGTTTAAAGAGAAAATGTGGTGTGAAAAATATTTAGAGGCTAAAATCAAAATTAAGATATTGTAAGGAGGTCATCAACCCTACTCTAGAAGATCAAAAGTATCTCTCTGTTTTAAATAGCTCAAAGAAAAAAATTAATATAGCCAAGATAAGAACGAACTCTCATGAGCTCCATAGTGAAACAGGTCATCGGGAAGTTCCTAAAAGACCATGGGTGGAAAGGATCTTCCATATCTGTGAGAATATGAACATTGACGATGAAAATAATTTCCTCTTAGAGTGCCCTGCATACACCCACATTAGATCTTAGTTTCATATTCTTTGTTGCAATATCGACCTTCCTAGCCTTATAACATGTAAAAATTATAGTGAGCTCGAGACGCTTTTCTCCAAGCTCTTTGAGCATAGGAGTACAATTTTAAAGAAAACTAAATAATTCGTTTCTTTAGGTCCGATAGAAAAAAGTTTGGTCTCATTGGACGTTAACCATCATCATCATCATCATCATCATATATGTGATATTGTTATTTCTAAAAGAAATCTCTATGTAAAAAAAATAAAAAATAAAACATAGATTAATTAATTCATTATGAGCATTAAGTAGACTATTCAAGCTCATTCAAGAGTTGCATCATAAATGAACATCTTTAAACTTTTTCCACCATATGACATGATTTTCCCATCAAGATTAACATTTTGTAAAATTCAATTATTAAATAAACTATTTGTAATTAAAATAATCTCATAGAAGCTAACATGACTTGAAGCTATATATTGTATTCCATTTAGTCATATGTATTGTTACAAGTTTATAAATATCATATATTTCTTAAATAAATCTTGTAATGTAAGTAAAGACACATCTTTTACAAAACTAATTAGAATTTATTGATAATGGGTTTTAAGTGGTTTATTTAGACCACATGGAAAATCATGTGTAATAGATAAATGACTTTAAATACATATTTAATATTCAAAATTAATACCTTAATGATAATTTTTTAGGAGTTAAAATTAAGTATTTATAATTAAAGAGCATGACGACTTGTATAAATTTCAACTAAAATCCATAAGTTGTGTTTCACATTTATTTATTCCCCATTAACAATTCTTATCATTTTCTCCTCTTGGTGAAAGTAATGGTCAAGCATGGTTTTTCGTACAATAGGTTGGCACTATTACATTAGAACCATTATTAATTTTTGACAATGTGGACAATGAGAGATAAATATCCGGACTGCCATCAAGTGTAATATATTTTGAAAACCCTTGCTTCCACTATTTACTTGTCTATGTATATTGGTTCTCAATGGCCATTGATTCTTGTTTACTTCAATTTGTGACAGTGTCCATCATAATGGAATGACTTGAATACCCATTTAAGAACTCTCATTTGATGTACTTGGCTTTGAGTGGAGATAGATCAATGATACCCAAACCTTATTGAAATACCTAGATCCATAGTACCTAGCTTTAATAGTGTATGCATGGATGCTATAAAGAATAATTATCACCTCCTCATTAGTGTTACTTAAAGGCATGAAGGGGTAGAAAATTTAGCACAAAAACATTTTACTAAGTTTCTAGTAGACTATTTTCAAAGCAATGCAAGGGAGGCACCTCCTTTCCACTTACACAAAGATCCTCACATCAGCATTATACAATCATCAACTCTCTCGCAGTTTGTGGGAAAGGGGGTTAGAGTCATCTAACACAAAATTCAAACATCGATGACTCTAGTATGTTATCCATAACTATAATATCTTTCTTGAATGTTAGACATACTAATATGATTTACCTTAAATAAATTGTTTCTACGAGTTTTCTTTCACACTCATATTGTGCATTGATACTATTGTACCTAACAACCGCATGTTTGACCTATTCATGGTCTCTAAATGGTTTGAAATTCTTAAAATTATTTTTATCTTAAATTAAATTAATATGGTGATTTACAAAAGAATGAATGTTGTTGAAGGCCTTGTAATAGAATACTTCCAAATTTAATGAAATATGTGTTTATAGGCAAACAATCAAAATCTGTCCATGCTCATTTACCTTTGTGTATAAGGTAGGCTCAATGTTGCTTCTGCAACCATTCTTAATCATGTAATTGTCGATTCTGCTATATCATGCTCTAGGTGCTTGCTTCAGTCCATAAAGCACTTTCTTCAACCTGTAAACTTTATCTTATTTACCTTCAACTTCATATCTTGCAAGTTGCTGCACATAAATTTATTCTTATAGAATTCCATTCAAGAAGGTTGATTTGACATCCATCTGATATACTTTCCACTTGTTCTAAGTTGTTGTCGCTAGAACTGTTCTTACAGTATCCAATCTGGCTATCGGATAAATTTTTTTCCCAAAGTATATTCCTGGTTGCTGCGAGAATCATTTTCTGCTTTAAATCTGTTAATCTCAGCTTTCTCATTCACCTTTGTATTGTACACCCACTTCACACCAATGAGATTTTTATCATTTGATAAATCTACCAAATCCCATATATCATTATTTTCAATTGAATTCATCTCTTCATCCATGGCTTGCACCCAATTTTCATCTTTGATTGCTTCTTCAAACGAAGAAGGTTGGAATGCCAACAATGCAACATTTGATCTAACATCCAAATCATCATAAATATCTTTTAGACTTCTCATCTTTTTCTTACCATTGCTTGATTCATTACCTAATTCGTTTCTTGGATAATTCTGGTCTGTTGATCTACTTGAAGATCCATGTTGCTCTGAAAATATTGGAGTCCTTGCTGGTGTGACTCTATTTGGTGTTTGCTCTCTTGATTCTTGTTGCTGCTTTTCTGCTACATCATCCTCCTCCATCAATGGTGCTTGTGCATTGGTTAGTGTGTCTATGGTCCCATTCCATGACTCTTGTTCTTTGAACACAACATCTTTGCTAATGATTGTCTTCTTAGTGATAGGGTTATACAATTTGTAAGCTTTTGACTGCTCACTATAACTAGTAAATATACATTTTTCACTTTGATCATCTAATTTTCCTCTTATTTTCTTAGGTACATGTGCATAGGCTACACATTTAAAAACTCTGAAATGAGATACACTGCATGACATACCTGACCATGATTCTTCTGGAAATATTTTCATCACACTCTTTGTAGGAGATCTGTTTATCACATAAACAACACATGCAAATACTTCTGCCCAATACTCATTAGACAAGTTTTTTGCTTTCAACATGCTCCTTGTCATGTTCATGAGTGTTCGGTTCTTTCTCTCTGCTACACCATTCTTTTGCGGTGTGTATCTGCTTGTAAATTGTCTTCTGATTCCATGTTGTTTGCAGTACTCATGAAGTGCTTTTGAATCATATTATCCACCATGATCTGATCTCAATACATTGATCTGTTGATCACTTTGGTTCTCCACTAAGGCTTTGAACTCTTTGAACTTTGAAGAAGTTTCAAACTTCTGCTTCAAAAACTAAATCCAAGTCTTTCTGCTATAGTCATCAATAAAGGTGAGGAAGTAACAACTTCCACCAATCGACTGTGTCCTCATAGATCCACACAAGTCTATATGCACCAACTCAAGTGGTTTCTTTGCTCTATATGAAACCAGGGAAGATTTTTAAGGATAAAAAATTATCTTAAATATTAGAAACCTTGGCGAATCTTACTAATCCCTAATATGAAAACTTAAAATTATTGGTGATATTTTTGTAAAAATATTCAAACTTATCATGATTTTATGTAGTCTCTATAATTTTTTAGTATTTTTAAGGTAAAATAATGTTTTCTTATAAAATTGGGCGAATCATTGTTAGGAAAAAATGGGAATTGGCGAATGTTTTTTTTGGAAAAAGCATTGAAAATTAGCCCATCTGCGAATATTAGCCCCTAAAATTTTCCCTATATGAAACTCCTTTCGGAAAACTTTCGTGGTGTTGCTTTGCCTGTAGAAATTTGAATAATAGCTGAATTATTCACCGAGATTATCCTGATTACACACTATTTAAGCTTCAAGCATAATACATAACCTCTTCTACAATTGATCATCAATATGCGGAAATAGAAGCAGTCGCATGCGCACATTAAAACATAATCAAGCACACATATAACACAGTATGTAATGGGGAAAGCTTACAGCTGAAAACCCCCAACTATCTCTATATTATAATGATAGAGAACATGTAACAATACATAGCACAAAGCTCTCACAGCTCTCAGCACTATCTCACATGCTACACACAAACTAGCACGGAAGATGAACAAGTCACAGGTTCAAATCTCCTCCACAAGTCTGCCTGCCTCTACTGCGCAATCCAAGATGAATAATGATGAGATCCAAGTTCGAATCCACCTGGCTTGTACTGCGCAATCCTCATTGGCAATCTCAATCAATGTGTGTGCAAATCTCATGCACAGCTATAGTCACAACTGATAGTAGACTCACCTTTTCACCCACCTCTAACACTGGTCTCCACTGAACTGTCCATGCATTGCAGTTAACTGATGTGTTCTTTAGTTGATTTATGAGTTAATAATTAGTGAATTAATTAATAATTAATTCACACCACTCATCACTAGTGTATTTATCAGTTAGACTAAATACAAATAGTTCAACTAAGTTAAACCGAACACAACTCCACCAACTGTCTCATCAACTCCACCAAACTCTGCCACATGAGTTCTAACTGAAGTCAACCATGCAATAGCTCAACTAACCCTTAGGAAAAGCGTATTTCCTTCTGTCAGCTGCATGTGCCACATCCAAGCATCAAACTGAAGTGCTCTAAGAGGATAATATAATGTTTATAGTCTAAATATTATTAAGGGTTAATAATATTTGACTGTTCTATTTTTAGCTCGACAGTCTAAAAATAGAAACCGCCCAATGTCTAAAAATAGAGGTCCATCTATTTTTACCAACTCGACCAATCATTCATAAATAGCATCCTACAACTCATAGACCATGATCCATATGTCTAAAAATAGACTTTGCGCCAAAAATAGCCTGCGGGCCCACTTAGTGAAGGCGACTTCATTTCACTAAGCTCCATCATCTTGTTGCATTTTCAACATTGCCAAGATGAAACACTCACAAGTGCTAGCAGGTTATTTGATGGGAGGTAAACCTCTAACCATCTGTTTCTGTTGCAACAATCTTAAACCAGAAAAATGCAAGTGACCAAACCGAAAGTGCCATAACCAGTAATAATTAGAACATGCAATTATAAAAGAACTAACATGATCATTGTAGTTCATAATTAGGGGAAAAATTATGTTCCTCTTCATCTACACCTTTGCTATCAGCTTCTTGCTTGAGGATTTGTCATAAATAACACATTGTTTCCTCTGAAAGATAACTTTTTATCCTTTCTGCGTCAATTGACCAACACTTATCAAATTGTGCTTGAGTCCAGGGACATAATATACCTTTGATATGGTCTTTGGCTCCCCTTGATTGGTCAAAATTTTGACCACTCCTTTTCCATCTACATCCACAGTCTTGTCAGTCCCCAGCTTTACCTTTGTCTTCATAGATGCATCCAAATTTGCAACCAAATTCTTGTTGCCTATTAGGTGGTTACTGCAACTACTATCTAATAGCTAGACCTTATTAGATGGTTCATGCATGGTGTTACATGCTAGGAACATGGTGTCATTATTCTCTGTACTAACATTAGCTCTCTGATTTCCTTAATCAACTATATTCTTCCTACAATCACGAGAATAATGACTAAATATATTGCAATAATAACATTTCACCTTTGATTAGTCAAACCTTTGATTGTTGTGAAAGCTTCTGCTCCTGCTGCTTCCACTTTGATGCTCATGCTCTTCTCGGCCATCTCTATGACCACCATAGCTGCTGCCTCGTCCTTTGCCTCTCGATCGACCTTTGCTTCGACCTCTTGAAATATAAACTTGAATTTTGAAGGAAGTTTCTAAAGTGGAATCCTTATTTCTGTCTATCCTTGCCTCATGCGATAGAAGGGATCCCATCAACTCATCAACTGTCAATTGTGCCAAATCCTTCACTTCTTCTATATCTGCTACCACAACATCAAACTTGGTAGACAAAGATCTAAGAACCTTATCAATCATGGTTCAATCTTTAATATCTTCACCATTTTTTTTAACTGATTGACGACATGCATGACCCTATTCATGAATGAATCAATGTCCTCTATCTCCTTCATCTACAGACTTTCAAAATCTCTCCTAGCATTCTGCAATTTAACAATATTGACTTTGGCCATACCTTGATAACTTGTCACCACATTTTCCCATGCTTCCTTTGCAGAAGAAGTTATCATTATCTTCTGGAACATTGCTCGGTCCACTCCCTACTAGATAAGAAGCAACGCTTGTGCATTATTCTGCTTGTCTTTCTTACACTGCTCCCTGTCTGCATTACTAAGGGCTCGTTCTTCTACGTCGTTTTGAGGTTCTGCAAACCCAAACTTGACATGATCCCATACATCATGCGCTTTTAACATGGTCTCCATTTTAATAGCCCACACATCATAATCTTTCCCTGTGAAAGAAGGAAGTTCTGGCTGAAAACTTGATGTGGCCATCTTGCCTCAAAAAAAATTTATTCTCTGATAAAAAAACCCTAAATTTCTCTCTTTTATGCACTTTACAAAGCTCCAAAAATAACCTTCTATTTTTCTTTATATAATAAATTCTTTGTAAAAAAAAACTTATATATAAAAAAAATACTTTTGATAAGAACCCTTTTAAAACCTTTATTGGAAAAAGAATATAACTTTATAAATCTATTTTTCAAAAAACCTTGCTTTTTAAATCCTTTAAAATAATCCCTTTTAAAAGACCTCTTGAACTTCAAATACTCCTTTAATAATGAGTTATGATAAATCATACAACTCTCATCCACGTATGGGTTTTTCGATTTCCCAAAAAACAAAGAAGCCAACCACGGTCTTCGAATTTAATAAAATATGAAATCTCACGTACCTTTCTTTGAATTTTGTTAAAATTGTCGACTTTTGTTTAAAAAACTGGCTCACTACTATCAGCCTTTAAATTAAAAAGCTGATTCCACGCCCTCAAAACTAGTAAACTGTGGATTAAACCTCGATTTTCTGAAAATCATAAGTTTCACGAAACCTTCGCAGTTTTTCTTAGGAGAAGTTGCGGACCTCCGCGTTTTCTTCACTTAAAACATGTGGACCTCCAGGTTTGCAAAAAAAAAAAAAAAGATTTTTTTTTTTTGACGGCCTTCTACTCTTGGCCTTCTTCTTTGTATCTGCTTGCCCACAGATCTTTTGATCCTTCCTCAGCTCTAATACCAATTTTTTGGATAGGCAGAGGATTCAAACACACAAATAACACAAGTATTTCACACACGAAATAATGAGCTGTGGCTCTTCAATTAATCTTCAATCACTCTAAATCACAATGAATACAATGAACTCGGTGAAGGGTATTTAACCTAAATTGACATTCCCACACTCTCACATAACTCAACTTGATTAACTCTCACTTAACTCACTCTCTAACTCACTCACCAAATTTATATATCACTCAATTCAACTAACTCACTTAACTGATTGTCTAACAATACATGTGGGAGGTAATTATATATTTTAATAGAGAGCCTTGTAGAAAAGCTTGTAATCTAAGGCATACATTGAGTTGTTCTTTAACAAACCTTATAGGAATTCACTTCTTCAAGGGCTTCTAGAAATTATTCCATGCTTCAATTCTATCCTTCGAAGTATCCTCCATAACATTTGTGCATTTTGCAAGATTTCCTACCCAAGGAAATATATATATATATATATATATATATATATATATATATATATATATATATATATATTAGCATACAATACAAACAAATCTTAATGTGATAAGGAAACCAAACATGAAAAGATGAAACGAACAAAATACTTATATTTTGTTAAAATGGTGGAGGCTCCCTCTTAATACAATATTTTGAGGGACACCTACAACTT